>OX336389.2:1162036838-1162636838 GCA_946902985.2 Meconema thalassinum | reverse complement strand
AATATAACTTTTTCCTCCTCACACTCATGACAATTTCTTTCCAAACAGCAAGAAATTGGGTAGTCAGGAGCGCCATTTACGCTACACTTAGGAGGGTATTTACATGATGTAACATTTGTGTTATATTGCTTTGTTATTTTCTTTACTATCCAGATAGGATTGGAATGTGCATAGCTTTGTGTTTTTAATTTTCCTTTTGATAAACGCGTTTCGTTTATCATTTAAATTTTAACATCACATAGAGGTAGCTCAGATTCAACGTAAAATTAAATGTTGGAGAGAATACCATCGTAGCTTAGCTATTCATATTGTGCTATTGATTAACTTAACTACTTCTTTGCTTACTAAAAAGGAAATAACTTTCTCGCTAGTAGATTCATGCTTGTAAATACTGTTATTGATTAAATCTCGGATGTAATCGTTTAGAAAATCGTTACCTATGATGATGATTAATGATTGATTCATTTCTTCGATTTAGTGGATATGACTTCGAGAGGCTTAAGACGGACATTAGATAGGTGACATTTTTAAATCTTTTTTCATGGCAGTTTATATTCGGATTAGCCGATTTTTACCTCTCAGAAGTAGGCTAGGGATCTGTGATTTTATCAATAAATTTAGAGTGATTTAACTTAAGCCTGGCCTCATTCTTTCATGGTTTCTTTGTGTTTTCTTGTGAATGTATTCCGCTAGGATGGTCGTAAGAATAGAACTCTCCTATTCATGACACCCCCGAGTGCAGTTTTCTTGTGCTAGGCCAGTCTATGAATGCATTATTCCCCGAGTCCTGTGTGTTGGTCAGAATAGGGTCTCGGAAGGGCTGTTCAAGACCGGCAGTTCCCCGAAACTCTCGTCTTACGGGCAGATAAGAACTACTATTTTGGCGCCCATCGTGGTTGGCATCGAAGTGAGGGTTCGAGTTACAATGTTTGGACTTAATTTGAGAGTATCTTGAATTTGCACTTCAAAAGGTCAGTGACGAACTTAAACTTCGTACTGTACCCGATACCTAGTTTAGGCTATCGGCTACGCCAGCAGACATTAAGCTGTAGTTGAGGTTTTGGAAAGGATTAAGAAAAGATAGCGCGCCGATCGCGTCAAGAAGAATGCCAAGATGACGTAGGAGGTCTAGAATCAAGGAGGCATTGATATCTGTGAGAAGATGGAATTATGGATAAAGGTGTGAAGCTTTATTGAGATATTTATGGGATTATAGCAATTAAACATCTTAGAAGAGGATATATAACATGCATTATATGTGGAAATAATTTTATGGAAGTAAGTTATTTTATAACGGAACAGCCGAGATGATACGGGTTCGAGACTATGACCGTGACGTGAGAGCACAGTGGTGGGGGACTATACCACGTGTCCGCCCCAAGCACATAAGTGAGTGAAGTCAGTGTCAGCACATCCAGTAGAGCTCAGTCAGACGAGCAGGTAGGAGCAAGCTCTATAGCGCAGCGAGACGCACAGTGAAGGTCACGTAACATACAGAAACTGTCACGGCAAAAGTGTAGGTGACAGTGCCTGCATCGCCGAGCAGCGAAGGCCAGGCGGGTGATTGATCCAGGCGGGCTGGCCGAGGAAGCGATTACAGACGGCCGGGATATATCAGAACCGAACTGCTAGTAGTTGGAGACTTTATTATAAGCTTCATTTCAACACAGTTTGAACATTGCTTTTACGAATAACCTTATAACTATGCTGTTCTATAACACATTCAAAGCGACTTTAACTATTTCAATTATACGGAATGTTGTTAGCATAGGCACAGATGAACATTAGATCGTGCATTAATAAGATTTTTATCTTATGCAGTTTTCATGAATTACCTAATACAGACAAATACAGGGTGTTTCGTAATCTTGAACACTCTCAAGTAAAATTTCGTTTTACGGAAGTGGAACATAGCAGTCATTTGAGATTGAACTTGCAATACTCAAACTGAACATTTAACGGAACAGTGGCGTATCTTAGAAGAGGAGTAGGGGGTCCGCTGTTTCCATGAACTTTTTCGAGAAGGAGTTGGACAATATCCGCTATGGGTAATCCGAAGTTCAACATGTCCGAGTAAACGCGAATAGAGACAAGATGGCACCGCAGAGCGATGGATTCGATTCCTGACGAGAGGAGTCCACCAGCTGATTCACTTGGGATTTCGAAGGCAATCGTCATTTCATGGATGAAATGATATTCACGCCGATCTTTCGAGAAATTCTTTATGTAGGGAAAATCGACGATCTTGGAAATTTTATTACAGCTGATTATGAAAGGTACTGTAAGAGTTATGTCTACCTGATGCGATTATTTTCATGAATACTGGGCACACATGTATATTTTTCTAATAGGAGTGAAATGATTATTAAGACATGGTTTGAATTTATATACTTCGAATTTGCTAGAATATGGAGTGACCATATGATATGACTGGCATCATTATTCGAAATTCTCACCATTGATTGACTTTATTAAGCAGATGTTTGGTCTTTTAGATTTTTCCAGCTAGGATATTTTTCATGAATAGTTTTTTTTTGTGTAACGAGTATTTCGAACTCGTGATCTGCAATTGATTATCAAAAATTACTTCGTCAGTTCATTGCATACTAGCGAGTGTGTATTATTCATCAGTAGGGATTTTTTCCATTGGATTGTTTGGAGATGTTAAGAAGTTATTCACTTTAGTGAATGAACATCGCTTTTATATGACAACTAGAAACTTGTTGATTCCTATCTGATACATTCACTCATATAGTCTACGAGGTGGGGTCCTTCGTATTTATACGATTGTATGGTGGCTACTCACCTTACCCATCGTTCAGGGAACTATCATCCAAGTCGACGGGGCGAGGTCTTTCGTATTTATACGACTGTACGGTGGTTACACATCTTACTTGCCATTGAGGGACTCATTTTTATCATCCGAATGTATACGAGATGTAAGTGAATGAAACAAGGAACTACTAGTCACATATCAGTCGAAATTTTGTTAAATAAAGTAACGATAAATGTCAACAGGATTGCATTTAGTAATTCTTGTTTGCCAATCCAATATTTTGTTGCTATACTCTTTTGAGAGTAATTTCAATTTAACAGCTGTTACAGCTGATGCTATTGATGAGTTTATAATTGTGTTTGATACCTTTGAGAAGGATTTAAAGTAATTGAATCTTGTAAGATTAATCATTAATGGTCAGAATTGTTTTAAGGCAGATCAGTATTGCAGATTTAGATATGAGAGATTATAGCACATTGGTGTTTTTCTGCGATGTGAATTATAAGAATTGTAAGAGAATTTATGCTATTTGAAAGCAGATATTAAATTACTGAAGTAATATTTTTCCAATTGTTTAAGAAGTTGTCTAGATGTGATCAGAGTAATTACAGTTAGTGGAGATAGTGTGCGTTGATAATTTGAAGCCAGTTATATATTTTTTGTAGATCATGCAACATGGTTAAGTGGAGTTTGTGATAGGCATTTTGTGGAAGTTGCCAAGTGATAGTAGCAATGTTGCTAATGTATTTTGAAGCAGACATGAGGTCGTCGTACCCAGTCTAGCGTTATTGTTGAGATTCATGCTGTATGTGCTGAATATTTATGGAGTTTTGTGGAATAATTCTTGTATTCAAATGTGATATTTGAAGTATTGAAGAAATGTAAAGTCGTTGTGGATAGTTTGATCCAACGTGATGTCGTGGAGACAATAATATTTTTTGGCATGATAAATTAAATACGAGATATAACTTGGAAGTGATAAAACTGTAAGACAACGTTCTATAAACCATATTAAACAATTTGTTAGGAAATTAAACAAATAAATGAAGTTGATAATACAAGATTTTCTGAAATTAATAATTAACGAAATAATAATCTGAGAATTAAGCATATTAACGATCTGACCTAATGAAATAAAAATCAGAATGACTAGATGAAATAATATAAAAATTAAATAACCAGATGATTGAAATTTAAATAATTTGATAAATTAAATTTTGAAATAAATCGATGAATTAAATAAATGGATGAATTAAAGATTGAATAAATAAACTGATTGAAATAAATTAATAGACGATTGTAATGATGATGAATAACTGAATTAGAAAGTGATAATTAATTAAAGAAGCTGATGATTAACGAATTTACATGGAATTAAATAAATTTAATTGAGAAATAATTGAAGGAATTGCAACTTGAGTTGAGAATTTAAATGATGTAATGGTGATGAATTAAGGATTCTGACAGGAAGATGTAGGATTTTGAAGTGAGCATTAAAGTGAGAAATATTTAATTTTGATGATGACGATAATGATTTTCAATAAGCTATGAATTTTCTGTAATTCACAGATAAGTGATTGTTAATGACGATGTAAATAGTGTAAATTAATTATTCAATGTTTAGGAACATTTGATTAACATGTTCAACATTCAAATTATGCCATGCAAACCATAATTTACGTGATATTTAATATGTGTGATTATTATATGTGTATGTTTAGACAGAGTAATAACTTAATTAAATCCACATTGATGTTAAATTAAAGAGAAATTAGGTCTCAGGTTTCACAATGTCAGTGACGAAAGACATAGTGCTACAGTGATCCTGAGAACCCAAGAGAACTTTATAAATTTTTCTTGTTATGTGGATAAAATATAATTTTGGAATAAAAAGGAGATGGTTCGATTTTTGGACAATGACAATTTAACTTTGGCATTCGACCATACTCTTAGGTAGGAGTTATATTTAAAATGTCTGTCTGACTATCAAAGTAAAATAAATTTGTTTTTATCTTAGTTGTGATCTGATGATGGTGTGATGTTCCTTTTTCTTTCCTTGTCTTGAGTAAGGCTTATCCGGAAAGGAAGTGGTTTGCTAGGAATTCAGTTGATGGCGCCCATTTATATTTGCATTATTTCTATTAAACTTATGCCCGTAACGACCCTAGAGATACTTTGTCTCGTGATACCGACTGCTTTTTCGATAACTCAGCTGAATTTCCGACACATTCCTTATTTGACTAGAGGTTCATTTAACTCCGCTCTGTCCTGGAACTCCAGGAATGCGATGTTATAGCAGATGGGTCATCGCATCCCCAGGACGAACGGGTACAGAGAGAGAGGGAGAATTGGCTTTATCCAACTAGTGGGGCTTTTCGATTTTGTTTATTCTATGGAATCACATCAGATTTAGATTACTGAGAGAGTGATCTCAAGTTCATTTAAGTGTGTTACAAAATTTATTAAACTTAGTCAGACAATGTACTTGTGTGCCCAATCCAGTGTTCATGTTAATCGTATTAGTAATAACATGTTAGTTATAAGACATTTTTTTCCTATACCCAAGTGAATGCAGGAATTGAGACATTGTGATGTGTTGTTGTCTAACGTCTCTATATTAAACCTATATTGAAAATATAATTATGTTGCCGGAAGATTTAGCTAAGGTGTTAGGAGAGTTACAGACGGGTATGTCTGGTATTGCAGAAACTATTTCTAAGATGGAAACGGAAGTTAAAGAACAAATTAATAATTCAGAAGCTAGATTAGAAGCTAAATGTAAAGAGAATGTACAAGCATTACAGGCTAATAGCGAAGGCAATCTGAACGACAGTTTAAAGTCATTAGAGACTAGATTACAGTTAACTAGTGAAGATAATTTAAAGTCATTAGAGGAAAGACTACAGACTAGTACTGAAGAAAATTTAAAATTATTACAGTCGAATAATAAAGATAAGTTGAAGTCATTAGAAACTAGATTACAGACTAGTACTGAAAATCATTTAAAAGCTAGTGAAGCTAACTTGAAAGATAATTTTAAGTCATTGGAAGAAAAACTACAGTCAAATAGTGAGGACAATTTTAAGTCATTAGAAGAGAAATTACAGTCTCGTAGTGAAGAAACTAACACTGAATTAGAAAACAAGTTAA
This sequence comes from Meconema thalassinum, assembly GCA_946902985.2. NCBI lineage: Eukaryota > Metazoa > Arthropoda > Insecta > Orthoptera > Tettigoniidae > Meconema > Meconema thalassinum. The sequence continues at coordinate 1,162,630,912 of OX336389.2, read as the reverse complement.
CTAGATTAGAGAATAGTTTAACTTTAAAGTATAATGAGATGCTAAAGACTTTACAATTAGACATAATTGCAGTAAACATGAAAGGAGAGGAAAATGTTCAAATATTAAGAAAAAATATTATTGACTTAGAAAGTAGAGGAGAAGAAAATATTTTTACTTTAAGAACAGACGTTATGTCCATACAGAAAGACATTAAATCAGATGTATCGAAGTTGAGATTCGACATCGATGGTTTAGTGGCAGATGTAGGCAAAATTCAAGATTGGTCTACCGAAGTATCTTTCGAGACTAAGATTAAAGGTCTAGAAACGAATCTAGGTAACGAAATTAAAGATTTAAAGACAGTAATTGGGACCATTAAAGAGGAAGTCTTAGGAGAGGTCAATTCTAATTTAAAATCATTAGAAAATCAATTGCAGAAAGATATTAGGAAGTTAGACGACGATATAGAGCAAAAGGTTAATGAAAACTTAGCTTTGTTTAAAAATAGAGTCGGTGCCATCGTGGAAGAACGGTATAGTGAGGTCGATGCCGAAGCAAAAGAGAAACGTGAAGGGTTAGATGAAAAATTAATCGCAGGTATGGCAAACTTAGAAGCGAGGTTTTCGGAAAACAAGGAAGCGATGAAGATAGATTCAACTCTATTTAGAACAGATGTTGATCTGTTAAAAGAACAAGTCGCGTCAGTAAAGAACACGTGCGAGGAAAAAATTGACAAGTTAAGAATCGACTTAGACGAGAGTAACAAAACGCAGGATGTTACATCGTTAGATGAACGGAAAACTCAGGTCAAGACCGTGGAGAAATTAGCAGAAGACAGGATGACTAAACTAGAATCCATGTTTAACAGTTTCACCAGTCAGAATATAACATCAGGGGAAACATTGATAAATCAGACAGCGATAGACCGCAGTATGACTAATCAAGAAGCGAGCATGGGAGAAGACCGTCAAATGCAACCGAATGTGACATTCGAAAGGGCTAGTTCAACCCCTCAGGATAATCCAAGTTCGAATAGGAGTACGTTGGGTCCAAGCGAACGATACTCAGGTCCAGTTACCATTATTAGGAACCTGGATGACAAGCCGAGAAAGTTTTCGGGAAATACAGGAGTCACACCAGTCGAATTTCTGCGAGATATTCGAGACTATATGGCGGAACACAGGGTAGCCAAAGAAAGAGAGCTAAGGATAGTCGAACGCGCCTTAGATGGATCTGCACTTACGTGGTTTAGGGCGTTCAGAAGCAATTTTGCGAACATGGAGCAATTTGCCATGGCTTTATTGAGGAGATTCTGGAGTGCCGAGGATCAACTTAACGTAAGAGCGGAGATGTACTCAAAACGCTATTCTACGTCACATCCGACGCATTACGCCAACTATTTCACGTCACAGCTGGCTAAATTACAGTTCCTTATTCCTCCATTGCCAGAAGAAGAGCTTTTGCAAGCTATAGCGAGACAGTTACCGATTGAGGTACAGCGATCACTGATAGCGTCGGGAGCCAATACACTGGAACACTATGACGACATTTTGCGGCGATTGGACTATACAAGCGCACAAGTAACGCCTAGAAGTAACAGGAACGACAACAGAAACACGCAAGAAGTGAATGCGGTAGTCGTAGACAAAGCAGCTCAAACGGACAGAAGGGATTCCTGGGAAAACCGACGGAACGAAGGGAATCGAGGAAACATCCGTAACGCTCGAGAAAATGATCGATATAGAGGACCATATGAGAGGCCATACGATCAAGAAGCGAGAGATAGCCGATATAGGAATTATAACCAGAATTCCAGATATCAAGACAGGAATCGATATAACAATAGATATCGGGGCAGGAATAACTGGAGCCAAGGTCAACAGTATAATGGGAACGACAGGCAGGATGGCCGAAGAGACGATCCTAACGATAGACGGGATAATCGTGGACATGAGAGGTCGAGACAAGAAGATAGACAGCCTAGTGCACCACTCGAAGAGACAGTGAGAAATGTCAATCGAGCAAGCACGAGTGGCGAAGGAAGAAATAAACGTTAGAATAACACGGAATCAAGATGTTAATCATTGGAAGTCAATCATCATTATTGAGAGTCAGAAAGAACCAGCATGCTGAGTAAGGGAATTGTAGAGCTATCGTGTACATGTATTATATATAGAATGCCTGAGAGTGTATTTTTTTTCTCAATCCTGATAAAAAAAGGAGATGTACGGGAGAGATGTACCCGATACCTAGTTTAGGCTATCGGCTACGCCAGCAGACATTAAGCTGTAGTTGAGGTTTTGGAAAGGATTAAGAAAAGATAGCGCGCCGATCGCGTCAAGAAGAATGCCAAGATGACGTAGGAGGTCTAGAATCAAGGAGGCATTGATATCTGTGAGAAGATGGAATTATGGATAAAGATGTGAAGCTTTATTGAGATATTTATGGGATTATAGCAATTAAACATCTTAGAAGAGGATATATAACATGCATTATATGTGGAAATAATTTTATGGAAGTAAGTTATTTTATAACGGAACAGCCGAGATGATACGGGTTCGAGACTATGACCGTGACGTGAGAGCACAGTGGTGGGGGACTATACCACGTGTCCGCCCCAAGCACATAAGTGAGTGAAGTCAGTGTCAGCACATCCAGTAGAGCTCAGTCAGACGAGCAGGTAGGAGCAAGCTCTATAGCGCAGCGAGACGCACAGTGAAGGTCACGTAACATACAGAAACTGTCACGGCAAAAGTGTAGGTGACAGTGCCTGCATCGCCGAGCAGCGAAGGCCAGGCGGGTGATTGATCCAGGCGGGCTGGCCGAGGAAGCGATTACAGACGGCCGGGATATATCAGAACCGAACTGCTAGTAGTTGGAGACTTTATTATAAGCTTCATTTCAACACAGTTTGAACATTGCTTTTACGAATAACCTTATAACTATGCTGTTCTATAACACATTCAAAGCGACTTTAACTATTTCAATTATACGGAATGTTGTTAGCATAGGCACAGATGAACATTAGATCGTGCATTAATAAGATTTTTATCTTATGCAGTTTTCATGAATTACCTAATACAGACAAATACAGGGTGTTTCGTAATCTTGAACACTCTCAAGTAAAATTTCGTTTTACGGAAGTGGAACATAGCAGTCATTTGAGATTGAACTTGCAATACTCAAACTGAACATTTAACGGAACAGTGGCGTATCTGAGAAGAGGAGTAGGGGGTCCGCTGTTTCCATGAACTTTTTCGAGAAGGAGTTGGACAATATCCGCTATGGGTAATCCGAAGTTCAACATGTCCGAGTAAACGCGAATAGAGACAAGATGGCACCGCAGAGCGATGGATTCGATTCCTGACGAGAGGAGTCCACCAGCTGATTCACTTGGGATTTCGAAGGCAATCGTCATTTCATGGATGAAATGATATTCACGCCGATCTTTCGAGAAATTCTTTATGTAGGGAAAATCGACGATGTTGGAAATTTTATTACAGCTGCTTATGAAAGGTACTGTAAGAGTTATGTCTACCTGATGCGATTATTTTCATGAATACTGGGCACACATGTATATTTTTCTAATAGGAGTGATATGATTATTAAGACATGGTTTGAATTTATATACTTCGAATTTGCTAGAATATGGAGTGACCATATGATATGACAGGCATCATTATTCGAAATTCTCACCATTGATTGACTTTATTAAGCAGATGTTTGGTCTTTTAGATTTTTCCAGCTAGGATATTTTTCATGAATAGTTTTTTTTGTGTAACGAGTATTTCGAACTCGTGATCTGCAATTGATTATCAAAAATTACTTCGTCAGTTCATTGCATACTAGCGAGTGTGTATTATTCATCAGTAGGGATTTTTTCCATTGGATTGTTTGGAGATGTTAAGAAGTTATTCACTTTAGTGAATGAACATCGCTTTATATGACAACTAGAAACTTGTTGATTCCTATCTGATACATTCACTCATATAGTCTACGAGGTGGGGTCCTTCGTATTTATACGATTGTATGGTGGCTACTCACCTTACCCATCGTTCAGGGAACTATCATCCAAGTCGACGGGGCGAGGTCTTTCGTATTTATACGACTGTACGGTGGTTACACATCTTACTTGCCATTGAGGGACTCATTTTTATCATCCGAATGTATACGAGATGTAAGTGAATGAAACAAGGAACTACTAGTCACATATCAGTCGAAATTTTGTTAAATAAAGTAACGATAAATGTCAACAGGATTGCATTTAGTAATTCTTGTTTGCCAATCCAATATTTTGTTGCTATACTCTTTTGAGAGTAATTTCAATTTAACAGCTGTTACAGCTGATGCTTTTGATGAGTTTATAATTGTGTTTGATACCTTTGAGAAGGATTTAAAGTAATTGAATCTTGTAAGATTAATCATTAATGGTCAGAATTATTTTAAGGCAGATCAGTATTGCAGATTTAGATATGAGAGATTATAGCACATTGGTGTTTTTCTGCGATGTGAATTATAAGAATTGTAAGAGAATTTATGCTATTTGAAAGCAGATATTAAATTACTGAAGTAATATTTTTCCAATTGTTTAAGAAGTTGTCTAGATGTGATCAGAGTAATTACAGTTAGTGGAGATAGTGTGCGTTGATAATTTGAAGCCAGTTATATATTTTTTGTAGATCATGCAACATGGTTAAGTGGAGTTTGTGATAGGCATTTTGTGGAAGTTGCCAAGTGATAGTAGCAATGTTGCTAATGTATTTTGAAGCAGACATGAGGTCGTCGTACCCAGTCTAGCGTTATTGTTGAGATTCATGCTGTATGTGCTGAATATTTATGGAGTTTTGTGGAATAATTCTTGTATTCAAATGTGATATTTGAAGTATTGAAGAAATGTAAAGTCGTTGTGGATAGTTTGATCCAACGTGATGTCGTGGAGACAATAATATTTTTTGGCATGATAAATTAAATACGAGATATAACTTGGAAGTGATAAAACTGTAAGACAACGTTCTATAAACCATATTAAACAATTTGTTAGGAAATTAAACAAATAAATGAAGTTGATAATACAAGATTTTCTGAAATTAATAATTAACGAAATAATAATCTGAGAATTAAGCATATTAACGATCTGACCTAATGAAATAAAAATCAGAATGACTAGATGAAATAATATAAAAATTAAATAACCAGATGATTGAAATTTAAATAATTTGATAAATTAAATTTTGAAATAAATCGATGAATTAAATAAATGGATGAATTAAAGATTGAATAAATAAACTGATTGAAATAAATTAATAGACGATTGTAATGATGATGAATAACTGAATTAGAAAGTGATAATTAATTAAAGAAGCTGATGATTAACGAATTTACATGGAATTAAATAAATTTAATTGAGAAATAATTGAAGGAATTGCAAATTGAGTTGAGAATTTAAATGATGTAATGGTGATGAATTAAGGATTCTGACAGGAAGATGTAGGATTTTGAAGTGAGCATTAAAGTGAGAAATATTAAATTTTGATGATGACGATAATGATTTTCAATAAGCTATGAATTTTCTGTAATTCACTGATAAGTGATTGTTAATGACGATGTAAATAGTGTAAATTAATTATTCAATGTTTAGGAACATTTGATTAACATGTTCAACATTCAAATTATGCCATGCAAACCATAATTTACGTGATATTTAATATGTGTGATTATTATATGTGTATGTTTAGACAGAGTAATAACTTAATTAAATCCACATTGATGTTAAATTAAAGAGAAATTTGGTCGCAGGTTTCACAATGTCAGTGACGAAAGACATAGTGCTACAGTGATCCTGAGAACCCAAGAGAACTTTATAAATTGTTCTTGTTATGTGGATAAAATATATTTTTGGAATAGAAAGGAGATGGTTCGATTTTTGGACAATGACAATTTAACTTTGGCATTCGACCATACTCTTAGGTAGGAGTTATACTTAAAATGTCTGTCTGACTATCAAAGTAAAATAAATTTGTTTTTATCTTAGTTGTGATCTGATGATGGTGTGATGTTCCTTTTTCTTTCCTTGTCTTGAGTAAGGCTTATCCGGAAAGGAAGTGGTTTGCTAGGAATTCAGTTGATGGCGCCCATTTATATTTGCATTATTTCTATTAAACTTATGCCCGTAACGACCCTAGAGATACTTTGTCTCGTGATACCCACTGCTTTTTCGATAACTCAGCTGAATTTCCGACACATTCCTTATTTGACTAGAGGTTCATTTAACTCCGCTCTGTCCTGGAACTCCAGGAATGCGATGTTATAGCAGATGGGTCATCGCATCCCCAGGACGAACGGGTACAGTACTGGCTTTTGGAAAGCTGCATGGCACTTACATCTAGAGGTCAGGCCATGAGGCTAGGTGGCACTTAAAAATTAGTGAGATATTTTGACTTTTCAGCCGACCTGGCCTTGAGTAAAATAAAATTTTCTCAGCTTTGCTTGTCTTCTTATTTAACATCAGTTAGGACAGAGGCACAGCAGTGATCCCTACGTTTATCAAAAGAGCAAATTTTCTATGCATTCCAACCCGGGGTTCGTATTCAAGGCATACATCTAAGATCGGGAGCTCTCCCTATTTCTCATTAAAATCGATTCTGTATGGCTGAGGAGAATGGCAGGGATGTGTTTGCTGATTTGCCTGATCTACTGCTAGTGTTGATGTTGACAATGGACAATATCAGGGCAGATATGAATGGTGAAAGAGCTGATATTGGAATGAACAATGAGGCTCTGAATAATATTAGGGCAGATGTGAATGGTGTAAGAACGGGCATGGAAGTTATTAGTCATACCATTAGGGCAGACAATAACAATATTAGGGATGATGTTGATGCTAATAGTGATACCATTAGGGCTAATATGGAAGCTAATAATGCCATTTGGGCTGATATGCAAGTAAACAATGAGGCTCTGAACAATGTTAGAGTACATATGAACAATATTAGGGCAGACATAAATAATATTAGAACTGACGTGAAAGCTAACTGTAACAACAACATTAGGGACAGAATAGATGATGTAAATGATAATATTAGAACTGAGATGGAGGCATACAGAACTGAGTCTGAGGCTAAGGGTGTCAAAGATGAAATTCGCACTAATAGGGCTGAAATTAATGTGAGCTTAGCCACACTTAACGTGAATTGGGACAACCTCAATACAAAATTAGACGCCACAAGAAGGGAATTGGTAGAAGGCTTGTTAAGGAACAAACAGGATGTGGCAGCCGAATTAAACATTAACAGTGAAAAGACGAACGTCTGCTTAGAACGAGTTAAGTCTCAGGTTACCAAACCTCAGGAGTTTCTTGCCGGAAAAAGGACGCCATGGATTACAGGAAGCAGGAATTAACCAGTATGACGACACACTTAAATCAGAAATCGGCACGGTTAATGCAGGCTTGAAATTTACTAGGGGAGTAGCGGTAGCTGTTCATCTTAATTTTAAGAAGGATAAGGCGTATATGGAGACCATAAAGGACGAAGTAGTAGCAAATTCCGCGGCAATACAGGAAATCCAAGCCGAATTCAGAAAGGAAAACGACTTATTGAAGGAGGACATGACTACCAAAATTGAAACAGTCAGAGCGGACATAAATAAGTGGAAGGAGGAAATGAGCGCAAGTAACACCAACCTTAAGGGTGATGTCAACATCTTGAGAAAATATATTGAGAAGCAAATGCCTACGGTACAATTGGATACGCAGAAGGCTAACGAGGAATCTGAAACATTTGTTAGAAAATTCATTGACGACTTTGATGTTGCACTGACTGACAAAATGAACGATTTTGACGAATGCGTTCGGGGTAAGATAGAGCGCATAGAGTTGCGGGTGAACTCTATTCAACACAGAAGAGAACCGGTTATAGATCAAAAGACAGACTAACTGGACGGACGTTTACTGAGGCAGATGACGCTCGCTGAAGAAGAGACTAGTTTTCATACACCAAGGAAAGATACGGGTCCGAATTTAAATCCTACAACTATGAGATTTGACACCCCAACTTTTAATCAATTTTTCAATGTGAACCGAACTCCGAGTTCGAGTATATTGTTGTTGAGGGCTAGTGAGGAACGCCCCCATTACGTTTCTGGATCTGAACCCACTACTCCAGTTGAATTCCTCAGATGCATGGAAAATTACATGCGAGAAATAATGGTTACACCTGACCATGAGTTAAGGGTAGTCGAGAGGTTACTTCAAGGCAATTGCTTGACCTGGATAAAGGACTTAATCTATTCCTTCCACAACTATCAGGAGTTCAAGGAAGCTTTGTTGGAAACCTATTGGTCGGTTGAGATTCAGCAAAATATAAGAGCTGAAATGTACCACAAGAATTATGCGAGTACTCGACCCACTAAACATGCAACATATTTCACAGCTCAATTAGCCATGCTTCAATGTTTGCAACCCCCATTGGCTGAAGCTGAGCTAATTCAGACCATACGCCGACAATACTGTTTTATCCCTCTGTTGGGGGTGGGATAAACAGGGTAGTGTAAATGTATTAATTTAAGGGATGTTTCCGAAAAAGGGTAGTTTCCCGTAATTGGGGAAGACTACTAGTGTAATGTGTTGGTGTGAGGATGTGATCTGTTGGGGGTGTTCCTAATGTGTGCGTCTTGTCTACCTGTTAGGGGATGAACGTCCAAGAGTGAGCTATTAACTTAGCCTGCCAATTATGTAGAGCGAGCGTCTAGCGAGGTCACGAGCAGAGTCGACAACTTGAGACGCTGCAGTCTGGCTGCTTGCTCGAATACAGTGGGATTCCTGACGGTGCAGTTCCTGGCCTCCACGGTCAGGGGCAATTAGGAGTAAGGTCAGGTTGGGTGTAAGGATGTGAAACTGGGTGAAATGAGTAATAGATGTATGTGTTTACTGACCAAGTATTTATTGGTCAGTGGCGGTGATGTACTGTCCCTTTAGATGGTGGACAGGTATGAAACAAAGAACAGAGTGTGTGAAATACAAAGTGTTCTGGGTAGGTGTTACAATAATTGGGAATCTGAGCACACGGCTAGTTCTCACCTGGTGAAGAGCTGGAACGGACCTTGGAGAAGCAGAGCCGCTGGCCACGAATAGATAATGGGGCTCCTCTGGGTCTAGCTTTTAAGGCTTTCCCCCACTGCTTGGTCGGCGTTTCCTCACCGTCGCTGCTCCAGATAGTGTGTTTATGTATTCGTTATGTAAGCGTGGCTGTCAGCAATATTGCTGGGCCTGCTCGTGTTGAGGAAGTATGTGAGGCTTATGGCATGCCTATGAGGGTGGCTTTGGTAAAAGATGAAGGGGTGTGTTTTAGGGGTACTGCCCCTGGGCTGTACAAGACCTCCACGGCCTTTGTTCGCGGCCTCGCGAACGGGAAATAGAGTAGGCGTGTCGGCGTAGTGATTCTTCTTCTTCTTCGGTGTCGTGTGGATGTGTAGATGTCGTGTTGTCCTTATGGTGATGTGATTTTAGCGTGTGCTCAGAGAGGGTGGGTTTTGGGTGTGTACATATACATAGTTGATTTTGATTAACATTATTATCTTGATGTTGATGCTGTTTATAAGAAAACGAATAAAAGAAAAAAATACATAGGTATGTGCATATTGGTGCCATGCAGGCAGGGAAAAAAACCTTGGTTGGACGGGTGGTTGTGTCGTCCGCCACTGTGTGGGAAAAAAATTGCTCCCTGCACGTACCTTGTGTCTATAAATATAGGCAAAGTGTTGCATAAAAGGTGGAAGAAAATAGAAAAACAGGTGCCCCAGGGTTTAAGTTAAAGTTATATATCAGAATGATTTATTGTTGTTGGGATGAAACGGGACACCTTCACAAAATTTAATGTTAGTAGAAAGAAAATGTATGAAAATCAGTATATTTCGTGTTAAATGGTGTGCCATGTAAGTGTCTATACACTTGTGCGTTGATATTGGGTATATGGCTTGAATTTACAATGTTTGTACAATTATCTTGTAATATAAAATACTAATCTATATACTTATTACTATTCTGTCTCGCTCATGAGCCTGGTACCTTATCTCGCTTACTTTAACCTGGCCGTTCTCTTACCTCGCCTCGCACGTACCTTCTCCATCCATTCCAGGCCATTTTCTATTCGGCGCTTTGCTGTGATTTAGTGGCTGTGCCGCTAATTGCTAGTTATCGTGAATTTTCTCCCGTGGGTGAGAAAATTGCACCTTGGAAGCGAGGGAGAGCACTTACAAACTCTGCGCTGGCCCTGGCCACCGTAGGTCGCTCATTATTTAAGCGTTTTCTAATTTTGTTTGCGCCAGTAGCGTTCAGTGTCCCACGAACACTTCGCGTTACTGATGCGTCGCCGTCACCTTATCGGCGCGACTGAAATCGCTGAAAAGTGTATATGTTTGGGTGACATTTAATTAATGTGTTGATTTTTTTTGTGTTTGGGGTATTATTTACAAGGGGTGTGCACATATATGTCTTCTTTTTCTGTAAAGTAAATATATTAGTGCACTTTTATGTGCCATTGTGCCACCGATGTCGCCTCCTTGTTAATCTGGAAAAAATATATAGTGGATTATCGTGATCACATATCAACTACCAAAATACCCTTCATGTCTGCTATGTTGCATGTACATTTCTGTATGGCGCCGTCTAAATTTAACTTATCCCATGCCGGCTAACACTTAGTTTATTTTACTCTATAATTTGTGCTGATGCGTAGTTGTCCGTCTTCTCAGTGTATCTCAGTGTATAAGTGTATGTGTTCGTGACGTCACCTTTACCTTAGCATGATCATTCTTGTGCTTTTCTTCTTCTGCGGTTGACTGTATCGTTGGAGGTCTTGCTGAAATACAATACATGATTAATAACAATGCCCTTGGCCAAATATTACCAATACGCGCCTATGTCGCGCAGCGCTGTTTGAAGGGTCGGCTTGGATGGTGCCACCACCCTTGAGACCTTTTCGGACGTCTCGTGTGTTACTGCGGTTGGTCAGCCTCGGTTGCTGTACCGTTCATTGTTGGCGCGTTATCGGTCTTACCCTAGTCGGTGCCGAACGCCCTGTATTGCGTTCGCATAGTAACATCAATTAAATCTATACGGTGTCGGTCTTACCCTATACGGTGCCGAGCGCCCTATGATAAGTAAAGTGTGCTTAACCTAGATTATGTTAATTAATGCTATAAAAAATATTTGTATATACATGCCGAAATAGTCCTTAATCTAATGCCGAAATATGTTGTAGCTACTGTTTTGCAACAGTGCTTGGTAAATTTGCTTAAATCTAAGTTGCCTTTCAAATGCAACTGCCTTACATACTAGAATTTTGATGGTGTGCAATGCGTAGGGGGGTATTGGGATTACGGGTGCCTAATAGGGCTTACGCTGCGCCTTTGACTGTCGAAATACGCGAGCATACGTATAGTACCCAGGGACCTTCGTCCAATTTGCAATGTGGTATCGGTAATCCGAGTGACTACGAATGCAGATTGTGGTTTGGGCACTACGTTTCGTGCTCAACACGGCTCTTCCATTGGACCCGTACGTATAGTAGTTTGGAATTACCTTTTGCCTAGAAGGAGTTACCCCTTCCTTGTGACCTCCCTTGCACGTTGTCACCCATGTGTTTCGTGGGGTTCTCCCCTTAATGACTAATGTGTAGTGTATAGGCCAGTGTGACTGCGTTGCTAGGGAGCAAACGCTTTGCGCGGATATCCTTTTCATTTGTATTTATATATGCTTATATTCGCATTAAATCATTCATTTATATATTTTATTGGGTTGCCCATGAAACCCCTTTGAGCAGCCCGTTGCATACCCATTTAATATCTCTGGCCGCCCGTTGCGTTACCATTTAAGCTCTGGAGACCCGGTGTCATCCATTTATGTGGGCACGGGAGCGAATGACCGCATTCATTCCATACACATTATTCATCATTCATTGGTTATTATATATCATTTGTTAAATCATCTTCACCTCACTGTCCGGAATGAGGACTTGGCGTGCTCCAGGATTGGTCCCGTTGAATCCTGAGGCACTGCTTCACTTCACACGATTGGAAGACTATCCTCTACGCCTCCGAGGATGGACCTAGCTTACATCTAGCTATGAGTCTATTCCTAAATGTGGTCGTCTCTAGGTTTATCTCCTGAGTCTAACATGGAGCTGGCTAATTCTCCTACTAGATGTCAAAAGTCTCCCCTGTAGGTCTGGCTTTGACGACCGCAGTGCATAATGGGCGTAAGTTTCTTCGTCCCAGGGATAGGCTAGGTACTCCCAGGATTCCGAAGTTTGCCCGCACTGAGTCATCGGCGCTTCGACCTTACGTTCAACTGTCATTAAACTGGGTCAGGATCCATCGCCGCCTTCTCCAGCTCTGTCCTCGTATACCGAATACCTTTTCGTCACCATCCAGTGTGACTTCAGATTCCTTTGAAAATAAGTGTGATTTTTAAATATATTTTCGTGTATTATGTAAAATTCCTAGTGTTCTGGGGTTGTAGAATCTTCGAAATGCAGTGAATACTTTAGGCCTGTTATTGCCTTATCGGATTTCCAGCGCTGATACCTTGGTACTTTCCTGGAGGTATTAGTAGGTTTATAGGGTGTTTGGTCCCTTGTTATTAGGATCCGAGGGTGTTATTTGTGAGTGAGGTTAAAGCGTGGTGGGAGAGGGTTGTGCATCGTTGGACTCTATGTTTGTAGTGGCCGGGAGCCGATGATGCTGTTTAGGATGTATTTACTGTGAGTGGATGGGGTGAGTTTTTCCCAGGTGTGCAAAATTGAAAATATCATGCGGGTGTGATAGTAATACAACCCCTGGTGTGTGGGTGGGCTTATATCATGCAGTGAGATGGACTTGAGGCGTATCTGCTTTCATTTGAGGATATAATAATAATAATAATGCTATTTGTTTTACGTCCCTTTTAACTACACTGGCTTTTAGAGACGCCGGGGTGCCGGAATTTTGCCCCGAAGGGGATCTTTAACGTGCCAGTAAATCTACTGACACGGCTCCCTCGCATTTGCGCACCCTCAAATGCCAGCTGACTACGCCAGGTTTCGAACCTGCAACCTTGGCATTTGAGGATAAGGCGTGTGCTAGGATACAATAAGTTTATGTCCCTTGCATGCGGGATTATTTAATAAAATATTTGTTAGTATCAGTATGGCCTCATCTCCCTATATAGAGATGTGCATCGCCGCTTAATATTTGTTTCCGAATCACCTCTAATACTCAGGTGTAGGCGTTCGGGTCCAAGGTGTAGCAAACCTTAATTTGTGAGAAGCATGAAGTCTATCAACCCCGATGTATAATTTGCAATGTAGTGTAGGTGTTTTTATGTATCTGCATGTATGTGCTGGATAGTGTTTTAGGTGATGGAGTATGTAGGAGGAAGGGTATGCGGATGGTAGCCCGTAGCTGGTACTACGGCCATCCTGATGGCATTATCCACCTCTACTCCTATTGTAGTGTGTCATCCTCTCTTGGTCGTCATGTGTTTTCCTCCCGCTCTTGGGGATTTACGCTGGCTGAGTTGAGATGCGATATAGCACCTAGTGTTTCCCAAAATATTAATCTGTGGAGTGCCCGTGGGTCTGTCATTCCCACGTCGTGTAAAATGTTTATGTATGTGGGCCCCGCCCTCTGGCTACCCCTATGATGTCTGAGTGTGGTGATGCTGTGTCGTTCACGGCCCTATCTGGTCCCCTGTTCATAATGTGGGATGGGGTAGCATGTGGCTGCGAATATAAATCGGCATAGCATAATTGCATGTAATGGATTTTAGGGAAAAAAATAACCAAGAAAAGAAATTATTGGGGGGGGGGGTTGTTCCTCCATAGAATCTGTCTGTATCCACTCCTAATTAGTTTTTATGTTTGCGTGTAATTGCCTGTCTGCCCCTACGTGCTGGGCGCGTGTGGGAGGGAAGCGGCCGTGGCTTGTAATTGATGCGCGCTTGTGTGTATGGAGCCGCCTACCGCTGACTTCTGCCGGCGCGTGTGCTGTTATCGGAGAGGGCTTATCTCGTATCGCGTGGCTACTTGTCACGCGCCGTGTACTGTCTGTTATCATCTTTGTATACATGTTCCTAGTGCTGTTACTGATAGGCGTAAAATAGTCTGTCTTCCCAGATCAATCTGGTCTGCAATATTTGTGTAATATATGATGCGAAGCGTAATGTAATGTGGCTCTCACTTCCTGTATCAACATCCGTGTTATCACTGTATACCATTACTGTTATTGTTTTATGTTAGTGTCATCATGTCTGTATGTCATTGTCACGTTCCGTTGCTACAAAAATTTCTTCCGCCAACAGCGTATGGCGACACGTTGGAATTCGCTTATTTGCAGCGCGGCGCTTCCTGTATGTGTGTTTAGTGTCCTTGTGTACTGAAAGTCTTCAATGATATGAAGGAAGGATAACAAAACGTGACTTCTGCCACTGTCCGTGTGTCGACATGTGTTTGCATTCTAGAAAGGCCAACGTTTTAACTTGTCATGTTTTCGCTCTTAAGCTTGTTTGGGAATTTGTTTCCGTGATTACTTCCCCTTTGTGTCTTGCTCTATTATTTTATGTACGGGGTAATCTACATGCCCCTTGTATTAGATTGCCATGAGCTTTGGCCGTAGAGATGTGGTGTTACCTATTTTGTGTGAGCGTATGTCTGTGCCCGTGGCGTCCCCTGTATTCAGATTTCGGGCGCTATGGTCCAAAAGAGTATTTTGTGGTCTCCGTAGAGGCCTGGTGTTCCCGGTAGTCCCCTATTGGTAGTCCCGGTGTCGCTAATGCCCTAAGTAGGTTGCTATAGCGAATACCTTGGAACGGGCCCACGCCCCTGTAAGTATGTCCCGTGTATGTCGTCTGTGTGAATTTTGGTTAGCTCTGGTCTTAATTTGTGGCCGTAGTGTGGTTTTGAATCCCTAGTGAATGATACTCTGTCGGCCGTAATACTGTTATGTCTGTGAGTGCCTCCAGCCGAATAGTGCGTCACGTATTCGCGCTGAGCGTGCAAAGTATTGGGTTACCTCATGTGATAACGCCGCTGTTGGGACTGTGTTTCCTGTCCGGCAGTTAACATTTGAAGTGCACAGCATTTATGTTATGACCTTGCCACAATTGTTTTGAGCGTTTTTAAAATATGTTGTGTTCGAGGCCATACGTTTCTTCATAATGACCGTGCCTTATCTTTTGGCCCTACTAACGTGATGACGCTACCTGTGTCAGACTTTTGTAGTGTGGCCTTTATGTCATCCGTGCCAGCTGTCTGTCCGTGTGGCATCTGGTGTTATGTCTCGCAGCTACGCGTCAGTGTCTCTGCCTGCGTAATTTATGTGTTTGTACATGTATTCCCTGTATGTAAAAGAACCTTCCCGTGTTCGTGCTTGTGCGGCTCAATCGTTCTTGTGCTTGTGTGTCCTGGCCCTTAGTTGCCATGTCGCGCCCTTGAGGCTGACTTTGGGCAGTAAGCTATTGCTGTATACTCCCGTGTTGGTGTACCTTCCTTGTAAAAGAACCTCCCCGTGTTTATGTCTGTGCTGTGAAGGGCTCAATCGTTCTTGTGATTGTATCTCCTGACCTCTGGTTGCATGTGTGTCAGCTAGATGTCTGTGGCAGGATCGTATCCTGGTGATGTCCTCTGGGTTCGAAGGCTATCTCTTGGCTTTCTTGCCCTGTCTGCCAGCGGAGTCACTTCCTTTCCTTTTTGCAGTGTTCCCGCCCTTACGTGTGAGTGTTGTTTTCCGAATCTGGCACGCCTTCATACGGCGGGCGTGTATAGTGTCCTTAATGAGTTTGTGTCCATGCCGCACGTTCACTATATAGTTTAGATCAGACACCTTCCTGCTGACTTTGAAGGAACCTGTCAAACGTGGTAGGAGGAACTCGGACACGTTCTTTTTACGGGCGGAATTGGAAACCATAACCAATTGCCCGGGTGTGTATTCCACGCTCTTCCGTTGACGATCGTACCGTTCTTTTTGTTTCTTCTGTGCCGCGGTTATGTTCTTTCTGGCCGCGTGGTCTGTGAGAGTGTCCTGGGGGACGCATATATTGTCTATTGGACTTCTGGGTGTGTAGCCGTGCAACAGGAAGTGTGGATAGTGTTTTGTGGCTGTGGATATCGAAGTATTGTAACTGAATTGGATGGGCTGTAGATAATTATCACAGTTGTCCCTGTGTCCCCCTTGAACTTGGCTAGCGCTGTCCCGATAATTTTATTCATGCTTTCTGTGAGCCCATTGGTCTGTGGGGAAAAACTCGTAGTTGTGTATGCCTTTATCCTTAGTATCTCCAGAAACTGTTGGAGCACTCTCGAGGTGAAAATAGTCCCTCTGTCGGATAATAGGGTTTGGAATAGGCCATATCGCGTGATTATTTCGAATAGAAATTCCGCTATGCTGTTCGTGTCTGCTTTAGGAACAGCCTTCGAAATCATGTACCGGGTAAGATACTCTGTAGCCACGAGTATGTATTTATTACCCTTTTCAGATGTGGAGATGGGGCCTTTAACATCTATCCCGATTCTGTGGAATAGCTCTCCTACTGGAATAGGGTTGAGTAATCCATGAGGTTTACCAGGTCTTGTTTTAAATCGCTGGCAGGTGTGACATGTCTTTACGAAGGTGTCTATGTCGCCCTTCATGTTTACCCAGTAATATTTGTCCCGGATTCTATGGTATGTTTTATGCGTACCCAAATGTGCCCCTGCCATTGGACTGTTATGGTGTCCGGTCATGATACTTTCTTTCAATGAGTCCGGAACCGCTATAGGTGCATTATCGTGCATGGCTGTGGGTTTAAATTTCAGTACCCCGTCTTTGTCTAGGAAAAATCGCCTAGACAGCCGTGCTGTCTTGGAATCTACCTTGTCCAAGTTTTATAGTGCCATTAGAATCTGTTTCAGGTATGGATCCCGCTCTTGCTCCTGCTTCATGTTTACCAGCGTCAGGGCAAAAGTCGGCATATCCTCCCATTCGTGGTCCTTAGTGTCATCTGAGGGATCGGCTACTGGCAGCCTAGATAACCGATCTGCATCTAGGTGTGTAGCGCCTTTCTTATGCTTGACCACGAAGTTATATTCGTAAAGACGGAATATAAACCTATATTGAGGCGCGAATTTGGGTTTTTGAATTTGTCCCAAAAAAGCAGGCTCGCGTGGTCAGTCATTACCGTGAACTGGATACCATAGAGGTATACACGGAAATAGTTCACTCCCCATGAAAATGCCAGCATTTCGCGCTCTGTGGCAGAGTATCTGGTTTCAACGGCCGTTAATTTTCTGCTGGCATAAGCCACTGGCTGTTTGAGCCCCTCCGTGTCTTCCTGTAATAGGGCAGCTCCCAGTCCATACTGGCTTGCGTCCACGTGTAGAAATGTGGGCCTATCACTACGGAAGTGTTGCAGTAATGGCGGGGTGGTCGATAGTTGTTTAAGTGTGTTGAAGGCATCTATGTGTTCTTGCGTGATGTGGAAGGGCGTCTTTTCGCGTGTGAGTTCGGTTAAGTGGTGGGCGATGTGTGCGAACCTATAGATGTACTCCCTGTAATAAGATGCCAGACCCATGAAGCAACGCAATTGTTTCAAATGTGTAGGCATCGGGATGCCCGTTATTGCGTCCGTCTTCGCTGGGTCGGGAATAATGCCTTCTCTGTTAACAATATGGCCCAGGATATTAATCTGCTGTCTGGCAAATTGACACTTCGCAGGTTTCAGCCTTAATTTGGCATCTCTGATCCTTGCGAAAGCCTCCTCCAAGTGTACGAGATGCTCGTCAAAGGTTTGGGAGAATACTGTTATGTCGTCCACGTAGACGAGTACCGACCGCCATTTTAGCCCTGAAAATGCCTTATCCACTAGTTTTTGGAAGGTCTGGCTGGCGATACGGAGGCCCATTGGCAACCTTTTATAGGAATAGAGGCCGTTTTCTGTAACGAACGCCAGCTTGTGCCTGTCCGGTTCATAAATGGGGATTGAATAGAAGCAAATATAACAATCCATCGAGCTAAACCAGCTGGCCCCACCGAGGGCATCCAAATAGGTGTCGGCCCGTGGTAGTGGATAGCTGTCATTTTCTATTAATTTGTTGAGCCTACGGTAATCTGTACAAAACCTGTGGGAACCGTCTTTCTTCCTGGTTAGCAAGACCGGAGCACTGTAATTCGAGATCACTGGTTCGATTACCCCCGCCTCGAGCATCTCTTTAATCTGAGTGTCGATAGCGTGCCTTTCCTTCTGACTCACCCTGAAGGGGGGCTGGTGGACTGGCCGGTCACTGGTGAGTGTGACATGATGCTCGATAAGGTCTGTCACCGCGAGATCTCTCGGCGAGTGGGCAAAGAAATCTCTATTGTCTTCCAGGAGCTCCGTGAGCCTCCTATCTTGTTCTGGTGTTAGGTCCTGTCTGTGAGTGTGATTGAGTGTCTTATCTGTGTGTGTGCCTGTATGTTTGTCGATTGTATTCAGTGTGGAGGCCTGGTGCTCGTGGGTTTATCGCTCCGCCCGAATCCCATCTGTGTTCCTGGTGTATACCATGGGATG
Organism: Meconema thalassinum; assembly: GCA_946902985.2. Lineage (NCBI taxonomy): Eukaryota > Metazoa > Arthropoda > Insecta > Orthoptera > Tettigoniidae > Meconema > Meconema thalassinum. The sequence goes on along the minus strand of OX336389.2, from coordinate 1,162,612,374 downwards.
TGTAGTGAGCCTCTGGTTATCCATTAAAAGCATCTTGCCGCTAGCAAAATTTATGCTAGCTTCGTATTTAGCGAGTAAATCCATGCCAATTATTGCTGACGCAGAAAGATGTTCTATCACGAACATGGGGTGTGTTGTCGCAAAATGGTCTAGCCTGATGTGTATGTTTGCCACCCCCGAGTTTTCTAGCGTCTGAGCATTGGCCGCTACCAGCCGAATGTCACCCGTGACACCGTGTATCCACCCTTCGGTGACGTGTTCGCTGTTCACGCAGCTTACTGCCGCACCAGTGTCAACAAGGGCTTGCACTCTGTGTCCATTTATGCTGGCGTGTATTGTCAGTGTCGCTAATTGGGGTCCTTCCCCCTGTAAAGATGTATTATAGAGTGTGTATATTGTTGTTGTTGTTTCTGCCTTAGTGTCCATGTCCTTGCGTGCGTCACTGTTTTCTCCCTGCGTTACATTTGTGCCGAAGAGGCATGGCGCTGGCCGCTCATTGTACTTGGCACGCTTGGCCGCGCGACTCATTTCCTGGCTCAAGTTCTTTGCCTCGCTCAGCGAAATGTGTCCCGTCTCTACATTGCATGCTCTCTTCATTGTCCGCGCTGTAGAAATACGGGAATTCTTGTGAGCGGTTAATGTGTTTTCACTTCCCAGTTTCTGTGTGGGTGTGTTGTTCCTCTCCCCCTCCTGTGAGGGTGTGTCTGCACACCTAACACTTCGTTTGCATGTATGACCTCGTTTTTTGTTCCAGTTGGTTGCGAGTTCGATTCCTGTTGCTGGCTCTCCTATGCCAAGTGTGTTCGCGTCCTGCGCCTGTGTGGGGTCACTTCCCCCCGTGTTGTGGTGTAGGGGGTATGTTTTCCCGTCTGGAGGGTGTGGGTTTGCCTTTTTCCCCCTGTTTCCCTGCTGGTGATATATTCATGTCCGGCGGTGTTGTGGGCTTATTGTCTGCGTTTTGTTCGCGCGTGATTGTGAGGGGCGTATAGTGTCCCGCCCTATGGTTCCCTGTGAATAGTATGTGCAGGGCCCTATCGAATCCCGTGGTGGTGAACAATGGCGGCGAATGTACGTCAGTGTATACATGTATGTTGAGCCTAAGTATCTTGCCGAGAGCGGTCACTTCTACGGCGCCGGCATAGATAAAATCCCTACTCATGTATCGCTCGTAGTCTGTCCTGATCTGGAATGGGTTTTCCTGTTCGTCTGCCACGAAATCCCGGTACTCTTCCCAGTTGCCCAGGATGTGTTTAACCGTTTCCACCCTGTACTCACTGTGGTGGGTTTCGCTATGCTTGACTAAAAAGCTAATGGCCCTGAACAGACAGTTGCCGTCCCCTTTTACGGGGTGTGTTTGGAAACGGTTCGGGGGCGGATCGTCAGCCATTTTTATTTGGCTGCTTCTTCCCCCTGCTCTTGCGAGTCTGTTTAGGTGAGGGGCCTCTCTGGTGTTGTGTTAGGGGAGGAACCTCCGCCGCTTTTTTAGCTGGCCGAACCTCCCCGTCTAGGTTTTTTTTGGAAACGTAGGTGTGTGTCACCCCGTGTTGTATGCCTGTCCCCCCTCGGGGTGGCTGCGCCAACTCCCCGCTTGCGGTGGGTAACCGGGTGTGGGATGCATTGCCCTCCTGTCTGTTCGTTGGGGTACCTCGTCCCTGAACTCCCTCGGGTGTTCGTCGGGGAGCAGATAGTGTTCCGGCCCCTTCGTGTACGTATCACGGGCCTCCCGTCCTTTCTGTGGGGTTGTTGTTCCGCGTTTTCTGATCTGAGGCCTGTTTTCTTGTCTTCGATAGGGGGGGGGGTGTACGTCTGTTGCTGCGGGGCGGGTTTTCCCGAAGATTCCCCTTTCCCCTGTACTGCGGGGATGCATATCCCTGTCTGCCTGGGGGTGGGTTTTCCCGATTGTCCCCATGTCCCCTGTACTGAGGGGATGCATAGCCTTGCCTGCTTGGGGGTGGGTTTTCCCGATAGTCCCCATTTCCCCTATAATGCGGGGATGCATAGCCTTGTCTACTCGGTGGCGGGCTGCTTCGCCGGGGAATACTGTGGTCGTACTCTGAAGGGTAGTAATCCGGTGTGTATGGGGATGACGGTCGCCGTGAGGGGTAGGTTGGCTCTACATGTGTGTATGAGACCGGTGAATATCGTGGAGGGTAATGCGGCCTGTCCTGCGCATATGGTGTTGTCGGCCGCTGTGGAGGGTAGTTTGTTTTCTCCCGCTCGTAGTGTCTCCTCTCCGTGTATCCACCTTCCCTCTCGGGATAGTATATTTCTTCTGTATCAGTGTGTTCTCTCCTGAGTTTTCCCCCGTCTGCCTGGATGGCAGCTATTGCTAGCTTCTCCATCCTGTCCACTAACACATCCACCTTTTGGCTGGTGTCACCCTTTTCTGGATGAAAATGCTGATTCACGGCTTTCTCCGTAGCTTTTTCCGTGATCTTTCTCCAAGCCTCTATTGTTTTTATGTTGTTTAGCATATGCTGGACCGTAGGATTGTCCATGATACATAATTTGTCCACGATGGATGGCCTAATGCCCTGCATTAGCAGCTTAACTTTTTGCTTATTAAGCATGACTGCGTTGTATTTGTCGCACATCAGCAGTTTCGCATTCACATACGTCTGTGCGCTCTCTGTGGGCCCCTGTGACCTCTGTCTAATTTGGTCATACAGGTCCTCATCGTCTGGTGTGAGCTGAAATTCACTTTTCAGCAAAAAAGTGATTTCGTCCCATGTGGCGTCTTCTAGATTGTTCTCATGGAGCTCGTACCATGTCATGGCCGATTTTGTTAAATATGCAGGTAGGAGCCGTTTCCTGACTTCATCGCTCCAGCATTGATCCGTGCCGTTCTATTGAAGGCCTTGAGGTATTCCTCCGGATCCTGGCCCTCCCCCGTGAACTTTGTGGGGTGGATCATTGGATATTCCGTGTGCCTATTCATATCCTGCTCGTTTACCTCTCCTTGGCTATGTAATGATTCTAGTCCGTTTACGCTGTCAGCACGTCTGTCGTGTGATGAGGTGTATGAATTTGTGTTGTTCTGACGGGAATTATCCTCACTCCCTGTGTATGATACGTGTGTTACGTTGCCAGGGGGCTCGTCGCCTGATATGTCGTCACTGATCGGTGGTGTAATGTCGTACTGTGTGGAATTCACTACTTCCACTGTCCTATCTAAATCCTGTTTTACTGTCTCTAGAATAGTATGTATATCTAGGACCGCCTCTGTCGTGTGGGTGTCTGCCTTAACAGCGTCTGTATACAATAATTGTGTTATGCGCGCGAGCAGACTATCAGTCTTTTGCTCTGTGATTTGCAGTTGCTGTAACAATAGGGGATGGAGTGTTGGTAAGCAATCTGACTCACTAGCGCTGGATACTGGTGACTGTTGTCCCTGCGCACCGGTCTGGGCCTGGGATGGTGTGAAATGTGTGACTTGTGCTGCCACTGCAGGGTATTGAGCGTGGATTTCGAATGCCTTTAATTCGAGTTCCTGAAGGAGGCGTGGTGCAGTGTGCTCGGATATTAAATCGCTATTCTTGATCCTCAACTTCGGTAGGAGTGGAGTTGTGCTAGCCGACAAATGGTGCGCAAAGTCCCTTAGTGTGGTTCTAAATGTGGTCATTTAATTTCCACCGACCTTGCACTATGGGGTGGGGGGGGGGGTGGGTGTAATAATACAAATCTTCATATAATAAAGGGGGGGAAAATGTGGAGCGTGTTCTGGAAAAAAAATTGTCTCGCTTGGCTACTTTCAGTATGGATCGCTGTACCACGAGGGCTCGTTGTTTGAGTCCCTTACCCTTATTTTGCGTGGTAGCGGCGCCTCCACCAATCTGTTTTATCCCTCTGTTGGGGGTGGAAAAAACAGGGTAGTGTAGATGTATTAATTTAAGGGATGTTTCCGAAAAGGGTAGTTTCCCGTAATTGGGGAAGACTACTAGTGTAATGTGTTGGTGTGAGGATGTGATCTGTTGGGGGTGTTCCTAATGGGTGCGTCTAGTCTACCTGTTAGGGGATTAACGTCCAAGAGTGAGCTATTAACTTAGCCTGCCAATTATGTAGAGCGAGCGTTCAGCGAGCTCACGTGCAGAGTCGACAACTTGACACGCTGCAGTCTGGCTGCTTGCTCGAATACAATGGGATTCCTGACGGTGCAGTTCCTGGCCTTCACGGTCAGGGGCAATTAGGAGTAAGGTCAGGTTGGGTGTAAGGATGTGAAACTGGGTGAAATGAGTAATAGATGTATGTGTTTACTGACCAAGTATTTATTGGTCAGTGGCGGTGATGTACTGTCCCTTTAGGTGGTGGACAGGTATGAAACAAAGTACAGAGTGTGTGAAATACAAAGTGTTCTGGGTAGATGTTACAATAATAGGGAACCTGAGCACACGGCTAGTTCACACCTGGTGAAGAGCTGGAACGGACCTTGGAGAAGCAGAGCCGCTTGCCACGAATAGATAATGGGGCTCCTCTGGGTCTAGCTTTTAAGGCTTTCCCCGACTGCTTGGTCGGCGTTTCCTCACCAGCGCTGCTCCAGATAGTGTGTTTATGTATTCGTTATCTAAGCGTGGCTGTCAGCAATATTGCTGGGCCTGCTCGTGTTGATGAAGTATGTGAGGCTTATGGCATGCCTATGAGGGTGGTTTTGGTAACAGATGAAGGGGTGGGTTTTAGGGGTACTGCCCCTGAGCTGTACAATACCCCATGGATGTTTAGAAAATACTGATCGCTTCAGGAGCTAACACCTTCCTTGACAGCGACCGCATCTTGTGTAGATTGGATCACAGTAATGAACAATTCATTAAGCCAAGGGATAGGGGAGAGTTTCAGGAGATCAACGTAACGTCTGTAGATCGGTTGGTTCAACCCACGCCGATGTTCCTAAAAACAATTACCCTAAACATGGCACTACTTCAGAAGGAAGAACGTTCCAGAGGAAGAATTGGACGCCATACGAGTGCGATCGTAGAGTCTAGGACTACAATTGAAGGCGATACTGAGACTTAAAGAATAATAATCCCAGATGGAACCGATGAGAGTTGAATGACAACAATAACCGCCAATATAGTACAGGCAATATTCGAAGAGATTACCGGTAGAGTGAGGGCTATCAAAGAGATAGGGACACGCGTTACCAGGTGGATCGGAATGCTTTAATAGATTGAGACTAGAAAGGCAGAACAGAGGACAGCTGCCAGTTTCTGCGAGAATTGAGGGATAGAAGAGAGGCTGAGCAAGTGCCTCACACATCGACGAAAGAACCCATACGTAGAGTGGAATTACATGAGGATCATAATAGACCTAGTACTTCAGGGCTAGATCCTAGACAATAAAAGCCGATTCTCCGGCATTGAAACAGATCTTAGATGGACCCAGAATAATAGCAGGTTATCCCAAAAAATTACCATTATCATCCCGTCATCTCACCTAGAGATCAAATACCCACGAAAGATGGTGTCAACATAAATACCTGCCATATGAGACACAGAAATAGCTAATAGAAGACTAAGTGATGAAAGCATCGATTATACTGACTTAGAGGTCGACCAGTATTAATTATCTTAAATTACGTGGGTGTTTATGACAAGGAAATACCGATGGACATACTCAAACTTTACAAGAACCACAAGCTATAGACTGGAAAATATCTTGACACAACAGCTGATTTGAAGATATACTGTATGTGTGGTACCATCCGATGTTTTGTCCAATTGCGTTTCCAAGGCATCTCGACGCCTGCCCCCGCCTCCGGAAAGTTGTCCCCACATTGCGCCAGACATTAGCATCCCCACTGCCAAAAATCCCCTCGTATATTCCAGCACTCCATGCCGCGAGGGCACCAACTCACTCGGATGCGGCGTCTCTACTGCGTCACGAAAGCGGCTACACCAGCCATCGAGAATCTCTTACCACGCATTTTTATTACGCCAGAATTCAACAGTATAATCTGATCACTATCAATATGACGGACCACGGATGACATGACGGCTCACTAGTCCTTTTATATAATACACAATTCTAAGTAAGCCCCACTTTACAGATAGAATCAAACGTCGTAATCACAGTTTTCGATTTTGCGTGCACAGTTCGAAACACTTCCGAAGAAGAATTTGACAAAATATCGATGCAATAATGATTCTTAGAAGTTTGCGTGGACAGTTTGAAAATCACTTCCAGTGAACATTTTGACTAAAAAATCGGTTCGATTATAGTTCTTTGAGATAGCCTATGCGTGCACAGTTTGAAAAACACTTCCAGCTAACAATCTGATCAAAATATCGGAGTGATTGTACTTCTTAGAGGTTGGCGTGCACAGTTTGAAAAACACTTCCAGCTAACAATTTGACCAAAATATCGGTTCGATTATAGTTCTTAGAGGTTTGCGTGCACTGTTGGAGGAACACTTCCTGCTAGCAATTTGAGCAAAATATCGGTGCGGTTATAGTTCTTGTAAGTTTGCGGGCATACTTTGAAAAACACTTCCAGCTAACAATGTGATTAAAATATCACAATTTTGGTATACAACACTTGACCCAAGTAAGACTGCTCGACCAGTTCTACCGAATACCATCGGCGGACTTTATCGCCCGGTATGATTGACTCGCGCACTTCCTCGGCCCTCATTGCATTTCACTGCCCAAGGGGCTATACCTAGACTGATTCACGCGTCTCAGCTCACCCGATTGCATTACACAGCGCAACCGGACTACCCAGCACCACTACTGGACTACGCAGCACAACTGGAGTACACAGAACGACTGGCCTCAGTACGACTGACCGCACCGTACGTCACCTCAGTCCCACATCTCTTATAAATTGCGTTCAAAAATCCTATCCTGATGAGTGCTTCTATGTTTCTCCATTTTTTGTAGTACAGTCACATATACATAATGAATATATCGTTAATAAAGAAATAAAAGCTTGAATAAAAAATAATAAATTCACAACTTGCTTCAAAATAAAAGTAGTGGCGTTCCCAATGACATTCCCATTGCCCAGGATGCGGAATCGTCAATAACGTAACGGGGACAATATGTTAGGGCATACAATGTACATACAAAATTTGCCAGAAATCCAGTGAAAGTTACGGAAGTTACATTCAGTTAAGCATGAAACGCATAAGCGTGCGTAGAATTATTTTAGTAGTACTGATATAAACATTGTGCGTGTTGCCAAAAATTTATCTGCAATTTGAGTTTCAAACTTGCTGAGTTTTGAGTGTCAAACTGTTTATGTGAACAGGTTCTCTGATATTGAGTCCAGGGTTCAAATGTTCTCAGAATTATACTAGGCAGTTGGTAGTCCCATGGACTCTGTAAATAGGCATGCTTATGGCTGCTAAGACACACATTCCACGTGGAAAAATTGTGTGTAAGCCCGTAAATTGGTATGGCAGTTTAATGGAGTTTAACATTGAATATTATAAAGGTGCATATAATTAAGTCTAAAATATCTTGACTTGACAGTGCGCTAGATTTTAAGTTTATTCCGCATACCTAATCAGAGACATGGAATCTGGGGTTCAAGAGACTTGAGTTTATTAATACCTAGTTGGTAGCTGTGGCGACTTATAATAAGCAGTCGTATCTGCTAAAACATACATCGCACATACAAACGTGGATGAAATCCATTTGTAGTTACGGACGTTACATGCAGTTGAACTTAGAACATATCAGCAGGCGTAGAATTATTTTGGCAACACTGCCATGCGCGGGTTGTTAAAAATTAATCTGAAACAATATGAGCTACAAATGTGCCAATTTTGTAAGAAATCCATTTCTTTTAGTATGGATGTTACATGCAGTTATATATACATTGAACCAATCAGACCGCGTAGAATCATGTTGGCAGCACTATTATATTCGGGCTCCTGAAAATTAATCTGAAATATGGTCTTATATGTGTGTCAATTTTGGAACAGTTCCCATTAATATATTCTGTGATATCCAACGTAGAGTTGATATTTCAGTAGTTGTTAGCATTGACCTTATTTTCCAATAACGCTTTGAGAAATTCTGGTAGAGATCTTCACTCACACCGAATTTGGTTTCGATAGCTGCAGAGAAGGACAGGGTAATCTAAAGAGGTGGCTTAAGCTCCGGAAGGAATAGGGAGTCGGAGTGTCACGGGGAGATGGACGCAGCTCTAAGAATTAAGGATTAAAATGAAGGGGTGTTTCCTAAGCATAGGTAACGATTAATGAACACTGAATAAGGCGCGCGAGACAGGCAGAGTTGGCGAATTGCTTATGGTGCAGTATAGCAGAGTGTACACACTAGCGTGAGTGAAGGGCAATGTCATTGTCGATAAACAAGTTAGTATCGCTAACGCAGCGATTCACAAATAAACAGGCAAATGGTAAAGTCGAGCGGGGATCAGGCCATGAACAATGAGATAAAATAATTAGTTATAATAAATGTGTTTGTTTAATGTAAGGGCTTTTTAATAAATGTACTGGCTTCACAAAATGTAGTGATAGTTCAGAAGTGTGGATGCAGTGATTACAGTTCAAATTAGGTGAGACAATGGGTAAGGAATCACTTGTGTAGGACACCTGAGTTTCACACTCACCTCGGTATTCTGACGTCGGTCGATCGTCGGGCAGAACCACGGTGTAACAGATAATCTCCCTCTGAGGGGTGGGTCTATTTATATGCGCTGGTGTGCTGACTGTTGCTAGTTGGCACATACTTGTTCTACTTGCTACCTTCTGTTCATGTTTGTGGATAATGTCGTAATGCTTAAGCAAGAGTTATTATAAAATGTTGTAGCTGGTGTAGAGTGAATTGTTGTAGCTGTTGCTTGATTTACAGCTTGGGGTGTGAGATTGGAGGGCGAAGTGGGTGTAATTGAAGTGGCTGATATAGGGGGTGGTTTGTAGATGTATTTGTCGATGTAGCTATGGATAGTTATAAGTAGGGCCCGGATGTTGATGACATGTCATCTTTTTACTGAGCTGTCTGAAACAATGCTGAAGTCCATAGAAACTCCAGACAGGCCACCCCGTCTTCAAATATGTGATTTTTATTTTGCATCTTTTTGCATTCTTTGCTATTTTTCCATTTTAAGAGCATTTCCTTAAGTTTGGTAGATTTTTTTTGGTCTTATTTTTGAGAAATCGACCTTTTGAGGTCATTTTTTATTCCAATTTAGTCATGTCACAGCTTTAAGGGAGTTAAGTCTCTCAGAATTAAGAAGTTAGTAGCTGATACAAGATAATTTAAAATATTGAAATATTGATTCCATTTCATTAATCAACCGGGTGGAAACTAGTCTTAGCAACAATTATGGCGAAACTGCTGCGGGTATTGAATCAAAACTGAAAAAATTGCCGGACAAAAACACCGGGTATAAGACATTATGCAACATCTCAGATATTCTTTCTGGTGAAAACTACTGCACGAATGGGATTGAGGAGGTTTAGCAGCCAACGACCTTCCTCACTTCAAGTACGCTCCGATCACATCAGTTGGTGTTGAACGCAGCCTTTCGAGATATAACAACTTGCTGGCTGATAACCGCAGATCATTTACATTTGGCAACATCAGAATGGCATTCGTAGTGCAGTGCAACTCAGAATAAAGTGAACATAAATCTTTTGTTAAGAGCTAGAAATCTATTTTGATTGACTTTTCAGTTTGAGCAAGATGCCATTTTTTGAAATATTGGTGAGTTTATTATTATAAGATCATTTTCTCCATTTTATACTGCATTTTTTGAAATTTTGAAATATTGGTGAGTTTATTATTATAAGATCATTTTCTCCATTTTATTGCGCATTTTTCGAATTTTTAGATCATTTATTACAGTCATTTTTGAAAATTTTAAGTGCATTTTTTAAACATTTTTATGGCATCAACATCCGGGCCCTAGTTATAAGATATACTTGGGAGTGCCCTATGGGCTCTCCAGGTATAACAATATACTGTATCAATTCCTCATACATGAGTTCACCTAACTTGTCACTGAATAATCTCATCACTGTCATATTTGGCGGAGTGAACCAGTACTATAATCTCAACTTACTGGCATTTAAATATATCGCTTTCTTTTTTGAACCGTTGGTGACAGTTATGTCAATACCTCTCACTTGAATTTGCCTAACTCATCACTGAATGATCAGATTACTGTGAAATCTAGCATGGTAAACCTCTACTATATGCTTTATTGTTGTAGTTGATCCATTGCGGGAGTTTGAGGCCTAGTGGTCTTGTAGCACCGTTTACTAGAGCTTGTGAGAAATTTGTCTGGTAACCAGTGTTTCAGTGATGGCGGTATACGTGTGTATGTTTCGTTATTGCAATATTACTGTAGAAGACAATGTTCAATGTAGCCTCAGTATTCTAATAATATAATCGCTTTTCAGTCGGTCAAGGCGAGTGTGCCCAATTATATTGGGTGGGGAGGAAAAATTAATTTCCTTGTGCCTGTAATAAATACATGAATTGTTTATACACTTAATAAAACACTTCTCATACGAACAGGGTATTTAATTGAGTGACTAGTTTCGTTCTTCAAGCGAACATCATCAGATAGGGTTCACATAAAGACTGGCTGCAAGGCTGAACGGTAACGTTCTCGCCTGTTGAGTCCGAGGTTGCAGGTTCCAAACCCAGCGCTGTCAGTTGGCATTTAAAATTGCGCAAATGCGAGGGAGCCGTGTCAGTAGATTTACTGGCACGTTGAAGGTCCCCTTCGGGTCGAAATTCTGACATCCCGGCGTCTCTTAAAGCCACAGGAGTTAAAAGGGACGTAACACAAATAACATTTATTATTTAATATTACTGTTACGTGCCACCCCCTAGTGGCACTTTTGTTAACTGGATTACGGTGGGGGTACAAAGCACAACACCAATTACTGCTTAAAGAAATAATTAACTTTATTGTGGCCAGAAAATTACACTAGTCAGCAAATACAAGCAATTAGGAGCCTTACTCCAGTTTCCTCAAGTCTCTTCCTTGAGCGCTCTTGGCCCTTCCACTTGTCAACAGATCCGTCCTAATGAGTACGGTGGCCTTGACAGAAACTACCTGCTCCTCTCCTTTATGTTCTCCGACCACAATTACTTACGATCACTTGCTGCAGGCTATTTCGCTGTCCACAAGCTGGAGAAACAATGTCACTGGATTTCGTAACTCGCACAGCACTTCGTCACCACACTTCTGTCGCACAAGATAATCGCTCGCACTAGCTCGTAAAACACAACAACCACCACTGCTTGACGGGTCACTCTTATATAGCAGGCCGGTGACTCAATAAATGCTTCTAGATCCATCCAGGGTTCACGGCTTCTCGAGGTTTCCATCGCTGGTCCAGTCACGAATATTCTGGACTACCCCTTTGTCCTAGTAGCCCTGTTGCATAAGGCACACGCAATACAGGAGGCAGGCCACAGCCCAGCCCTGGGGCAGTTGTGACTCATGCGGCGAGTGATGACACAAACTCACAGCCGTAACACCACCCCTTTCCTAAAAAGGCTGATCGTCCCGATCAATCATTGGTCCGTCTGTGTCCCTCCGTAGGCTGCCAGGCGATCTCGGTGCACGATCTTCATCTTTGCCCTCGGGCTCCGCTGGATCCTGTAGACGACATCGTTGATCCGTTTCATGACTCGGTACGGGCCCTCCCAGGACTTCTGCAGTTTGGGTGACAGGCCTTTCTTCCGTAATGGGTTGAAGAGCCAGACCAGGTCGTCCTCGTGGAATCCGCCGGCATCCGTCTGCTGGTCGTATCGGGTCTTCATTCGGTCGGTCTCGATCCGTAGTTTCCTCCTCGTGAACGCGTGTACGTCCTCCAGTTGGTCGACCAGTTCTTGACAATACTGGCTTACCGGGATCGGATCATTCCCAGGTCGGCCGAATGCAAGATCGACAGGTAGACGGAGCTCCCTCCCAAACATGGCCCGGGCTGGTGTGCACCCGGTGGCTTCATGCACGGCGGCGCGGTAGGCCAGGAGAAATAGTGGAAGATGCTTGTCCCAATCCCTCTGGTGCTCGCTGACGACTATTCGAAGATGGTTCTCGATGGTGCGATTGAATCGCTCTACCATCCCGTCGGACTGAGGGTGTAGCGGCGTTGTCCTTGTCTTCCGGATTCACAGCAGCTGGCATAGGTTCTGGAACACCTGCGACTCGATGTTCCTCCCTTGGTCGGAGTGCAGCTCCAGGGGCACTCCGTACCGGCTGACGAATTCCTTCACCAGGGTCTCTGTAATCGTCGCGGCTTCTTGGTTAGGGAGCGCATACGCCTCCGGCCATTTGGTAAAGTAGTCGCTGACGACTAATATGTAGCGGTTCCCTGCCTCGCTTAACGGGAATGGCCCAGCAACATCGATGGCCACTCTCTCCATGGGGCCGCCCACGTTGTAGGTCTTCAGTGGACCCCGTCGTCTTCGTCCTGGGCCCTTGCTGGCTGCGCAATCGTGGCACCTCTCGCAGTAGTTCTCCACGTCTCTTCGGCATCCGATCCAGTAGAACCGCTCTCTCAGCTTCTCCAGGGTCTTCTTTATCCCTAGGTGTCCACCAGATGATCCTCCATGAATTTCCTTCAGGACTTCCTCCGTCATAGCCTTTGGAACGACGACTTGTTCCCGAGATGTCTTCCCGTCGGTGCTCTCCCAGGTCCGGCAGATGAGGCCATCCCTTACAATCAGCGAGTCCCACTGTGCCCAGTGGGACTTAAACTTTGGGCTGCAGTCACTCACAATGTTCCACCCGGGTCTGGGGACATAGGCCCTCTTCCATTCGGCTATCAGTCCCAGGTCATCATCTTCTGCTTGTGCCCGCGTGAAAGATTCGCGGCTCCAGTTCCCTTGAAGTTCCACAGTAGTCCGTCGGCACAGTATCCCGGTGTTCTCCTCCCTTCGGGCACAGAAGGCGCAGTCTTCGGGGCACGGTCTTCGTGACAGGGCGTCGGCGTTAGAATGCAGTTGGCCTTTCCTGTGCTGAATCTCAAAGTTGTACTGTTGAAGCCTCTCTAACCACCGCGCGAGTTGACCCTCGGGCTGCTTGAAGTTCAGGAGCCACCGCAGGGATGCATGGTCGGTCCTGATGAGAAATTCTTGCCCGTACAGGTACTTGTGGAAGTGTTCAATGGTCTTCACGATGGCGAGCAGCTCCTTCCTGGTGACGCAGTAGTTCCTTTCTGGCTTTGACAAGGCCTTGCTGAAGTAGGCCACTACTCTCTCCTCGCCGTCCACTACCTGCGACAGGATTCCCCCTATGCCAAAGTCGCTGGCATCGGTATCGACGATGAACCTTGTTCCAGGTCTGGGGTAGGCCAGAATAGGTGCGGTGTACAGAGCCTGCTTGACTTGTTCGAAGGCACCGTGGCATTCTGCTGTCCACGTGAAGAGTTGGTCCTTCTCAGTCAGTCGATGCAGTGGTTTAGCGATGTCGGCAAATCCTCTCACGAAGCGACGGTAATAGGTGCAGAGTCCCAGGAAGCTTCGTAGTTGGGATTTGTCCTTCGGAACTGGCCACTCCCTCACAGCTGCGGTCTTCTCTGGGTCGGTGCGCACCCGCTCCTCGGAGACGATATGCCCAAGGTACTGGACCTGCTTCTGGAAGAGCTGACACTTCTTGGGGCTCAACTTCAGCTGGGCAGCCCGTAGCTTCATCAAGATCTCCTTCAGGTTGCTGTAGTGCTCCTCGAAGCATTTTCCCAGAACGATGACGTCGTCTAGGTAGACCAGGCAGGTCTTCCAGTGTAGTCCCCTCAGAATGGACTCCATTAGCCTTTCGAAGGTCGCAGGGGCGTTGCACAGACCAAATGGCATGACGGTGAACTGCCAGAGCCTGCTGCCCACAGAGAACGCCGTTTTCTCGCGGTCCTTAGGGTGGACCTCCACCTGCCAGTAGCCACTCTTCAAATCCAAGGTGGAGAACCATCTCGACCCTGATATGGTGTCCAGGGTGTCGTCGATCCGGGGTAGAGGGTAGCTGTCCTTCTTCGTGACGTCATTCACCCGCCTGTAATCCACGCAGAACTTGGTGGAACCGTCCTTCTTCTTCACTAGCACGACCGGAGAACTCCAAGGACTATGTGATGGCTAGATCACCCCTTGCTCCTTCATCTCTTCTACCATCCGGTCGACTTCGTCTTGCTTGGCGAGCGGGACACGTCGGAATGGGACCCTAATCGGTGCGCTGTCCCCAACGTCGATTCTGTGCTGGACCAAGCTTGTCCTGCCGAAGTCTTTGCTCCCCACGAAGAAGACATCCTGGAATTCGCGTAGCAGATCCTGAAGTTGGCGTGATTGCTCTTCGTCTAAATGGTCCTGGGATCCTTGGTACAGCTTCTGTAGTTCTTCTGGCAGGGCGCGTCTTCTTCGGTTGTCCGTCTGAAGGTGTCCGCCCGTCGTATCTGTGATGCGGGCAATCCAGGTAACGGGCTCGCAGACTCCTAGGTTGGTGTCCCGGTGAACCGTAATGTCGTAGTCGTTCAGGTTGGACAGGCGGACGTACGGCCGAGACGTCGTGTTGATGAGAGTCTTGGCAACTAGCAATCCTTTTGTCTGGATGTCCTCATATTTTGGCTCGATGACAGCCGCCACTCCCTCAGCAGTTCCGTCGACAATTACGGCAGTGCTGACTTCCGTCCTGGCGGGAACGATGACGTCTTCTCTCAGCCTTACTCGACGTGCGGTGATGGACTCGTGCGCAGGTTGCAAAGCAAGTTCCTCACCTCCGAAGTGCAGAGTGTTGGTACTCAGATCCAAGATGATGTTGTTCTTGTCCAGGAAGTCCAGTCCAATGATCACTTCATTTGATACGTCGGCAACAAGCACTGGATGCTTTATCGCCCGTCGACCAATTACGAACTCCAGTGATGCTTCGCCATGTACCGGTGCGGTTTCTCCGGTCGCGGTTATTAGCTGGAGGTTCCTTTGTGTGGGTTGAACTCTCCACTTCGGGATCACGGTGGGGCCTACGATGGTCCTCGATGCTCCCGTGTCGATTAGCATGGGCCAGCTCTCTCCGTTGACGACTCCGTCGACCATCAGGCTGCTATTATCCCTCCGTAACTGCGTCACACGAACTTGGACTGACGGGACTTGACGACTGCCACAAGCCAACCTTTGCCCCCCTAGGCTGGCTGATACTTGGTTTCCTGGGCCGCGCGGTTTCCCTACGACTGACTGTCCCGACGGAAACCCTTGGCGGCGGCGATCACCGCAGTCCTTGCTCAAGTGGCCTCTCTTACGGTAGGTCCAGCAGGTCGGTAGTCCTCTTCCGGGCCGCCTCTCCGGATGTCCTTCGGCTACGTTTTTGCTGGTTGTACCGCGACTATCGAAGAAACGGCTTAGCGCCTCCATTAATTCGTCGGCCAGGGGCTTGGTCTCGTTGGTTTTTACTGGTTCGCCGACGTCCACTTGACGCACCCGCGCGTGCATTCTGGATGCCTGTTTTGCCGTCTCGAACTCAAGTGCGTGGCTCAGCGCATCTGCCAGGGTCTTATTGCGCGCGAGACGCAGCGCCTTTTGAGTGTCCGAGTCCCGTAGCCCGTCGGTGAAAGTCTGCGTCGCTATCTGCTCCAGAAAGTCGGCCGGCGCTGTTGGGTAGGCGAGCCTTACGAGGCGTGCGATGTCCATCTCGAACTCCTGCAGGGTTTCCGCGTTCTTCTGTACCCGGGTCCGGAGCTGCATCTGGTAGGCCTGCTGAAGATGGCTATCTCCATATCGGGACTCCATATGGGCGATCAGTGAAGCGTAGTCCTGGGATCCAGTCGGGATGGCCTGAAGGACGTTAAGGGCGTCACCTCTCAGCGCTACAATGAGAGCTGTAGCCTTTTCTGTGTTGTTCCAGTTATTTATGGAACATGCCGCCTCGAACTGACGTAAGTAGGTGCTCCACGGGACCTTTCCGTCGAAGGTTGGGGGCGCAACTCTGCTCTGTCCCGTTCCTGATATTCCCGGTGTAACGGTGGGCTGGCGTTGGCGCAGCTCGGCAACTTCCTCTCGTAGAGCGTTGAATTTCTCTTCCACCCCCGTCAGTGGGCGTTGGCACAGCTCGGCAACTTCCTTTTGTAAGGCGTTGAATTTCTCCTCCACCCCCATCAGCGGGCGTTGGCACAGCTCGGCAACTTTCACTTGTAAGGCGTTGAATTTCTCCTCCACCCCCATCAGCGGTCGTTGGCACAGCTCGGCAACTTCCACTTGCAAGGCGTTCAATTTCTCCTCCACCCCCATCAGCGGGCGTTGGCGCAGCTCGGCAACTTCCACTTGTAAGGCGTTGAATTTCTCCTCCACCCCCATCAGCGGGCGTTGGCGCAGCTCGGCAACTTCCACTTGTAAGGTGTCGAACTTCTTTTCCACTGCTGCGACTTCCTCACGTAGGCCCTGTTCTAATTTCCTTTGGCTCTCCTCTAATTTCGTCAGCAGACACTCTTCCAGATTTTTCTGGCCATCCATAAATTTGGCGGTTTGGTCCTCTGCTAGATTATTCTGGCCGTATTCCATCTTCTTCTGGCCGTCTTCTAGTTTGGCAGTTAGGTCCTCGGATAACTTCTTCTGGCCGTCTTCTAGTTTGGCAGTTAGGTACTCGGCTAACTTCTTCTGGCCGTCCTCCATCTTCTTCTGGCCGTCCTCCATCTTCTTCTGGCCGTCCTCCATCTTCTTCTGGCCGTCTTCCATCTTCCTCAGGTCATCCTTCAGGTCCTTGGCTAATTTCTTCTGGCCGACTTCCATCTTGGTTTCCATGCGAATTGCTCTTCCATTTTAGCTGTTTGTCTTGTAAAGGGCATGCGCTCACATGAAAATTTTAAAAATTGACCTGCTCGGGTTTTGAAACCAGGACCGTCAGGTGTTGTGCTTGAGTTCGTAATCCGGCTTCTGACACCAGTTGTTACGTGCCACCCCCTAGTGGCACTTTTGTTAACTGGATTACGGTGGGGGTACAAAGCACAACACCAATTACTGCTTAAAGAAATAATTAACTTTATTGTGGCCAGAAAATTACACTAGTCAGCAAATACAAGCAATTAGGAGCCTTACTCCAGTTTCCTCAAGTCTCTTCCTTGAGCGCTCTTGGCCCTTCCACTTGTCAACAGATCCGTCCTAATGAGTACGGTGGCCTTGACAGAAACTACCTGCTCCTCTCCTTTATGTTCTCCGACCACAATTACTTACGATCACTTGCTGCAGGCTATTTCGCTGTCCACAAGCTGGAGAAACAATGCCACTGGATTTCGTAACTCGCACAGCACTTCGTCACCACACTTCTGTCGCACAAGATAATCGCTCGCACTAGCTCGTAAAACACTACAACCACCACTGCTTGACGGGTCACTCTTATATAGCAGGCCGGTGACTCAATAAATGCTTCTAGATCCATCCAGGGTTCACGGCTTCTCGAGGTTTCCATCGCTGGTCCAGTCACGAATATTCTGGACTACCCCTTTGTCCTAGTAGCCCTGTTGCATATGGCACACGCAATACAGGAGGCAGGCCACAGCCCAGCCCTGGGGCAGTTGTGACTCATGCGGCGAGTGATGACACAAACTCACAGCCGTAACATTACGTTCACATAGGCTTTTTAATTTCAGTGGATATGCATTTAACACGTATATACAACAGTATTCACGAATAGTAAGTTACAGAAATATTTAGTTATACTCTGTAACGAGTCAGAATATATTTTGATCCGTTAATTTATTTCAATTCTGTGTAACATTTATTTTGTTGTGAGAAGTTTTTATGTGTTTAAGTGAGAGAACTTTGAACCTTTAACTTCTACCGTAGCGAGCTTTGAAGTGATTGCGTTCGAAACTATTTTGTTAGTGAGCTTCCCTGTTTAAAGTTTCTATGTACGCAATGAAATGAAAATCCACAGCCTGCTTCCAGTCTCCGACCAGGTCAGGAATGGAATGAATGAAGCCCCCATCTAACGGCGAGGATATGAACTGTGCCGGCTGCCGAGGCCTGACGCACTTCTCTGGGGCAATGAATAAATGAATGACAGATGAAATGAAATAATAGTGGAGAGTGTTGCTGGAATGAAATTTTGACAGGGAAAACCGGAGTACCCGGAGAAAAACCTGTCTGCCTCCGTTTTATCCAGCACAGATCTCACATGGAGTGACCGGGATTTGAACCACGGACCCAGCGGTGAGAGGCCGGTGTGCTGCCGCCTAAGCCACGGAGGCTTCTATGTACGCAATAATATTTTTAATTGTTTCAACAGGATAATCACTTGAACAAGCAATAAAATTTAACTGATTTGATAATGTGGCTGTGCAGATAGCTGATTCCTTGAGGTACCTGTAATGATGTCCACTTCACTTCACTCCACACTGAGGACTTAGGTTAGGTACCATTTGCCTGGAGTACAAGTGGGGAAACCACAGGACGACTATAATCTAATCCTACAGATATTATATCGGCATTTTACTCTTAGTAAATTATAGATGGAGCCAGGGCGCACTGTACTCCAGATGAGAAAGCTTCCATCTCTTGATATTATCTCACTAAGGTCACGCTAAAGCATTTCATAGCCAACCAATGATTTTTGAAATAAGAGTGCACTTACTCTCTCAAATTTTATAGAACATCATACATGATTGGAAAAAATCAAGCATGTGTGAACTTACATTAGGGGCGTACTAATAATTCTGGAACCGGAGGCTGCGACTTAAAATTTTGTTCTCCATTCCCAGTCCCATGGTGATAAGTTCATAATGTTTGTTTCGAGCGCGGAGAAGGGTTTAAGTTTAAGCAAGCGAGGTAGGATGTCAACGAGTTATTGCATCCCACCTTCAAATGACGTCCTCCTTATAAAATGCCCACGAAACAAGAAAGCGTTCCGACAACCAAACCCACGTAAATACAGATACATTAATTTATGTGGAAACCCCATTTTCCAGAGCTTCTCGGTCACTTATCTACAGAATATACAGAACGTTCTTGGCCTGCAAACACAGACGGGCGTCTCTCTAAAAACATTTATGTTCCTCTTCTTGAAGTATTAGGGATGCAATGATGGCTGCATGTATTGGCAAGGGGGGGTGCGCAAGCTTCTTTTAGCACCCCAATGGCTACGTTCCTGAGTTTGTTAGTTTCTATCAAGATGTGGGATTAAACAACGGCCACCGCACATTCTCGCCTATTAAACACACACGGTATACAAAGCAAATAGCACAAGTAGGCAGTTACTGAAGAGAGACAGGCTACGAACAGTTCAAGACAAATAAATGACCACCTGGTGAAGCCTTGTGCGATAAAATTGCTCACCACGACCGCTACGGGGAGTTACAACAAGTTAGATGTTGGAATCTCGGTGCTGACAATGGCTATCCAGAGTATGATTTACCCTAGGTATTTCAGGACGCCTTCAAGAAAAATACCGGAATAGTGCCATAATTCAAGTCCCGGGGCACCCACCCCATTCCTGACCCTAATAATTACAGTTAGGCAAATCTCTACAGTCGCCATAGGAGCAGAGGTTATCAGACACATTGTATAAAGGTACAACAAACAAAAGAACCCTCGGCTACTTCGGTTCGCGCAGCTCACATCGGCTCGTCCCGATCTCCCCCGACAATCTCTACTTGTATAAAACAGAGTCCCCGATTCTTGGATGTCACAGGTAATCTCGAGAACCACTGGATCGATCTTGATGCGGTTTTCACCATTCTGTAAAGTATTTCTCGAGGAAACTTTCTGTAGAAAATAACATATTTATGATCAAAGGAAGCCAAGCAGTAACGATTTCAGTGAAAAGGTCGGGAAAAGAACTTGGCGTCCGTGCGCTTCTTAAGCTTACGCTGGGCAAACCGTTAAAAATATCAGTATACTATGAGCGTAAGAATTGTTCAGCATGAAAAGTTCTACAGAAAAGTCCGTAAAGCATATCTCTATCTTCAATACATCGCCCACTATAAGTGTTTTTAAACTGGATAGAAGTGGTCTTTGTGTTCCATGCACCTCACCATTCTTAAATTACGTCTGACAAGAATCCGTTGCACATGCTATCTCCATGATAATATAATTAATAGCCCAGTCAGTGATTTTCACCCATCTTGCCGAGACGTAAAACGGATATACAGTAGGTCGTAGTTCATTGACATCGAAAAAAAAAAGCGCTTATCACGTAAAGCATTCGTAACTGTTCCCGGGCGCGGCTGGCTGTCAATCGCCATCACATACCATATCGTAAGTACCTGCAGCCAGCTGTTCGATTGAGGTTATTCCTTCATTAATGCTGCAGACGCAATGCAATTAAAAGAACGAGAGTAAATGTAAAGTGACCGAAAGTATTAAGCGCGGAGTTAAATGAAAATACAGTATTTATGATTTCCTAGTTGTAAACTATGTTTTAAAGAAATATAATGTTCCAATAAGCGTACGCACACAGAGGCTATAATATCAACAACACGAAATAATGCATCAGGTGTAGAAAACTGCAGACGACCCTTGGCCATAGACGGTTTCCCTTCCGCTATTATACGCTTCATGAATGACTTTGAAACACCCGTTGCTTTACTTGTTGAAGCCACAACTTTATAATTGAGTTTATGAACGGTTTTCTGTTCTCGTAGGTGAGCAGTTACGTTATAGACTATTACTCTTCATTGTCCCCTTAATGGTCGTCCAGATTTGCTACCATACTTCGAAGAAGAAGCCATAACGAACCTCAAATGATACTATTACTAGAATAGCATGGTACACAACATTATATACTTAAACACATTTACAAATAAAGTACACTACACGCTATACGACAAGGGATTATAGGACTACAATAAAGAAAACGTATATAAAACTGAAAAAAAAATAAGAGCGCGAAAATGGATTGGCCACGAAGCTCTTGTCAGCGTATCTCCGCAGTGTGTTCGGTAAGGCAGCCAGACAGCATGTGACCCCCTCTACCGCTCCTCTGTGACGTCGCACATCAACTCAGAGTGAATGCGCAGGGAAGTGAGCTTTGCGCAGGTTCTTTTGATCGTTGCCACCTTATACACGGAGCTGATGGTCAAGATCTCCCAAGCTCCTAAAATGAATTATCAAATACTTGACATTTTTGACATACTTTCCTGGATTAATTTCAGGATTTTCAACTTTTACATGAAACTCTCTCTCACCTTTCCTGTGGAATGTGGAGTCATTGTGCGCTTCTTTTTATATCGAAACCAAGATGTTCAATGAAATACAGAAAAGATTGCTTAAAAATTTGGTGAAATACACAAGTCTTCATGGAAATTTCACACAGTTCTGTGTCCTTTATTCGTTGCAATACTAATTGTCTCTGTGTGTCCTTGATTCGTTTCAATTGTCTCGTATTGTTCAACACAGTCTTTAGGGAATGCTTTGTTCCCGATACCGGATACAAAATCACTTTGAACTGTTAACCCCTCCATGTTAACATCAGCAAAATACTCATTACTCATACGTTCCCCCAGCTGTACACTATCTTAACGTTCCAATTTCGTAAAGTAGAATAGTCGCAAACAAAGACAAGTGCTGAGTTATGAATTTCAACATCATCAACAAAGTTTCTAAAGATATCTTGGAACTTTTCTTCTAGGTCTCTGGCCACATCGTCCAAATTTTCTTTGTCTGTACCTTCTTCCATTACCTTAATGGGCTCAACAACAATTTCATATGAACATACCTTGCAGGCTTTATTCCAAGTACAAATTTTGTTTACATTTTTATCCGCATCTATTAGCTCAGTGACGCTAATGTTTTAATTTCCAGCACTGATTTGTCTGTACATTTCAAATCGTCTTTTGAATTTTGATTGTAATTTCACAAACAGTACGCAATTTACATTCTCAATTTTTAGAAAAAGTAGGACAACCTTTACGAGCGTTCTGGTACTTTTGAAGAGAGCTCTTCCCGTGTGGGGGCTTAAAGAGCCGCCTATAAAACTGATCCTTACTGTCATCTAATTTCATACCCATCTGATAATATTTTCTAGAAACTGCATTGTAAAATTAAAGCAGAGGAATACAGTTTATCAATTTAATTATTTCTACAAACACCAAATTTACAGCTTTCAGTATTTTCAAGAGACCACTATTTTCATACGAAGACAATATCTTCTGCTGTGTATTTGTATTTATGTGCAAGTAAACAGGCTTCCGTGAAAATCACTTAAGGGATGTCAGATTTGTTGCCTCTCTAGATCCTTAGGATGCAAAACTTGTAATTTAATTTGTAACTCTTTTATAGAAGGTTATTTCTTTGTTTCTTGTACACGCACCTTAGAGTGTGGAATTGAGATTACTTTAATGAATCTTCATTACTTACTCCAGTTTAAGTTTCAATGGCAGGGAACGAAAGGGTTTTGAAGGGATCGTTTTGTTTATGCACTCGTTTCTACGCTACACTTAGTTTCGACAGTCCGATGTACAACATTTGCGTGGTATTTTAAATAAAATGAAGGAAAAGACATTTCGACGGACCATACCAGTGCTTGTGGCCTATTCTGGCGAGCCCGTCTTCTGTATGTCACAAACAAATGATTGCCATACTATGGTGCCTGACTAAAGGCTCCAAAACTGCCATATTACGACTATTTTCCTAGAAGTTACAGCTTCATAGTGACTGCAGACTGCACAATAAATCTTCATATCTAAAATATAGCAAGAAGAGCACAAAATATACATGCATATTGGAGCACGAACATTGAATCTCGGACATATCGTGTTACTGCGCTTGGGACTGACGTCATCACGATGGGGAAATCCTGACCACATATGAGCTTGATTGGTTAGCTGTCGCTGAACGGGATTCCCGGTTGAGTAATCGGAAACACAGTGACTATGTCCTTGGTAGATTCTGGGATTGAGCTTGTGTGTGCCTACAAGAATATTCATTTACAAACAGAAAATGAATATCATTTTAAATTATTGAAACATTTTCGCAAATGGCACCCATTTTTGTGGCGGAACAATATGACATATAGGCCTAGTAAATAATGTTTATAAAGCTGATGCAGCTTATTAATTCACAGCAAGCTTCAGTATACGGCACTACCAGGTTTCTAACTTTCATTCTTCCTGTAAAATACATTTAACCAATTCGTGTTATTCTATCACCCTAAGTTGAATTAGGAGGTATTGGATTAAGAGGGCTATTAATTTCCACTCTGTCCTCTGTTAAAACCTGCACAATATCGTAGTATGACTGAATTTTTCCGTTTGAAAAACAGACGCGTATTGGGTAAAGTGGAAAATTTATCTGACTTGAAATAGAAGAATTATTAACCTACTGTATATAGGCTTTTAGCCATGTGTGGAAATATTTCTGAAACAGTAGAGTTGGTGATCAGCTCGGATTCTAACATAGTGAAATTGTATGATGTGTAGACACATGGTTCCATTTTAAATAGGGCTGTATTTTGTGGAATCGCCAGAATAGTACACATCATTCACATGAGAGGTGAACTTCAGAGTTAAGGTTGACATGCAGGCTACAGATTAGTTCACCGTTAAAATTAACCACGAAACTACGAACGTCTGGATGAAACGAAACCTAAACGAATACAGATTTATATGAGGCTACCGCAGCTATGCCAATGACATTACTTTGGCTGAAAGGGGTTTTATTTGCACTGCAGCAGTATTGGAATTAACTTCCGGTTAATTGTGCCGAGTTTACCCTTCATCGAGCAAATATGCAGAAACCTCTGCCAGAATGGCAAAATTTGGTGGAGGCAACGTTATGATCTTCGTGCACTCATTCAGGAAGAAGAGATTCTCGATCAATCCGATTATGAATCTATACTTGTAGGTCATATTCTAATCTCTCAGAGGGGGCGTGATGGTACATGCTCCTCACGAAGACAATCCCGTTAATGTTAATGCATGTGAGATGAAATGAATGAAAATCCACAGCCTGCTTCCAGTCTCCGACCGGGTCAGGAATGGAATGAATGTAGCCCCCATCTAGCGGCGAGGATATGAACTGTGCCGGCTGCCGAGGCCTGACGCACTCCTCTGGGGCAATGATTAAATGAATGACAGATGAAATGAAATGATAGTGGAGAGTGTTGTTGGAATGAAATTTTGACAGGGAAAACCGGAGTACCCGGAGAAAAACCTGTCTGCCTCCGTTCTGTCCAACACAGATCTCACATGGAGTGACCGGGATTTGAACCACGGACCCAGCGGTGAGAGGCCGGCGTGCAATGCATGTGAGATATCAGAAGCAAAAACGTTATGTCAAGTTGTTCGAAGTCTCATAAAAAGGAGGTTCCCTGGCTCATGATAGCTTTGTTCGGAGTCAGGTTGACCTAAAAACTGGCTTCCTTTTGATTTACAATGAATCATACGCTTCGCATGTACGTTCTACAGCTGACATGCAGAATGGATTACGCTATTGGAAATCGAGTAAGTCCTGGCAGGAGTAGTACTTGGTTTATAGTTACGAAGGAAGTTGTGAGAAAGGCGCTTGTATGCTATATTAATCTCAATTCCATTGCTCTCATGTCTTTTCATTTTCCTAATCAACAATTATCAGAGAGAAACAACCAAGGTGCTGACTGGTTCAATACTATGCTCTAAGTTTGACAGTCTAGCCATGGTTACTTCCTTGATCAGTGACGGGAGCTTTAGGCCGAATCATGTAAATTATTACTAGTGTTTTTAAAATTGTAATATTTTGGATTTATGGGGTAAGAATGGTATAAAATATCTGAAATGTTGATTATTCGTACAGGTCCGTGGTGTAACACTTCAGAGGTGAAAACATTAATCTTGAAACGTCTTATTTTCGAGCTGCGCGGAGAAGGAATGGAACAAATAACATGTTCCTTAATTGATGAGTAAAATAGAATGACCTGGAGAATAGGAATTAGTAATGGGGAGAACTATCTTTCAATAGTCATAACGGATGGTCACCAGGTGACACTTAGCTCGTAACTTAGATGGTAATCCCATTACAGTTATCGGAATTATTTCGTATCTATAACGGTTTCCTAATGTCTCTACAGTAGTCTTTGTAGAAGAAATCAAACAAATATACTGTATGAGAGATAAAAATATCCAACAAAAAATAAAATAATTTTAATTCCGGGGCATAAGAAGCACATTAGAGTACTAGGTCCCCACTTTTTCAAAGGCATTTATATGTCTTCCAGCCGGATTATCGTCGGTTGCAAATACCTATAAGGATGCATGCTCTAGTATTCAGTAATTCGAGCCAAGCATTGACTAAGTCTTGATTTAGAAGAACTGAGTAAATATGAGAGGCTTGCAGTGTATCTATCCTGTATTGTCTGTAGTATTGTGAATGTACCGAAAGAACGTGGTTCTCCACGTATTTTCTCTTTCAGATGGATAATCACTTTTCTTCTCGTAATGAAGAGCCATACCACCGCTCAGTACAAAAGGGAGCTATTTTTTAATCTCACAACATTACCTAAAATGGTTTTCGAGTCATCAAAGAGATTTAAAAACAAAGTTGCTCTTTAAACATAAATAATTCAGCGGTAGCTCGTAATTTGCGTTCCATTCACCCCTATACCAATGTGTGTACTGCAACACCCTGGTGGCAAGTGGACCAAGTACAGTAGTGATGTCTCATGTGACGTCTCTGAACATATAAATACTCGATACATGGGGGGACGATTTTGCAGTCCATTTGCGGTGGGAGCCTGTGTTGCCCTGCGAGCTATGTTTTATAATTTCAATTACAAGTACCAAGCTATAACTTAGATATTCATTTGTGAGCCCATTAGAGGAGGTTATCCGGGTACCATCCGCCGAAGGAAATGGTACATCGAAAGACCCCGTCCTTCGATCCCAACACCTGAGAGGATCGGGTGCATTTCATTGTCGGCTTGCTCAGCACGAGGGCTTGATCCAGGGGATCTGGGTCATTTAGCACGGAAACAGGTCATAGACGCCCAAAGAAATACATCCGAAAAATACAAAGCTAGCAATAAAGAGATCCAGTCTTAAGTAAGATTTCGTGCATAATTTATTCAAGTAAGACCCCTAAACTACTTCCGAGGGTCGAAATCGGCTAATCCGCTACTCTAATTACAATAGTGAGTCGTTCCCTAGTTTGACGTTAAGTACCGCCGCGAAGTCCTAGTTACTTGAAACAAAAGCAACACTAACTAGGCGCGTAGTACAAGAAGAATTTACGCGTAGCAAATTTAGAAACAAATGACTCGGTATAATTTACATTTAACAGCTAGCTAACCTATCCCTAGGTTAGGACGGTACCACGTCTACATTTAATATTACATTTAAATTCTTTCTAATGCCTATGTGAACGAAAGTATTACGACGAGACGCGTCGTAAACAAACGCTTATTACCAATTCTAATGATAGTTTGACCACGGACTATCAAAGAAAAATGAAATAACACTCTTATGTCTAACAGGAACAACAGGTAAATACACTCGGGAATTAATAAATGAACACTCTAATACTAGCCTGCCTTCGCGAACGGAGATACTGTTTGTACCCAGTCGTCATCTCTTGCATGTGAATTACGTTGGCAATGCGCAATCATCACTGCGACTTACAAGCTTTGAATCGCGCAGGCCATAAGTTACTGACTACTGGTCCCAAAGATTCATGTCGTCGAAAAAATGGTCAGCTCATTTAAAGGTCGTCTTTAACATGGAAATGAATTGAAGTCACGGTGTCAATCAATCAACAAGCAAATGGTTGCAAAGTTATGGCTGTAGTCATTTATATACAACTAGCGGACCCGTGCGAGAAATCTCGCATGTTCATTAACCACACTTTCCCCAATAGGTTTTGCAAATCGAACACTTCTTACAAAAATTTATATTTCAGAAATTAGAATGTAATTTGTCACTGATAATGTCATTTGTGTGCTGAGTGTTCTGTAACACTCACCGGTTATTCGTTATTTATGAAATTATACGATATGAGTACTCATTCCTTTGATTTACTGTGTCTGAAATCCATGCAAAATGATAAAGGAAAGACCTCATAATGTTAAAATGACATGAAACGGGCGTCACAGCGACGAAAATGTGAAGTGAACAGCAATTATGGAGCGTATTTTCATACATCAATTGTATCTGCACAGCGCACACTTCGTACATTTTTTAAAGATTTTTTTCAAGTCATTTTTTAAAAGAAACTATTGATATATATGGAATTGGAGAGCAATTCGTCACTGCTAATGTCCATTCTCTTTCATTTGAATGCTCATTTTCAAGATCGGTCGCTTGTGAGTGCCGCAGGAGGGATCAATACTACTGAAATAAAATATATGATTAATTAATCCGTTGGTTTAGGATAATTATGCTTTTGATTTATCAGAAGGTTTAAATACTGTTTAGTTAGTTCAGTTTATGACACCAGTCGTAGGCAGCAGTATGTGATCTCACTTGAGATTCACTCGAAGAATATGACTTCTACAAGTCATCAATAACACAGGTTAGCGCGTCTTACCCCCATTGCATGCAAGTAACATTGGTCGTCTTGGCCGCAGCTCAAAGAACGCCGGAATATATCAACAATAGGCGAACATTCATCCGTCCTGCCTAATTACCAATAATGTGTTCACGGACACTACAATTACACTTGCCAGCCTTACTTTATACAGAAACTGGGTCAATTAACATTATTGATTAAACCATTCTATAACACGCTAGATGAATTAATGTCATCAGCTCAAAACGTTAAAGGAATTCGCGTTAGCGAGCATCCCCTCACTCTTTAAAATGGAAAAAGAAACAACAGGTGTTAGCAGCTCACATAGCTGTTCCCCAAAGCAAGGTTATATTAATAACAGTGACCTTCAAAATTCCTACGACTTGTGACGTAAATTAGCACTCATAAAAAGTCAATATGTCGTCTCGCGTTGCATCTCGGGTAGCAACTGGTTATCAGCTGGCGCGCTCAAACAATTTTCACACTGCATTGCGCACGGCTTTGGCATAGTACAGATTGCGTTTCAAAACAGATCATTTTAATCTTACAGTAGCACGAAATAAAGTCCTCAGGTGCTCTGAAGATTGAATTAAAATGTATAATCACTTCCCTAATAGTGTTTTAGCCTTCAATAATATGTAAAGTAGTAATAATCTCAAAGAATACTAAACTAAAGACTGCACACTTGTGCAACTAACTCCACTGACATTTCAAAGATATGTCACTCATCCTATTCTTTGTACACATGGGTTTGATGTGCGTGGCTTGGCACATTCCTCAACAAAATAACAGCATCTAACTTCTGCTGCGATGTTTGAAATGATACGATGAAGATTTACCCACCAATCTTACTGTGTATGGGTTCGTTCCTCTGGAACTTCACGTAGTAAATGGTACTCACAGAAAATATCAAATAAAGAGTACAAAAATGTTTCAGCTACTTTCGGCTGATAAATGACACGGTAATAAAGTTCTTTCAACTCAAAATGAGGGACCTAACTATAGGGTGTTCCTTATACTACCAGAAGTCTACACCTTCTGTTCTTATGATGCCTTTTACATGGCATAAAATTCACAGCTTCCTTGCTGGCTTATAAATACACTGAAAAATACATGGAAATGCGCACCTGCCGTATAGAACACGGACTGTGGTGACTAACTGAAAGATTGTCCCAATGCCAAGAAGAAAAATATATACATTCCTACCTAAGTGGTCAAATTATCGGGTCGTTTCGGCTAAAAATACTTTCAAGTTCTACATCCACCTGGACAAACCTTGTACAGAGACAATACAGGACTCACGATTACTTCAAAGGGTAGTTTACCTTCCACAATTCCCATTGGAAGGGGTAATATGCTTTCAGGGTTCCTAGCATATTCATGGCTAAGGCTATGGGCTTCGGCCTTCCCTCTCGGTCCTGGGTCCTCACCTCGTACATAGCTTGTACCTCGTGGTGCTGGTTGGACAATTCCAAGGTGGCGGTTGGTTTCATCAGTGTTTCCCTCACATCAAGAATTACTCCATCACGACGCTCTCAGGATGATGTCGAAAAATCACCCTCACGTGGTGCATTAGCGTAGGCATCGTGGTAATTAAATTCACAGATTCTATGTGGAAATATCTTATACAAGGGCTCACTGGCTCTAATAATTGCAGGTGATCAAATGCTCTGCTTTTTCCTGCCTCTGGCTCTAATAATACCGTACACGTGGTATCGCTCACAGATTTTATATGTTTTAGAATCACAAAAAAATCTTATTAATCACAATGGCACACGTGTGTTGTGTAGCTTGGCCATGATTAGATTTTAATGTGGCACACG
Source organism: Meconema thalassinum (assembly GCA_946902985.2). NCBI lineage: Eukaryota > Metazoa > Arthropoda > Insecta > Orthoptera > Tettigoniidae > Meconema > Meconema thalassinum. The sequence goes on along the minus strand of OX336389.2, from coordinate 1,162,583,183 downwards.
TTGGGCAATCAATTGCAGTTGTTGATTTGATATGACGGCTGTCTTCAGACGTGACCTCGTGGTCTGTGAAGAAATGTCGATTTCACTAAAATCACAAATTACTTTTCATGATATCGTAGCACTGGCCTTGCATGGCCTGAATAATACCTTTTGCAGACTATATTCACTATGATCAGCACGATTGCTATCGATTCGTAGTCCTCCCAAATTATGGGGTTTCACTTGCCTAATGCGGCCTTCGTCTAGATTGACGGACTGATGATACAACACGTCCTGCCTAAGCGGACTTTCAAAACGGTGTGGTTGTGCCTAGCATGGCTTCCTGGGTTGAAGGAAGTGGTTGAGTCGTTTAGCGACTATTTACATTGTCCTCCGCGTGTCTGCGGTGAAAATACCTTTACTATAAAAGTGATTTACCATTTACAAAAGACATAGAAAGTGGTAAATTATACAGAATTAATTATTATATGATCCTGAGATATCTGGCATTAAAATAGTGAATAATATATCTCTAGGAAGAAGATAAACTGTCCTCTCCGAAGTCAAAATAGCGGATTGTTCACGAGGAAGCTTCAAGGTGCGTTCTGTCGAACTGAGCATGTGGAGTGAGTATGCTCTCAAAGAAATATTTGACACATGAGCCTAGGCGGGCTCAGTTGATAGGGCTAATTACGAACTGTCGGGTGAACTAAGTTACCTGATTGTGGCTGTTAGCTAGGTATTAAAATTCACGCTGTAATATTGTGCAGTCGCCCTGTTTTTGTGCACACGATAAATAACAATTATCTCTGAAGTCCACTCTACAGGAAGACGTGGATCCGGAACGTGGTTTCATCATTGAAGGTTACGTGATGCAGCAGACCAACGTTACCATGGGGGTTTCTATGGGGTAGATCGAACACGAGAGTGCATGTCGGGTGACAGTACGAGATAAGGCAGATAAGATGAGCACATAATTTGAACTTAAATTTTGGAAGGGTCAGTGTGGTATCACGGAATATGATTTGTAACCTTTAATTCAATGAGTTTGTGTTTTACTTTTCTGATTATTTTTAACGTAAGTGTGGACATGGTATGTAATGTTAACGTACTGCGGTCATCACGCTGTTCATTCTTGTGCGATCGCGCTCAACGGCTTTTGGGCAAAATTCCTCAATATTTCCCACCCAAACGTTCCTCTATCATTGAACTATTCGGCTTTGCGGCTACCTTCCTGGTCCGTCATAAAAGAATAACATCGGGTTCTGTATTGTCAGTAGGCACGTCCCGCGCTAAGACTCCCCGACAGCCTGGTGCCTGCGTTTCCCTTTTGTGTGCGAGTGAAATCAATCCTTATTGTTATTATTGGTCTGAATTCTTAATGCCAACTTGTTCGTTTAGAGTTCAATATGTGTGTAATACTCTCGCAAATTTTGTCAATCCCATACGGTGAACACTCATTCACTACGATGGCTAGCCTCCCTTTCACGTAACGTTTTGCTGTGTTCTTCTGCAGAATAACGTTTTACAGGCTATACTAACAATCGTCACTTATCCGGCTCAACGTGGGTGTCTCAACTTACTCGCCAATGAGTTGTGTCAATTCACTGTCGTATTGTATAGGACCTTTCCCGGTCATATATATATATCTATACTTCCTCTACTTCACTGGTCCAGCCATCCGGAAGTTCATACAATGTCAAATATTTTTATAAGCAATTTCAAATATAATCCCACAATAGTTTGTAGCAATAATTATATGAAAGATGCCCTTAGTTGTTCGTTATAGGACATTGGGGCATCACGGTCATTAGTCCCGTTTACTTGGGTGTGTGTTGAACTTGTCTGATTACCGGTGTTTCGGTGAAGAATGTGGTAGTGGTGTGTAGCTGTATTAGGGACAGGGATTGGAGAGGTCCCCAGAACGTAAAATAACGTAATATCCCTAAGTTTGCCTGGAGGGGGTGCGGAAATAAACGGGTGAAAACCCCTCTCAGGATAGTCTCTATCAGCGCTAGGATTCGAACAAGTGATGTCGGGGCTCGCTACTGAACTTACTCCCTGTCGCGGGGTGAGATATGAAATACTTGTTACAACTAAACATATATATAGTCAATCTGCATAAATCTTGCGGATGGTTGGCTCCTTATGCGTGACTTACTTGAAAGCTGACCGTCAGTTTGCTGACATAATCTCCCCCTCCGCTGATCCTCGCTACAGCGATAACATGTACTCAGGTCTCTTCCTAGATATCCAAACTGATCCACGCGCCAACTTCAAATGCTCACGGCCGGCGTCGTGACTATTCGACAGAACGAATCGGAGAAAATGCACAGCCACTTATACGATTCTAACTTACTTGTCATTTTCCTTCTTCTAGCTACATACCTTTTAAAGTTATTTAGTTTATTCTGTAATCTCAAAATGGCGGATGCGTGTAAATTTTCAATTTAATTAAATTATCACCTGGTCAGCATAAGTTTCTTAAAGATCCCTGTATACAAACCATTGTGAGCATTGCTTCGTTTGAGCAGATTGTAATGTTTGAATGCTTGGCTCGATAAAATAATAGCGATGGTGATGTATTTTGTGTCTCTAACGATTCCCATCAGGTAGTTTTCATTTGCAAATATAGTAGAGTGAGGAAGGTTTGTTTAGGAGGAATTTGATTTAGGGCGTAAAAACTCGGAAGGGTGCTATTTCGTCTCCGTTAAGGTGGCGGTATAATAAAATACGGAAATCAGCTTCCTCGACTCGTGTTACCGCTGTACCAAAAATTATTCAATTCGGTTTCGTCATACACACATATATACTTACATCAATGCATACGCGGTTCGATAACCTAGATATTAGGCATGTATACACACATTCACAGAGATGGGGAGACGGACGTATTGTACCAATGTGATGACTAATGCCCTCGGGCACAGTATATACCTGAATTTTCCAGAATTCGAAGGTAGTCTATTGGATGAATTTAACTCGAAGTTCATCCGCTAATACGACAATCAACACCACCAATTCAGAATCTGACAATGACTCAGAGAGTGTTCGACCTTATTTTATGTCTTGTCTATCCCGATAGAGCGCTTCATAATAAGCTAATCTACATGGAAGACTTGAGGGCCCGGTATGTGAGCCATCTAGGCAAAATCAGGACTACATTCCTGTCTAGCTTCGGGGCATTTTGGTTCGTTATAGAATAGCGGTCTAACGGTAACGTTTACACTTCGAAGTACCCAATATAGCTCATTAGGCTACTCATACTCCCATAGTTCTGCGCACCAATGAAATTGTACTTTTTAAAAAATGTATTATATTTTCTTCTATTTACTTTACTTGTTGCGTTGTACTGTGCCCGTTCCTAAGACATTGCTTGAAGAATAACAATTGTCCCAGTGCAATTATGAAATTTTTATTGAGTTATGACTACTGTCCCTCTGCACAGATCCTGTGAAAATATTACTCAGCATTCATAGACTCCGTTCCCGCGATCTCGCGCTAGCGTAGCCGAGTCGCGACATTGATTTCGGGTACAGTACATTGTTCTGTTTACATCATTTTCTGTATTTCTCTTATGAAGACGTCACAGACACCCAGTTCCCGTGCCAGGAGAGTCAACAACAGGATATTAGCCTCCAATTAGCCACGGAGCCAGACTCACTCATTAAATCCAATCTGTGGGTAGTGGTGACGGAGCGGTGAACCGGGTTCGATTCCCGGTCAGTGCATGTGAGATTTTCGAAGTGAAATACTATGTCCTGTGATTCGGCTTTCCCGTAAAAAGGAGGTCCCGTGGCCACGTAAAACTACAAGATTCCTTCCTTTCAAAATCCAATCTGTTCTTTACAGGCGAAGGAAATGCAATCCTGTGGTTAGTTGACCTTACATCATTTTAAGTGAACTGTAAATTTCCGTGTTATGAAAGTAACTTTTCTCATTCAGAAGTTGAAGTGCTTATCAAAATAAAGTTCAACATTTAATACACAGTCCTCCCATTGACTCGCGCAAATCGAATTACCTGGGGAAATTCAGATGTCCAGAGGCAGTCATCAGCAATAATAAAGTTACTAATCGATCCGTTAGACAAAGCAAGAGTGTGATACCAATCTGTTGTTCCTTATGGGGAGGGTGCGTGATCACACAGCGTGCATTTTATATTAACTTGCCACATTTCCCTAGCACTATCAGCCCTTTGAATCGAGGCGTGTGGCGTTCGTGCTGCATGCTCGCCAGCGACTATGAGCGACACTAATCCGTTCCTGTCCCCTAGGCAAGAGGTTCATTATCAACTCGGAGATTTTCTTTGACAGAGTGGAATAGAAACCACCCTCACACCATATACAAATGCCCATCACGCACAAAATAAGCTGTAGTTTTTTGTTGTTAATATTAGCTGGAAATGCTTTCAAGGGCTTTTCGGTGTTCGTGACAGGACGAGTATAGACGTGCATAGCTACGTACTGAATGAGTCTATTGGTGAATAATTTAGCTAATAAATCTCTGTTGGTAACACAAGGAGGTGTGTTTTTTGTCCCACGAATGATCTAGATAATTTTGCCATGTGCATGATAAATTATAAATATGGTATTAATACCAGGTTGGGCGCAGACAAAGATTTTAGGCTTTGCCGATAACTAAAACGCAAATATTTTCCTTTTACTGCCAGCTACTTCTGAATAACTAATGCATACCAATAATGTGATACGCCTGAAATACCCACACGTGATTCATTACTAGCATACGTAAGCCTATTTCCTTTCTATTTTGACTACCGTATTAACGAAAGTGAATCACCGTTGTAACATTGAACTCAGCGCATTGTTCATACAGACATAGAGCATCACAGACAGTGCTGTCCAGTGTCATGAACTATTGTTGTTGTTTCATTTAGGGGCTTTGCGACATCGTGGTTATGTAGCCTCATGTACTTGGGTGTGTGTAGAATTTGTCTGATAACCTGTGTTATTTTGATGGCTGTATTAGTGTGTGTATTTGTAATTCAGATGAGGATTGGGAAGGAGGCGGTCATGGTCTTAATTTAGGAACCATACTGGTATTCGCCTGGAGTAGAAATGGGAAACCACGGAAAACCACTTCCAGGATGGCAGAACCGGGAATCGAACCCGTGCCTCCACGGTGACAGCCAAATAATCCCTGTCGCCTCTTTCCTGAACGCTAATTTTGTTACCTTTAAAACGCAAACCCGTCCACGACGGGTACGAAGAACTAGTTTATAAAAGGAGCAGCTTTATGATTGATTTGATATTGTTGTAGACAGTTTTGAGATGATGCTACGATTGGCCGTAACAAAGGATTATTATTAAAATCGTTATTATTATTGTTGTTAATATTATAATTGTTATCATTATCTTTTTTTAATATTGTTCTTTTTCAGAAAGAGAAACCACTATTCTACGGTGCGTATGCGTGCATTAAGGGAAGAATGTTGAATCCAATGCAATTCCAAACCATGTTCTTCAATATTCTGATAGAATACATTGATTTCCATGAGTAATATATTCAATTACAAACGTGAACATGCAACACGAATGAAGATTCGATCTACATTCACTGACGCAAATTCCTTCCCTCCATCTACACTCCCATCCATTGCCGCAGAATCCGATATGTAGCGGTGATTAATGACACAAATGACCGCTTGCTGAGAAAGAGAGGTTCCTCCAACCGATAATTCCCTTTAGGAAATGTTTCATTTGCGATCAATAGTTAGATATATGAGTCTCCAAGTCAACCAAAGTGCAAGATGAACTATTCATTGGCAATGCCACATCCAGCTGAAAATTGCACATCTAAATCAATGGTTAGTCAGATCTAACCTAAGAATAGTGTGAATACTTGGGGAGGAATAAAACTGAATTTCAAGTCTCTTTCTCAATGCTTAGTAGGCCCATTACGTTAACGGTGTGTGGATTCTTTAATGTAAATTCACTAGATATCTTATGTCCACTGCGCTCTCGGATTAATGCCAATTTAAAATAGTGTTCACTTCATTCGTAGAAGTGTTCAACGATCCGAGTGCCATTTATGCCAGAGATTGAAATTATACATGATTAAGCTACCGTAAAATATTAATTTAAACTAATTTATTTCTAACAAATAAGCCTGCTATTATAGAAAGCTTTTCAGTTGGTCATCGAAAATTGTGCCCAATTACATTAGGCGGGAAAAAACAAGTATTTAAATACCCTTAGCTGAAAGATACAATACATGAAATATATATCACAAAAAACACGCTTTTATGTACATAAAAGCGTGTTATGTTATGATAGAAATAATATGATAATATTTCTTTCAGATAAGCCTTCTCCAAGAAGAATACAAGAACATACCCACAATTTCCCTGAATCAAGTACATACTGTATTTTAGAGAATATAGATGCATTTTCCATACTGGTGGCTTCGTGTTTTTGGGTCTTTAAACACTCATATTATTACATGTGTAATAATAATTATTACATCCTAAGTGTTTTCTCTAGAATTAGTGTGGACATCCCGAGTTAATTATATTCCAAAATATGTTGACTGAATAAAAATCCGTCTTCAATTTTGTGCTGAGAAAGCCTACGTTAATTTCATTTCAGAATGATTTTAATGTGAAACAATTAACGTTATGTATTCGTACAGTGTGTATTCGGCAACACTTACAGTCACCCAATCATAAATCCGTATTACACATATGACAACGTTCAACTTCGGGTTCTATTTAACAACAATCTTAGGTAATTAAATAATAAATTGACGTTTAACAGCTGTTGGATTTTAACTTACACAGAAGAATATGGATAGGTACCTTACGATATTGCATTTATACACGTTGCCACTCACACATTGATAAAAAACGGTAAGTCTAAGGTACGTAAATGTCTTTGTACCATTCGATAGATGTAGCCCCGTATTAAAGGGTGCGATATCCAGGTTCTGCCTAAAGAATTAATAAATATAACTTTCTAAAGCGTCTTCAAAGGAGAGTGTGGTGATGGTGGCAGAGGTTACAATTTGGCTGGTGCTATAAAAGAGACCCCACCACACTGATTAAGAGTAAATACAATTGTAGTGTGAATGTGAGCGCGAATAACGAAACGATTATTTGAACGATGGATATGGCAAACGGAAGGACGACCCCGAGTTTTAAACTTTGCACCGGCGTGGACTCCATGTCATAAATCTTCTTCGTGGTTCTGTTTCTTTCACGAAGATATTATATCTAGGATGATATGGTCATTAATGCATGTTGTGAACGTCTATAAGCAAACGTATCAGTACCAGGCTTCTAGTTAAGGAGATATTCATGTTTAAACAGGAAACTTGCAAACCTTCAAATCTATTTTTCATAAATATACCCAGGTGTTTATTATTGTCACCTACATCTTAAGTTAGTCGAACTGATGAATGGAGGTGTCAACATACAAAATTATGTTATTTGAACTATTTTAAGCATATCTTCTAAATGACAGGTTCTTGGTAGATAGTTAAATTATTTATCTTGATGATAAACTGCCTTAAATTGAGTGGCAGATGACATAGCTATCTTAAATTGATATCGAAGACAATTTTCTTTCTTATAAGATGACGATGTACCGGGTGTTCCCTAATGTGTTGGGATTTTGAGGACTGTTCGTCCATGAGTAACGATCTGAAGCGGCTCAACTTAAACATCTCATCTATGGCCATGCTGACCACAGTAATACACAAAGCAATAATAATAATACTGATAATAATAAACATAAAAATAATACAAATAATGATACTCCAATAGTGCGACACAGAAAAATACTACTAATAATAAGGATCATAAAACTAATCCTCATAATACTAGTCTAATAATAATAATAATAATAATAATAATAATAATAATAATAATAATAATAATTCTTTAAATACTAATAAAATGAATAATAATAATAATAATATTAATATTAATTAGAATACTACTATTACCAGTCATCTACTTCTAATAAGAAGATTAAGAATAAGAATTAAAATAATAATGATAATAATACATTTATGATGCTGTTGGTGATTAATATTATTAATTGTTTTCGTGCTACTTTGTGTAACACAGATGTTCCAAATAACGGCGAGTGTTTGCTTCAAACAAGTAGACTCGTCACAACATCTGCCTAAGTGCAACTGTTTGGAACAAACACAACGTTTTGTGTGATTGGTTTCACAAATAGCGCAATTTCCTGCATTTGAGAGTTGAACCGTGTGAGGAAAATAGTATGCGGATGTTTCAGACATCCTGAAATGGTTTTGTTGCATTTAGTGGGGTGTACACCATAGTCATCTATATGCACTTCTAAAACGCCCAACACCTCAGGCAATCAAACACACTGATGTGTATTCAAGTGACTCACCCTGTATACAGACCAATAGATTTGTTAACTCAGTACCCATAATTTGGTCCCCTTTCCATGTCTGTCTGTTAGGTAGTCAGCCCGAAGGCTGGTTGGATCCTCAAATAGTACCGCTGTTAGGTTATGTGGGTAGATACCCGCAAAAACCCAAGGCAGCGCTATATTGAGGCGTACTAGGCAAGATGAGGAGTGAGGTAGTTTGCCATTGTTTTCCTCACTGAGTCAGAACAGCAGTACTAACCCTATGAGTAGACCCTTTCACAGCATCCACAGGCACTGACTATGGCCTGAATGTCATTACTAAGCACCACCCATACCTCAGTAGCTTCTATATAATCACAGCCATGAGTGAGACTGAGACATCGATGAAAAGCCACATTTTACTCTAGCCTGTGCCAACAGACACATTTCCACGAACAGTAGGATATATGCTCACAAACAACGACCAGTCATATTAATACTTTTACAATAATATTTCGTTACTTTCCTCATGAATACATACATTTCAAAGAAATTGACAATATACCGTGTAACCTGTTCACAACATACAGTCATGTCATCCTATGCATTTCATAAATGACATATGCTTCCAATTCGAGTGCTTTAAGTTGGAACGTTGCTCTGTTTCGTACAAACATATCATAATTTAGAAAGGAGCATTTCTATGCAATTTAACTCCATGGACATAACATTAAAACGTATCGTATCTTATATCTGGACTAATGTCATGACGTATGGTGGAACCATATTCTATTAGCCAGGCTATTCTCATAAAAATAATCTGATTGACGAACTTGTAAGTTAATACTATCTTACACGCATAAACCAAAACAACCCCGTATTAGAAATCAGTAGTTTCTAGAAAATAAAGCGTGAAATTAAAATTGGTTTCTTTATTGCCACAGGTGAAGCCTCCGTGGCTTAGGCGGCAGCACGCCGGCCTATCACCGCTGGGTCCGTGGTTCAAATCCCGGTCACTCCATGTGAGATCTGTGCTGGACAAAACGGAGGCAGACAAGTTTTTCTCCGGGTACTCCGGTTTTCCCTGTCAAAATTTCATTCCAGCAACACTCTCCACTATCATTTCATTTCATCTGTCATTCATTTAATCATTGCCCCAGAGGAGTGCGTCAGGCCTCGGCAGCCGGCACAGTCCATATCCTCGCCGCTAGATCTGGGCCTCATTCATTCCATTCCTGACCCGGTCGGAGACTGGAAGCAGGCTGTGGATTTTCATTTTCATTGCCACAGGTATGAAGGAGTTTTGCTGTTAGACGGAACTGTGAAATTACATCGAATGGCTGCTAACAATATGCGAATATTGCCGTTGTAACGTAATCCCGAAATACCTATCAACACACTGTAGTCCTGAAGCATTTATCTAAGGCACTTATGTGAAGAGCAGGTCAATATCTGGTGTGTGCCCTTATGTACATTTAGATCGTTATGTGAGCATCATCATCATCAGAATGCCTAAAGGTAGTGATTAATTACCAGTTTATGATGCGTTAGGGAACTATTGTCCTGCGCCAGGCCATTTACTGGCTGGAACCTTGCTTGTAGCTAATTAGGAGACCGGGCAGAAAATTTAGACTATAGATGTCGTGGAGAAAAGTAATCATTTCGGACTCTCGTGCAAATAGTAAACTGATATTATATTTATCTAAATTATTTTATTATTATTATTATTATTATTATTATTAAGTTTTGTAAAATTGTATAAAAGAAATCCCTTTTTTTTTTCATGTACAAACGCTGAAACACCAATTGTGCTGCCATTAAAATGCAAGAATTTTATTTGATTTCATCATGGATTGATTTTGTGTTTTGACTTATTAACAACACGTTACAAAACATACTCTATTAATTATTTTCTTTTATACGCCGAGTATATTGGAACATGGCCAGCATTCTTTGCTGTCACCGCGGAGGCCCGAGTTCGACTCCCGGCTCCGCCAAGAAATGCACTTCTGGTCTGAGGGCTGGAACTGGGTATACTGAGCCTCGTGGGACAAAATTGAAAAGAGACGGGTTCGATTCCTACCAAAGCCATCCCGGGACTGGTTTTCTGTGGTTTGCCTACTTATCCAGTTAAATGCCGGGATGGCACCCAACTTAGGGCCACGGCTGCATCCTGCACAAATCCTACCTTAGTTACGAATACACACACTAGTGCATACATCACAGTGACACAGGTTATCAAACAAATCTACACTCGTCAAGTAAACGGGCATACATGACTATAATGTCACAAATCCCCTAAAAATATCAAGGAATCATATTTAAAAACAATAAACTAATTTGTACAGTTAAGATAAATCTCTTTTGTAATATACTGATTATTGTTCAAGCGAATGGATTAAACATTATGTTTTATATTAAAATGTTATTTCGTATATAATTTACATTATATGCCTTGCGTATTAAATGTTGAGGGCTATTTATCTCCTCAATAGAATTTCCTTGTACCGTGAAATATGTAAAGAGAAACAAATTATAAGCATCCACTTTGAGAGAATAATAAAGGTAATAGAATTTTAAATGTACGAATGATTATTAACTTAATATATTGGAATAATATGCTGCATTACCGAATGAACCCAGGTTTCTAAATTCCATGTCTATGCATGTGGGATACTCAGGCACACGCTATTACTTAAGTTTCAATACATCCGTATTTGACAAACGTGCCTTCTCACTCTTAACGTTATATTTGTGGCATATTTGTAAATATATCTGTAAACGTATGAAATGGTTTAGATCCGGCCTTTGATGTATTTTATTATCCTAGTTAATGTTTGAGCAAAGAGTATGTCTTTAGAAGAACATCTCAATAACACAAGGAACATCTTAGGGTGTGCGTTACTTTGCAAAACATAAATTGTATACATACATGAAGGGGAAGGTTACACATTTTCTCACGCACACAGCACCTTATCACCCTTGCCCCGCTCTCCGCCCTGGTTATGTGAATTCAGTGTCACTGATCACGGGGGATGACTACCTCAACAAGGAGTTCCGTGAAGAAATAAATAGCCTATTTTCATATATCCCAGTGGCCTTTTCCATTAACATTCTCCGGCTTATTTACAAGGATTTTCCGTTCGATATACTAAATTGCTTTTGGCTCATGACATGTGTCTTCACCAACACCATAACAATGACAAGTTATGTGCTAGAAAAGAAATGAAGGGCTTCTATGATTTACGAAAAGCAAGCTACAAAATTTATATTAACATTTGATAGGCACGGTCGGGCTAAGACAAAATAGTACTATGTCCTTATCGAGTTTCATTAAAATTGCTCAAACCGCTTTGATTTTATTAGGGACACTCACACACACACAAACATACACACACACATACAGTACGCACACTCACACGGCCAGAGATAAGCTCATAAGCCTTTACTTTCATAAATGAAGGTAGGCTAAAAATTCTCCAAAATTGATGTATACTTGTTGTTTTTCTATTTTGGGGCTTGGACATCTTAGGTCATTTCAGTTCCGAAGGCTATAGGCTACTTTGGGCGTGTGTAGAATTTACTTGATAACGTGCGTTATTGTGGTATCTGAATTAGTAGGTGTGTTTGTAATTGTCGCTAAGATTGGAAAGGAGCCGGCTGTGAGGTTAAGTTGGGTAACACCGTTACATTTCCCTGGAGTAGAAGTGGGAAACCACGGAAAACCTCGTTTAGGATAGATGGAGTCGGACCCGAATCCATCTCTTGTCAATTTGAGCTCCAGGAGGCGAGTGAACCCCGTTCCAATCCTCGGACCATAATTTGACTTCTTAGCAAAGCCGTCAATTGAACCCAATTCCTTGGGGATTGCAGTACACTAAATTGCATCGTGTTATAATGTTTAATGCAATTGGCTTCACGTCTCTTGGTGACATTCGAGACGCCGGGGTGCCAGAATTTGAGATAGAGAAGTTAGACATGTCCCTCCATCGCAACTGCCAGCTTGTAGCTCCACTGTTGTGAGTGGTAAAATGAATAGGCTACCTCGTGCTAGGAATGGGGAAGTGATACAAGTCATTACAACGGATACCAATGATAGCAAGCATAATTCCCCTGGCGAGATAGAGCAGAAGGTAGTGGGGACAGCCCTGAGCTATGGACTAGAGACTCGGGTAAATCACATATAAGCACTTTTTATTTCCTATCAACTTTGGCAGAATTTGATCCATAGAAGTAATAGACAAAGGCCTTGCAGTAATGGTTTTTGATCGAACATTTCTCCAGTTATTATATGTACAGGCTTCGTTTAAATACTTAAGTTGCCAGATTTGTATTCGGTGTGCTTGTGTGTTTCACGTCATGTGTATTGTTACAAATGGTATATTCATTTGATTCACAAAGACCAGATCAAGCAAATAACATTTACTATTAATTAAGAACATTCTTGTTTGAAGTCGCATTAAGTTACAGTCCTCTTTAAGTTTTAGCCTTTTCAACAGATGGTAACCTGTTCTCAACAAGGACGCCTCAATTAATCTCATATTTCAAACACAAGGTGTGGCATTCGCATTTAACTGTGCACCAAATGTACAGATTTCATTGTCGTCTATTCATTGAGCAGGATTTAATTCAAACTTCATAAGAAATTTTCAATGCGTTCTAGACATATCCTATAACTAGCAGGCCTAAGCAGGGTGATGGCTGTAAAACATAGTCGGCAAGGCTGACTTCCAAATGTCATTTGATAAAATGCATTAACATACGTGTCTTTCACGTGTTATTTCTATTGGAACACTTGAAGTGGTTTGTGTCACATTACAAGAAAACCCAGTTGACGTGTTTTGACCAACTACTTAAAACTTAATTTACGTGAAGTATAATCACCACCACCTATTGTTCATATATTCCACAAGTCTTTCACAATACGAAGGCCACTGCCAATTTTATAGAATATATATATGGTGGAATAAATACATTTTCGTAAATGTGCTACACTGTGAAGCAAGTAGGTCCGTGAAGAACTAAACAGCCTATTTTCATATATCCTGCATATGTTAATTGCCTCTATCAACATACAAAATCTCAGTTTGATTGCTGTAATAGATTCGTAGATACTGAGAACCGTCTAAATATTTCGAATGGTCACCATGTTGGATTTTATATATGTAGGCCATACAGTTGTGTACTAATAGATGAAGATTATTTCGTAGGTTTATTATTAAAAATTCAATCGCATAATTAGGACACAAGAAATAAAAACGAGATTACAAAATTTCGCACAGCCGCCATCTTGAGGTTATAAAACATTTGAAAAAATTAGATGTAAGTGGATTTAAGTTTTTACAAGCATGTACTGTAGCAAGTTTCACTGTGCTCGGATGGTTAAATCGCGAGAAACGTTCATTTAAATATAAAAATTTCGCTTTACTGCCATGTTGGATTTGTGCTCACCAGGTTATTGAAAAACCCATTGGTGGACTTATGTTCATAGCCTTTTTACAGCATAAGAAATTTCATATTATTGCTGTCATAGAATAGTAGATATTGACAACCGTCTAAGTATTTCGGTTGGTCGCCCTGTTAGATGTTTATATATGTAGGGCATAGAGTTATGTACTGTTAGGTAATGATTATTTCGTAGGTTCATTATTCAAACGTTCATTTCGATAGCATGATTAGGACACAAGAAATAAAAACTAAATTTTAAAATGTTGCACAGCCGGCATCTTGAGGTTATGTTAACAATTGAACTAAATTAGATGTCAGTGCATTACAATGTGTATAAACATTTGCTGTGCAGAGTTTCACTGCGCTCGGATGGTTCAGTCGCGAGAAACGTCTATTTCAATGCTTCAACTTCGCTTGGCCACCATGTTCGTTTTGTACTCAACAGGTTTCTAAATGTCACAAAGGTGAACTCCAAATAGTGACCTTTATCTTCGTACAACATTTCAGAGTGATATAGGTAGTAGTTTCGGTGATATAGAATGCCGGTGAAATAATTTGCACAGTCGCCATGTTGGATTGGTAAAACGTATTAAGATTTGATTGGCACGGTCGGAGTCGGATAAGATAGTACCGTACTATTTTCTTACCAAGTTTTATTGAAATCGCTCCAGATGTTTAGATTTAATTGGGAGGTAGGGCAGACACACACACATACGTACACACACATACACACAAACACGGACGAAAGGTGATCTCATAACCATATTACTTTCATACATGAAAACAGGCTAAAAATATATAGCGAGTGGGGTAAAACTAATCAGCTGGAAACGCATGATACTCCAATTAAGGAAGTGCCAATAGTCGTGATATACATATGGTTAATCGTGAGTGCTTAACCGAGGAAAAATGTCTCTGTGACAGTATTTACATCTGTCTAGTGAGCCAATTCGATTTTTCCGTAGGCTGTTTGCAATATGTTGTACAGCATATCAAAACAAAGAAATGTGGTCCAATGTGGATATGTGTACTGTACCCGTATATCCTGAAGAAGTATCTTCTAACATCTGAAGATGAAGTTGGATTGCAGAAACTCGTAGTCCCCGGCTAGAAAAACCACTTGAAGCTACTGGAAAATAAAACAGGAGAGGTACACTAACTACTATTGTGCTATAAATCTATTCTATTGGGTTCTTAGGTTATTAGCTACTGTTGGAGAGTGAGAATCTTTTGAATCTCGGGCGCAACGGGTTGAAGGTGAGGGCTGTGAATTCTAGTCTACCTCTATTGCACGATATTACTACCTAATTAACAGCAAAAGATAATGCATGTTTCTATAAATATGTCAGACAGACATGAAAACGTGTCCGCCTATTTATTAACCAAACGCATATGTACAACAAAAGAAAATGAAATAAATCCAGTCATCCTGCATTAAACTAAACTCCTAACTCATCCTGTCAAAATAAAAATGAAATAAATAAACGATGCTCCTGGCATAAAACTGCTGTTCCCTACTATTAAGGAGTAGACAGTAAAAATGTGTTATATTACTTTAAGATGCAAACGCTAAAATTAGCGATCGGCACCGTTATTCCCTACATAAATATTTAATAGAAATAATAAATTGTAATTTATACATGATTCTCCTTTATCCTAATTATTCCCTAATCTACTTAAAATTCGCTCTATAGCTAATTATATACACAAATTACAGGATCTTTTTCTCCCGTCCATCAATTCTATATTGTTCATCAATTCACCACTAACTCGTCTTAATCTTGGTAAATTCTGTCATATATCAGGATAAGCAATCCATGCAATGAAGCCTAGATCAAATTTCTACCATAATCGGTTCTTCATAAAAAATAATTATTATTAATAATAATAATAATAATAATAATATTACTCTTCTCTCTTGCATTCAAAATAATTGTCATTGCCTAAACCTTCACTATCATCGAACCGAATGATCTTACAATAACTCTCACTTAAGCCTCTATCAGCTGCAAAATATCACAAATATTTATCCTAAAATATCGTTCACTTCTCTCTAACTGACTTCTAAAGACATTAACTTCTGTATAAAGCTTCGTTTTCCTTCCTAATATGCATTTCCACTAACTTCATCTGTATTTCATCGTAGAATAACTTAACATCATAACATATCAACCTTCAGTGTAACAATGCCAACATGCCCATTGCCACTATCTTCTTAATGTGCATATCTTCAACTCAATAATCTGGAATTCTCTCTCATCATCCTAAATAACACATATCAACGTTGCTCAGTTACTGGTTTAATTTCTCCTCACAACAATAGTAATGGGAAAATATTCTTAAATATCAATAGCTCACCACTTAACAATTTCCTTCCTATTCCTTCATTAATGTATAACAACAATACTGCATGGCTCAGCGGTCTAGCTGTATGCCTCTCACCAAGGCGGTCCGGGTTCGATTCCCGGTCAATGCATGTGAGATTTTCGAAGTGAAATGCCATGTCGTGTGGTTCGGATTCCACGTAAAAAGGAGGTCCCGTGGCTCATAATCACAAGATGCACGGTCACGTAAAACTACAATCTTCCTTTTTCGTCTTCCTATAAAAACCAATATTAAACTTGTATGTGTTCCTTTCCTTCACTTATGAACAATATCTCTCTCAATACTTCAGTTCCAGTGCTCTAAAATGCTTGCTAAAACTTCAACTATTTCTCCTTGCTCAGTTACTGGTTTAATTTCTCCTCACAACAATAGTAATGGGAAAATATTCTTAAATATCAATAGCTCACCACTTAACAATTTCCTTCCTATTCCTTCATTAATGTATAACAACAATACTGCATGTCCATTTGACATTATTCATTATAAATTCTTCGACATACAGCTTTATTGACTGTAGAAATCTTGCCAAGAATGCAAATAATATTCTCTACAACACTTAAGTATTCATCGAGACTCTCTATATTTCTGACATATCAACATATATTACTTCTTCATGTCTGTTATCGTCATTGTTGGCATATCAACTTTCATTAATAAAATTCTAAAGTTGATCAAATAATGATCACCGATCCAAATACTCCTAATTAATATCTATTTGCATAAAAATCTCGAAGTTCCTAATAAAAATACTGAAAAGTCAAAAATACGGTCAGCGACCTCAAATCCAAAATTGCCCAAAATATAAAAATATCAAAATTCAAAAATCGAAAACCTGACAAAGCTAAAAATCCTAAATCATTCTAAAATAGAAGATACATAAAATATCTAAAATTCTGGCTGCAAGAATTACTAAAACCAAACGTTGAAAATGGTTCTTCCAATATGGTCACAAATCTTCCAACTATAAAATGTACTACTTGATGAAATTTTTTCCTAACTGGTGGAGCGTAACGTTGTCTCGTAGAGGTCCATATTGAATTGGATTCCATTACCATGGGTCTCCATCTCGTCCTCCTGCTCCACGATGAACCAAGATCAGCATTCGCCTGACAGTTCCAAGGTTTTACGCCTAACTCGACCAAGGAGTTACGCCAAACAGCACCAAGATGTTTCACCTGACTGGACCAAGTTGTTACGCCAATCCGAATAGCATCTCCTCGTCCGTGGTCTTCATCCTCGTTCGACTCCGTCGTCCAGTCTTCTGTTCTTGTTATTCTACTCCTGACATCTACTTCTTTTCTTAATGTTATCTCCGTGTAGAATTTAATTCTATTATAATTTTAGTAGCCTCCATTTCGTTCTATACTTGTAGAATTTAGGAAATATCGTTGAGGATAGTCTCATTCTCATCCTCCTAAATCACTCCTGATTTTCTCTGGTTATGTTTCCATCGGCATATTTAGCACATCGTAATTACGACTCCCATATTTCTTCAAGAATGTCCCTCTCAATTTCATTGGGTTAATCATAGCGATTATAATTTCGAAAATATATAACTTTTGAAGAATATCCCTCGTAGTATCACTTTCAATAATGTTCAATGGTATCACACAACATTGTATAACTTCGTAGATTTTAATATACGTCGTAGCTGGCTTGAAATTACTGAAATTGTTGACTTTCTTTATAAAAATTCCTCATAGAATAATTATTTGGAATATGATTAATACAATGTTCCTCACAATAAATGTCAATCACTTCTCTAGTGTTCGCTTCACATTGTTCAAGTTTGTTTCATATCATGAGACTACTCTCGTAAAATTAACTTAGTCCTTACTTTTTATAACTCGAAAATATCACAAGACCTCACTTCAACTAACTTCACTCGAGCGTGATCGTAGGGAAATACTTCGCCCAATGTATCGCCTCGCTTTGCGGTAACAATTCTGTACATTGTTTGCACTTCGATTAGCAACAGAGCGACACGTCTGACTCCAACGGTCTTCAAAATAAAGAACCTCGAATAATCCGTCTGATGTCCCTCCTTCCGCACAAATTTGGCGTCACTATGGAAAACAGCGCGCAAATTTGGCGGGTCACTCTGTAAATCAACTTGCTGCTGCTCTGGCTCAGCGGTCTAGCTGTATGCCTCTCACCAAGGCGGTCCGGGTTCGATTCCCGGTCAATGCATGTGAGATTTTCGAAGTGAAATGCCATGTCCTGTGGTTCGGATTCCACGTAAAAAGGAGGTCCCGTGGCTCATGATCTCGAGATTAACGGTCACGTTAAACTACAAGCTTGCTTTTTCTTTCTCAAAATGTAAAAACATAGGAAAATTTGGAATACAATAACGCATCTTCTTGGTGAATAGATACTCTTCCAAAATATTGATTAATTAGCAATGAGAGGCCTTCCAAATTGCTGTAAATCCACCTTCCTAATTGGTGGTCTTCCGTCACGTGGTTAAGTTGACACACTTCCTTGTCTCCGTGTTGTCAAATGGCGCGTGTCTCGCTTGCTTCAGACTAGTTCTTTATGAAGAGTCGTGTGGCTTGCCTACTGTCTCCCTTTTGCTTGCACGCAAAGCCATGCGCCTGGCCTCCGTTCCGCTGTCATCCATTGATAACCTGTTTATGCCGCCTCTACTCGTCATTTATAAATACAATATTCCTATTGGATCGGAGAAGACTTTGTCAAGTTCACCCCTCTGTCCAGCTGCTAACTTGCTCGTTCGTTCCGATGCAGTAATCTGACTCAATAAAATCTTACAGTGCTTCCTCTTCTAATACATTCATCTTAATAGATATCAATTAGCAAATTCGGGTACAGTACACCGAATGGTTTTCCCGAATATCCATGTCATTGCAATCACATAGGATATGTTCAGCGGTCTCCCACGCAGTGACTGCAGGGACGTGAATTTCTTGGAGAGCTACTCATCGTACTCAGAGCCAATCTGGGCCACAGTTCGTTTTGTTATGCTGCACAACATATTGCAAAAAAAATCAGTCGTTTCTATCCTTCGAAGTAATCCCCGTGGATGGTTATGCACTTCATAGAACGGCTGTACAAGTCCTGGCATAGTCTTCCTGAGGGATAGCCTTCAGTTGGGTCGTCACATTACGTTGGATGTCCGAAATGTCCGAAAACCTCTGGACCTTCAGGGCTTTTGGGTGACCCGAGACCCCGATACTCCATACTGTGACGCTTGCCCTCGACGTCGAACCTCAGGCACCAGGTCTAGTCACCCGTGACGATGGTTTTCAGAACCATTCAATTCCACGGAACATTCACCCTTCTCACTGCCACCCGTCGAACAGGTGTGCACGTTAGGTTGCATTAATTCACCCTTCTCACTGCCGCCCGTCTATCACGTGAGCAAGGCAGGTTGCATAAATTCACGCTTCTCTCTTGCTTTCAATTTACAGTTTTGACGACCCAAACTGAAGACTATTCCTAAAGAAGGCTATGCCAGGAGTGTCCAGGACCTGTTCAGTCGTTCTCAGAAGTACAAAACCATCCACGGGGATGACTTCGAAGGATAGTAACGGCTGTTTCAGGTAAACCAACAATCCATTCGTAATATAGACCCATTCACAGAACTTTTCAGACAGAGGGGGTATTATAATGTTGGTGATACGCAAAAAAAAAAATATCTAAAATTCATGAATGCATCATTTCATAATAAAATATACCAGCACATCTCGTTCATCGTACTAATTAATCGGATCACAATTAGCTATGATAGAATCGATAGACGTTGCGTAACAGGTATTCATCCAGGAGGTGAACACGAGAGTTATCTATAACTTATTGTGTAGCACTACACCAGAAATTTGTATGCCAGATCGTTTCACTCATATCAACACTGAGTTCAAATCACTCCATGACGACTGAGGGAAATTCTTCTCGGAGAAGTTGACATGTGGACCACCAAAGATTTACAAAATTAACCTACTGTAGGATTCATGAAACTGCTGGTTTATATTATGTCATAGCTAGACCTGGGATTTTAAGGCAAATGCCTATTTCGTTCCTTACGAAATAACATGATTTTTTTAAAATATCTTGACGTTTCATGATAAATCCCTTACATTAATAGAGTTTTATAGTGCCCTAAAATGCCTATTTGGACTTTTAGAGCCTATTTTACTATTTTAGTGCCTAAAAATGCCTATTTTCTACATTTAAAATAAAATTCAACTTCTGTAATTTTTACAATCACACAATGGGCATCCCTGGAACGAGCAGAACAGCAGAGGGTGGGTTTTTCACAGAAATGTGCTCTTCCCAGACAACTGTCACCAAAGGAATGCTGAGTGAAGGGTGGATGTGGAGGATTAGCTCAGAAGAACAACGAGCAGGTAGTCAAGGACGTACTGTGTCGAGTGACGGGGTGAGGGGGAGGATTATCTAGGAAGAACAAGGAGCAGGTAGTAAGAAGCGGCATACTGTGTCAAGTCGCCAGTGAAAGAACATCTGTTTAAGTGAATATAGTTCATCATGCCTAAAACGAAATCATCTAAGAGTGCGCTTATACAACAATGGCTTGTACAATTTCCAGGGATGACTTTTGACGGCAAGATTATTTTCTGCCAGTACTGCAATAAACAGGTATGTGCCTATATCTTAAATTTCATATTAATCTAAAATTAAGGTTTTGATATTGGCTTCTCTAATTAATTGTAGAGACCTACTGTCAGCGCAGAAAGTATGTGCAGTCGAGTTTAAACGCTAATACAATTTGAACCAGTCGACCAATCTAAAATATAAATACACCATCGTAAAGCGTGTTTTATTCTGCGTTATCTCCTGTTACATGCATATTTCTATTGTGTTTCTGGTGAAAGATATATTAGGCGGAATGCAAAAAAATACCTATTTTCCTGTCCGTTTTTTGTAAACAACAACTTTGTAGTTTAATTACATGAAAACGGAGAGCCTGTCGCTCGATTTCAAATAAAAATCGGTATAAAATACAGAAATCATTGTAAGTTTTCGGTATACAACGATTTGAAACAAAAACCTTCAGACCTTTGATGAACTCAGTCTCGATTTCGGAAGACCACCCAGTATCAAACGGACAGCCTTTTACAAAAACAATAACTTTTTTCCAACGTGTGTAGAGTAATTAAACTTCATAAATATATTTATAATAGTGCATTCCATAATCCACCTAAATTTCATGAAAGTCGAACAGTACGTTTTCATGTAACGGTACTACAAAGTTGTTGTTTACAAAAAACGGGCAAGAAAATAGGTACTTTTTGCATTCCACCTAACATAACTTTCACAGGAAACATAATAAAAATATGCATGTACCAGCAAAGAATGCAGAATAAAACACGCTTTACGATGGAGTGATTGCATTTTAGATTGGTGGACTGGTTCAAATTTTATTAGCGTTTAAAGTCGACTGCAGATACTTTCTGCGCCGACAGTAGTCCAGGCGACCTGGGTTCGATTTCCAGTACCGGCAGTAATTTAGAAATCTATGAGGTCTGGAAGGGTGTTGACCCAGCATCGTGAGGACAATTGAGAAACTACGGTGGGCAGGGGTCACGGAGGCAAGGCAATACGGCTGAGGGATGTATCGTGCTGACCACACGCCACCCAATATCTGCAGGCCATGAGCTGGGCAGCAACCGTTATTGAAAGCCAAGGCCCTTCGGGGACTGTAGTGTTCTTGTTCTTAATTAACTTTAGAGTAATAATGGCTTAATTTAAATAGTTCAAAACTACAAATTTTATTCAATAGCTCACCTTTTCTATTCCTCATCTTAGTCTCTAATTGACATCACTTTATTGTGTTTTAGATTTCACATGAGAAAAAATGCCACCTTCAGCAGCATGCAGATAGTGCCAGTCACAAAGCGAAAGCAGCCATGAAAAGTAACATTAGACAGACTCTGCTCACACAAACTATATCTCCTACAACTCATAATGGTTTCTATGCTGATATGTGTAGAGCCCTAGTTGCAGCAAATATCCCCTGGAATGCTGTGCATAATCCGGTTTTCAGAGATTTTTTACAGAAATACACCAAGCAGCACATCCCATCAGCATCTACATTAAGGAAAAACTACTTAGATATTTGTTACAATGAGGTCATTTTGTCAATCAGGGAGGATATTGGGGAGTCTTGCATATGGTTGTGTGTGGACGAAACCACCGACTCTGTGGGCAGGTACATTGCTAACCTTATAGTAGGAAAACTGGAACCCATTCAGGCATCTACCGCTCATCTTCTTTGCTCTAAACAGCTTGAGAAAGTCAATAGTCGAAGCATTGCATACTTCAACAACAAGGGGTTGCAATTGTTGTATCCTGGGGGTGTTGATGATTCTAAAGTCCTTCTCCTTGTCTCCGATGCTGCTTCCTACATGATTGCCACTGCACCTCTCCTCAAAACTTTCTATCCTTCTTTAATTCATGTTACTTGCATGGCCCATGCCTTGCATAGACTCGCAGAAACAGTTAGGGCCGAGTTTCCTGCAGTAAATACTCTCATTTCAACAATGAAGAAAGTGTTCTGTAAGGCTCCATCAAGAATAGCCATCTTTCGAGAGAAACTCCCCTCTATTCCCCTTCCACCACAGCCAATCATCACCCATTGGGGTTCCTGGATGGAAGCTGCCCTGTATTATGCAGAACATCTTGAGGAAATCATGACTGTGATAGACAATGTGCCTTTAACGGACAACTCTGCATGTGTGTCGTCTGTCAAAGAACTGTTAAATGATTGTTCCAGTGTTCAGAGAGACATTGCGTATATTCAGGCAAATTTTTCATTTCTTCCAGTCACCATTACAAAAATGGAGGAAAAAGGAAACAGTCTCAAACAGCAATTTTCTGTAATTGAAGAAGCTGAGAATAACATACAAAGTGCTAGGGGCAAGGTAGGAGATAAAATAAGAGACAAGTGGTCTAGTGTACTGCTGAAGAACCCAGGTTATTCAATGCTGAAAAGGGTACATCAGGTAATGGATGGGGAAAAGGTAGACTTACCAAGTGAAATTGAATTGAAAAATGTAGGTAAATTTTCCTATGCCCCTCTAACATCTGTGAGTGTGGAGCGCTCTTTTTCTGCTTTCAAAATGATTTTAACAGACAAAAGACACAGCCTGACTGTGGAAAATTTGGAGAAGATTATTGTTATGTACTGTAAAGCAAACTACGAATGAAAGTACTGTAGGAATGTTCCTCACAAATAAATAAACACATACTCCATTCGCGTTTCCACCGTTATTGGATGCCTACAGTGCTGTAATTGTGTACAGTAATTTTAGTATTAAGGTTTTAGATCAGTACTGATAATGATATATCATATAATCCAAAACATTTTTTGACACATTACTTTTTATATTGTTTTTCATAAATGTCTTTTTTATTCTGTCTTAATTTTGCAGTTATTTCGGTTAAGAATAGGGATACCACGTTTGTTAAAGAAATAAAGTATCACGTTACAGTTTAAGTGTATATTGTAATATTTTAAAGTCTATTACCTGCCTATCCACACATTTTGAAAACATATTTTAAGTGCCTAATTTCTCTTTTAAAAGCCTATTTACTTGTTTTAAAAGCCTATTTTAGGCGCCTAAAACTAATTTTTAGAGCCTAAAATCTCAGGTCTAGTCATAGCTAATGTACCCATGTGAATAATTCCCATGGAATACATGCTTCTGCCTCCAGCCAGCATCAGTCCTCAGGCGTGTACCGTTCACCCACTGAGCAGTCGCATATTTTTGATCTGAGACTAATAGGTATCAACTCTACAATAATAAAGCACAACCCTATTCTAAACACTTTAATTGAGCTCTAAATCATGGCTTCAAACAAACAAAAACACAATCCCAACAATATAACACAAAACAATGCAAAATTATTCCTTCAATCCACTAATATTCGCACTTTATCCTCGCAAATCCAAATGATTATTCATTCATTTACCATGAGATTAACACAAAATTCATCCTCAAGTGCGCTGATGCACTGGCAAATTACACATAAACTGTACTTACAATCTTATGTCATCTATTGTGACCTCTTTAATTTCGCAAACTAATTGTTTATTCTCAACACGTCCTAATTTACATTATGCGTACAATTGTGTTATGTATCTCTCTTCCCACCAAAATACTATGCCATGCATTAACCAATTCATGGGTTGCACATCAAATTCACTTGCAACTCCACTGTTACATATAATTATACCCCTTTCTGCATTTCCACTGTTGTGCAGTTCCACCTTCTACAGTTCCACTGTATGCCGTTGTGAGTTCAATTTCAAAGATTCCGTTACCGCTGTGTCGGATGGTATCTTATGCTACCCTTGCGTGGGCATAGCCTATGGCATCAAGTGTCGACCTTTAGAAACAGGTGACAATGTCAGTATAAAAAATTCAACTTTCAACAACTGATAAGTTTGCCAAGTATTAAGTTATCAAAACGATCCTTAATTATCAATGTGTTTCAAACCACACAAATTCATTATACAATACAACAATGATTCTTTTCTTGCAAACAGGGTTTCAAAGTCTGTCCATTCTAAATGTCAACCTCCAAGGGTCGTTTAAAATCTCTCCCTCGGCCCTTCCTGTATATAATGGGCTGAGTCGGGCGGTAACAATACACTTGCTCCGTCCTTCACTATGTTTCCTCTTCCTTTATCCCCAAGCAGTAACACGTGGCTTTAAATAAAATAGTGCAGTGTCATTGGCCTGCATAACCCATATGATCCACTAAACTGAATGCAAAATAGGGTATGGAATAGTTTAAGCATTTATTCCTAACCTGAGGATATTAATAGCTGGCCTCAACAGGTCCATTTACATTATATGAAGGAACGAGATTCACCATACACCTGTGGAATTGGGTTAGCCGGCATCTTTTTAAATGATACGGTCAGGCACAACCTGCCGTCAAAAATTCACTTCCAGGAGCTGAATTTATTCAATAGCTAGTTCTCGGTCGATATCAGGTGTCATGCTGAGGTTTCCATTGTTATCCTCCCATACACCACTGGATTCGAACCCGGAACATTTCATAGCAATCCTAAGAGCTAGGGTCAATCACTAATTACGCTCTGGCAATAATAAATATCTCTGTACGCCCTTGGATATACGAGATTTCACACGTCGATTAGACTACCTGGCTCCCATAATCATGGTGATATGATCCCGTCCTTTAATTAGTAAGATAAAATCTATCAATTACTCTTACAAGCTTATTCATCAAGCTGCGAATTCAATTCTCTATTAAACCCTTCCTGTTCCTAGATTCTTGCATATTTATCTCCATTATCATAATATACTCTGATATTAAATTCTTTTACTTCGCCCATCACGTAATACTATTACTTGGATACACAATTATTCCCATTAGCATATATATATTTTGCTTACAACCATTTTTCCCTGATGTGTATTCATTTATTCTTATTATTATTATTATTATTATTATTATTATTATTATTATTATTACTGACATACATTTCCATACCGACACAACGTAACCGTATTCAATAACTGAACATCCGTGTTCGTTACGTTAACTTTTTATATAACTCAATTGCCATTTTCACAATAGTGGTAACGATTTATCCACTCAATGATGTACAAAGACATCTCAACTTGAGTTAAATCAACACAACATTAATATCTCGAGGTTCAACCTCCTAAACTTGACTCATATTGGCATATTTGATAAATTTTGAACTCACTCAACATACAGTGGACTATAATTACTACAAAATCATGGTTTTTGGGTTCTCACATTGGTTAATCTGGTGGCTTCGACCACGCATTTCCTCCAGTAATGCCCGCCATAATTTGCAAATTAGCAAGGCATTCTTACACTTTCCACACACATTTTACATAAATTTTGCCTTACAAAACACTCTGCACTTTGCTTCTTCATGTCGAAGCTGTTGCTTCCTTATTCACACAACACGTTATATCACTTATTACACTATTAATTTTACATATATTTAAATGATCATCACTAAAATCACACGATCACTATGTACATTTCTTAATGGTTGACCTTTCCTTGCAGAATATTAAAAATGCAGGCGTTTAAGATCTATTCTCCGCTTCTCTTCCGCATCTCGTCTGAAAGTCTCGATTCTCTGCCTAAGGATTCCTAGCGGTCCCCCAATCTGTCTATCAATTTCTATCCTTAGATAAATTTCCTGATATCGCATAAATATGCTTACACATCGTCCTGATCATTAATTACAGTGGTATCCCAGAGAAATTTCATCACTTGCATAACAAAGTTTATATCTGCGCAATCCGATATCCTATGATATGTCTAACCAATAACTTAGATACTGCGCTCATCCATTGTACCTTGTACTTGTACAATTACCACTTACAATTGTCCTACCTTGTATATCACACGGTACATTTCCTGCGTACTCGATAGTAGTCCCTCGTAATGCCGACTATAAAAGTATGGCACGACTGTCCTTATTAGTCGTTATTAATTAATGCCTTACTGCATGGCTCTTATGTTGATGCACTTAACATACTGAAGTCCGAGCGTCCCTTCCTGGACCCTGGTAACGTGCGCTTCGCACTAGACTGCGGTTCAACTGACTACATTAATCGTTATTACTTAATGTCCTAATGTATGATTATTCTGTTGCTGTACTTAAACTGTTAAAGTCCGCGCGCTCCACTCCTGAGCTCGGGTGACGTGCTCTCTGCACTCAAGTACGGTTCAACTGACAACTGACTGACCTTCCCACAGCCCTTATATCCGTTTGGAGAGAAAAAGTAGACCGAAAATTTCCCTGCAGCGTCATCTTCTCTCTCAGTATAATTCTGGTCTTGAAATAACGTTTTTATGGTTCATTTTACCTCGCTGATCACAGATATGTCTGTGTGCTCGAGGATCGATCGGCCAATTAATTAATATTAATTGCCTTTGCCAGCGCTTCCCTACGTGGCGTCATTGGTACATCCCCGAAGACATGGTCAGATCCTCTCGCTACCCGCAGTTTTACTGTGTTAATGAGCGTTCCATTAAATCTGCCTCGATTTCAATGTTTAACGACTTGATGATTAGCCTCCCGGCTATACATTCACATAGGTGGAATCCTCATGTCTCTGAGTTACTCTAATCACGAGTAATCATTAAATTACTCTGGTATCTTCCCATCCCCCTTGGCCTTCTCATTCTGAAACGGGGAATAACTGGCCCATATATTACCGTCCTGACCTGCTCCTGACGACATAATTAGGTCACAGTGATCGACTTGGCTCCATGAAACCACGCCTAGTTTCCAGAGTCATTTGCAAACTGTCAAACGTTCCAACTTTCTGCGCTAAGTCCAGAATTGTATGCACACTACAGCCCAATACTGCAGTATTCTGCTACTATTTCCTGCATAATATTAACAAATAATATCATAATTTGTTCATATCACAACAGTGATTTAATGTGTATTTTCTCTAGGGGTTTTTATAGCTTAAACTCCCACAAAAGATCTTGTGTTCGTTCCTTTCTGGTATCTCTAGTCTGTACACATTTATCTCAGAGATCCCCGTTCGACACCAGTCAGCCTAACACCGTTGGGTTCACTAATGATAAAAAAAAAGAGTTGCAGCTTGTATAGTTACGCGACCGTTAACCTTGATATCATAAGCCAAGGGACCTCGGTTTGGCGTGGAATCCAAAACACCAGACGTGGCATTACACTTCGAAACCCTACGCTACTGTACCGAGAAACGACCCCAGTCCATCTTGGAGAGAGACGAACAGGTTGAATGCTGCGCCATCACGCCACTCTGTCATCGGTGCTGTATAGGCCTACTAAGTTTCACATATACCGATCAAAACATTCCTTGACAAATTAGGTCAGTTCTTGAACGATAAATTTCCCTATGGGGCCAAGCTCTCTGCTGACTCGGTAGACGCGTGGGTTTGAGCCCCACCGTCGGCCGTCCTTGAAATGGATTTCCGTGGTTCCCCATTTTCAACTTCAGGCTAATGCTGGGACGGTACCTTATGACAGGCCACGGCCGCTTCCTGCCACATTCTTGCCCAGTTGCATTCACCATCATTCATTTCATCTCTCATTAACTCCTCTCATGAGGTTGGCGTCAGGAAGGGCATCCGGCCAGAAAAACATCCACGACGAAGACTTCCATCGCATCTCATCTCCGACCCTGTTTGAAAACGGGAATAATAAGGGGTAGACACACATTGATTTATGTACTAGTAGATAAGTACCGTACCATAATAGTGAGTCATGGCACAAAGTTTCACTTTAATGTCACTTGAATAGGATACAAGAAATGACAAAATAATCAGTAAAGAACATACAGGCTACTTCCTCTTCAATGTGTTTACAAAGTTTCGTTGTAATTCTGCTCTTGCATGCAGAGGAATTGATTCCAAGTCTGGATAAGTGCGTCCATTGAGCATCTTGAAAGAATGGAATCGTTGATTTTGTACCTTCTACAGAGAAAGCCTCTCATGTAAGACTACATACTGCTTTTTGTCATTGTAACTGTAACAAATGGTGGGTTATCGATAATAACGTCTTTTATTTTCGAGATGGAGGCTGGAGGCTATATGCAATGTGAGAGATATAATTAATGCTAGCGAAGATTCTTATATGATGCTCTTCTTTATGAGTATGATCTGCTACTCGTAATATTCATGGTCATATAGGCTAGCCATAACTTTAATAACAAAGGGTTCATAAATAAACCTATGGGATTGTAAAAAAATGTGAACATTGATTCATTTGTTCATAATTATGGATTATATTGCTTGCATGATTCGCACGGCCGCTATTATAAACATATTTAGCTGATGACCTTTTAGCTTTGGCACAAGACGCTTCCCATCTGAAGGTATGTTTTCTCTAAAATTTGGTAGAGATGTGTTGATTACCTTAGTGGTAATTAGATTAAAGCTTTGAACATTTGGGTGAACGCATTTTTTTTTGTTAAGATGGCGACACGATGTAAATCATGACACTGAGGCGCCCTTTACTAGTGCAACCTTTGTGCCAAATTTGGTTCAATTCGGTTTCGTCGTGAATTGATAGTGGGGTGGGGGCAGATATGCACACACAAACACGCGGCCATTAGCTCCGTGTAGATCTCACAAGTAGTCTACTCTCATTTTTTACAAAAATCGAATACAGACGAAATATGTTACGGTACCCAGTGTTATTATTGTTGCGGAAGATAGTCATTACTGCTGTTTTCATTCCACCTAGTTGGAAACTCGGTTAAATCTGCCCACCTGTGATGTTTATGTTGAAGCCAATACAAACGCGAGTGTTTTTACTTGAGTGGTTTGTGTTCATTATCACAGGTAGCGAGCACTTTTTCTGCTTGTGGGTCAGATAATGTATTGATGCGTGGCTTGATGAACGGAGCAAAGGACGCCTGTTTATTGACAGGTGGAGGGAGGTTGGCATGTTTTTGTTAGCGGCAAACCACCAGCAGGGCAAGGGGAAGGGGGGAGAGTGGCTGGGAGGGTGAAGGGGGAGTAGTGAAGTGTTTGGAAGGCGCGCAGACGTCACCCTGGAGCCGCGGGCGGCACTACATAGGAAAATTGAAGCGCAAGGTGGAAATCCAGTTACGGTTAAATCTTGACTAGCATAGTGATATCAACTTCAGCACAAATTGGAATCCTGTAATATCTCATGATGTGAAAATTTATTTTTAAATGAGGGGATGGTGCTTTTTCATTTGCTGCAGAGAACGATGTGCTATTTTTACTTGACCTAGTGGCACGCGTTCGTTGCCTAAGGGTATAACGAAAATGTTCAAATGTCATCATCACGCGGAAGGAATTATTTGCTCTGTTGGTTAAGAGCTAGCCATTAATGTCTATTTAATTATTAGATTGAATCTGAATCTCTTCTTGTTGGTAGACTAACTGGAATATGAAGTCCTTTCCTACTGCGTGGCTAATGTTCATGACATTTGGTAGTAAAGTCGTCCAATCTCCAGGGACCATAAACATTCGTATTATATATGCACAATCAGAAATAATCGAACATGGCTACCATGCGAAATATGTATTTAGAATTAATTACCTCTGATAATATACACCTATCAGCCTGAATTTTCATGTCGTATTAAAGAAAAAAAAGTTCCCTGATAAGGCATTTTATTGGTAACACGCAGGACACCAACATGGCAAATTTTGAGAAACACATTGCCTTTTCTGACGACCTACTGATCTAAATTCAGTGAAACTAGACATAAAATACAATCAATATTGCTCTGAATAATAAGGCGTTTTATGAAAGGTATTCTAAAATTCAAAATGGCGGCCGTCTGAATACCTAAAAGAACTAATATCTTAAAAGGGACGTAAAACCCATAACAGTACATATTTAATTTCTTGCGTCCTATTGAAAGTCGCACGTTACATAGACTTAAATATATCGTAAAGCGTGTATATTAGTAGGTGTGTGCGTGTATGTATGCGTGTATTGTATATAGCTATGTGTGTGTTTAAGTACCTTTCCTTCGGATGGACCAATGTATTTGTACTTGGGAAATTGCAATATTGTACGTTGGTAGAGGACAATAAACTAAGTTCAAAGGAATTTTTAAAACATGTGACAGGCAAGAAACGATCATAGCAGCCGCTTGAATTTTTAAAACATAAAGGTGGATTTTCTATTGGCCTAATCATCAAAACACAGTCTTATTTGGCTTAGCAATTAAGTATTATCGCTAAAGACGGAAATTTGCTGATGGTAGGTGTTTCAAAATTGTGTCCAGAATAATAATGATAATAATAATAATAATAATAATAATAATAATAATAATAATAATAATAATAATGTTATCGGTTTTTTGTCCCTTTTAACTACCGCGGCTTTTAAAGGCGCCGCGCCGGGGTGCCTGAAATTATCCCCGAGGGGTTCTTTAGTGTGCCAGTAAATCTGCTGACAGAGTTCCTTCGCATTTGAGCACCCTCATATGCCAACTGATTGTGCCAAGATTCGATCCTGCAACCTCGGGCACAGTAAGCGAGAACGTTATCGCTGAGCCACACAGCCAGTCAGAATGGGTATAGTTACTACTTATTGTCCTCATCAATGAGTATAATTGATTGTTGTTTAGAGTAGCTTGTTGAAATACAACGTGGTGTGTTATACGTTGATTGATTGATTGATTAATTGATTGATTGATAGTTGTATTAATGGGTGGAAGAGGGGGGACATCTGCCCCTGTGTTAGGCCTATATATTATACTGTGCTAAAGGTTTTCCGTATTTCCAATCATTACGGCATTTCTTCAACGTATTATCAACCTCATAACTCAATGTGGTTCTTTGGTCGAGTGTTCTAGATGCTTGTCTCACACCCGTATAGTCGGGGTACGAATATGTAAAACTTGAGTTTTTTCTTTTAATTTGTTTTTTTATTTTATTTGTTGTTTTATAATTATAATAATAATAATTATTATAATGATTCGTATTGCATAGACTACAGTGCGTACTTTTCTAATGGGACAAAAATAGGATTTACACAGCACGTTTTATTTCAAACTTCCACAAAGAGGCTATTTCATTGGCTAAGGATTCCTAAACCCGTCTCTTTGCCAAGAAAAACATTTCCGACTATAAGGCATCCAACGTTTAGAATGAAGCATTGGTCTTGTGGTGCGTTACGACAGGGTTGCCACTCCATGAGAGGAGGCAATACAAAGCACTTCGCGTACACCTTCCGCACATCAGCGATTGTGCAGTGACGAAGACTTGAATTAAGTACTGTATAATAATAATAATGAAAATGAAAATCCACAGCCTGTTTCCAGTCTCCGACCGGGTCAGGAATGGAATGAATGAAGCCCCCATCTAGCGGCGAGGATATGGACTGTGCCGGCTGCCGAGGCCTGACGCACTCCTCTGGGGCAATGAATAATAATAATAGTAGGCTAAAATAACACATACAATGAAATTAACTATAACGTATGCAGAATGAGACATAAAGAAAACAATCAAAATAAAATAAAGTATAAGCACAAGGAAATGTGTGAAGTTTCGACTGCAATTAAAGTTGAAGTACGTTATTAAAGAAAATACTCCTCATTGGCTTACCTTTCATGATTTATACTTTAGTTGGATTTAAGATTCTTAAAATAACTGAACACATTAATTACGACCTGTTTTTCCCTCCTTCTGAGCACTTGACCACGCTTTCCTTTCACAAAACTATCCATCTTTTTACGTGAAATACGTAAAATACAACACGTTAAATCTAACAGAACTGCTGCACACACACAAAAATAGAGACAGCCGAACTACTGAAATACAAGCTCGAAGGGCACAGTAATCAAGCTGTGAGTAGCAAGCTGCACCCCGCCGTCCTTCGAAACTTCATTTTTATAATCCGCGGTCAATGAACAGCCCGGCCTGTGTAAACAATTAAACCTACACTCTGGGTAAGCAGGTAGAAAACTTCTTCCAACATTCCTCTACAACTTTCAAACTGACAATGACATGGTTATCTTTAAAAATAGAAAAGCTGGCAGCATACGAACTTTTTCAATGCTGTTATGCGGTTATGAGAGAATATTCAAACGTTTTACCTACATAAAAATTGGATTATTGCCAGTATAAAATATTTTAATAATCCATCATCAAGACGGCACATTTAGCTACACGTGTGTGAAAAATAGGCATCACAAAGTCAATGCAACATGATATAAGATCGATTTTACTAAAAAGGGGACTCAGTTTATAGTTTTAAAAAAATATGGATATCTAATTTTTCTAGCATTTCTATCAAGTTTACGTAGTTCTAATATAGGACAAAAAAGATCGGCAAAACATAGTTCTACCCGAATATGCTGTATTTCCGAGAAAGAAAAATTTTCGACTGATATGGCAACAGTGGAGTGCTAGAAAATGACGGCGTCATACATGCCTCGCGTGCAACAGAAAGAGAGAAGAATATCCCTATCTAACCAGTGCTTCATTCTAAACGTTGGATGCCTTATAGAATATAATGGATATTATTTGGTAGGCTATACGTGCCAGAATATATGTTGTCTGCTATAGCCCCCACCGCGCTTCAATACATATATATAACTAGCAACCCGACCCGGCTTCGCCCGGGAACAGTTATGACTGCATTACGTGATAATTTAATATAATATAATCATCCTTCCGTCCAATCTTAAATGGACTGTGAATTTTGCGGAACGAAAAGTTCACAGGCGAAATGAGACTTGCACATCCAGGGAATAGCGAGGTGAATGAAACTCAAAACCCCCTTCCGTCCAATCTTAACCTGACTGTGTTTCACAGGCGAAATGAAGAAAACCCAAGTTGCCCTTTCAGGGAAACTCCAAACACAACCACCCTTCTCGGAAGTCTTAACTCAACACGATTCTACGGCTTGCTGCTGGCTGTATCTGGGGCAATAGGTTCGCACGCTAGCTAGGCTGTAACAGGGATGGTAGACTCGCTCTTAGCTAGCTCATAAACTGTCACCTCAGTAGTTGAATGGACTTGGTTGAAATACATTAAAACGTAAAAACACTTATAGAGGGCGATGTATTGAAGATAGAAATATGCTCTCACGGACTTTTTTGTAGAACTTTTCATGCTGAACAAATCTTACACTCATAGTATTTAGATATTTTTAACGGTTTGCCCAGCGTAAGCTTACAAAGCGCTCGGACGCCAGTTTTTGTTGTTGTCTTTTCCACTGAAATCGTTACTGCTCGGCTTCCTTTCATCATAAATAAATTATTTTCTACAAAAATCATCCTCGAGATATCCTTTACAGAATGGTGAAAACGGTATCAAAATCCATCCAGTGGTTCTCGAGTTTACCCGTAACATCCAAGAATCGGGGACTTTGTTTTATACTAAGTAGAGATGAGATAGTTTTCACTGAAAAATCGTCGGAGTTATTATAAAAGAAAAAATATAAAAAAATCAAGTAAAATACAAAACCCCACTTGAATTTGTACCATAGAGCTGCGGGTGATAATCTACTACGCTGACCTATCGGCTAACTCATACCATTTGATGGTGAACGTTATCAATACCCGTACTATTACTGCCTGGCATATAGCCTACTGTCTTTGAAAGGGCGATTCTTCAGCGTATTATGCCTTATCATAAACCATGTCATACTAAATTTACAGTATTTCGTTCATTGCGTTCCGTAAAATAATTTCAAGCTACAGTTTTTTTAGCGTATGGCTTTTAGTACCGGGAGTGTCCGAGGACATGTTCGGCTCACCAGTTTATAGCTGCTTCTAGACGGACACCCTATGGGTGAGCTACAAGTATCGTCGCGTGTGGAGTGTTGTCTGCGGAGGAAAGTGTTAATGTGAGGACGAGGAATTGGAAGGTAGCGGCTGTGGCTTATAATTAGGGACCAACCCCGGCATTTGCCTGGAAGGAAGATGGGAAACCACAGAAGACTATCTTCAAGGTTGCCGGCGGGGGGATTCGAACCTCCTCGCCTCCCGGATGTGAGCGACTGCCAGTAGCCATGCCGTAACGACCACGGCTAACTCACTCGGTTCAAGGTACAGTAATATGAACCAACCAGAAAAACAAAAGCCACTCTCTTGACGTGTGAGCTCCGCGTCGGCACGGCACGGTGCGGCCACTCTGCTGCAGCGCTTTAGTCACAGTTATACACTATAGAATCCTAATATATCCAACTGGTCACCTCCTTGAGGACAGTTTAAGCCACCCTCTCTTCAATTTGCGGAACTGGTGAAGCCGGGCCTTGTTGGATCATAAGTTACGGATTAAACAAAATGCTTCCATGATTCACACGGCCACCATATAAAAATAATTTATCTGATGACCTTGTAGTCCGAGCAAAAGACGCTCCCACATGAATGGATATATTTCCAAAATGTGGTCATGATTGGATGATTAGTTTAGTCATAATTTAAGTTTCAACATGTGGGTGGCCACCATTTCGTTTTCGTTAAGATAGTGGCAATATAAAACATGATACTGAGGTATCCTTTGCTATTGCTTCCTCTGTACCAAATTTGGTTCCATTCGGTTTCGTCATGTTTGAAGTGATACGTGGGACAGACACACACTCTCTACTGTATCTCGCACACACCATACAACTTTTCGCCCGTTAAATCTCGTATGTGTACTTTCATTTTTTGCAAGAAATGAAAGTAGGCTGATATTCCATATAGATTTCTACCGTTTCACTGTTTATCGTTATTGTAGTATAAAAATATTGAAAGTAATTCATTTTTAGATTATGCATTTTTAGGATGGCTGCTGCGCGCAAAAAAATGAAAGTAGGCTGATATTCCATACCCTTTCACTATTTTTCGTTATTGTAGTTCAAAAACATTGAAAGTAATTTATTTTTAGAATATGCATTTTTAGGATGGCTGCTGCGCGCAATATTCAGCTAGATAAATTTGTCACTAACGCTTTGGACGCCTCTTATATAATACTCCTCTTCTAGCATGTTTAGCCTTACATATCCTGAGTTACTTATGTGTTTACTTCAATAGTACGCCTAGCCACCATCTGAATCTATGGAATCTTTGGTCTTTCGCTTTGGGCATAGAAAACGACTTAAAAGATTG
The DNA here is from genome assembly GCA_946902985.2 of Meconema thalassinum. NCBI lineage: Eukaryota > Metazoa > Arthropoda > Insecta > Orthoptera > Tettigoniidae > Meconema > Meconema thalassinum. Next base: position 1,162,547,446 of record OX336389.2, on the reverse strand, counting down.
TACAGTATTCTCTTACTAAATTTTCTTAATATAGCTCTCGGATACCGAAAGTTATAAATTAAGTTTGAAACTCCAAGATGGCCGTTGTGCGCCTTATTGACTAATGCTAATGCTTGTGAGAGCCCTAAAAAGATGCTAACGTCTTGGCACGACACGTCTTGTTTAGCCAAATTCATTCGGTTTTGTCGATTTGAATTTTCTAATAATTTACACAGCCACCATCTTGAATATTTGGAGAGTCTGTTCTTTGCCTTGGCCAAACGAGGCCACATATATGGCGCTACCTTGCTTCTAATTCTAGTAAATTTAGTTCTTAAGTCTTGAGAGTTATTAATTTTTATATTTTATAATTTCAAGATGGTGGCTGAACGCAACAAACTGTCTCATGTTCTTATTACTCTTACAACACAGGGCCTTATATATTATTATTGTAATGCCATTTTCTGTAAACATTGATATATCGGAACATCTGTTATGGATTACATAAGATGATTGATTCGCATGACCGCCATCTTGAAATGGTTTGGCTGATTGTTAGGTACCCAAATGCTTCCAACCAGAAGGCATATATTTTAAATTTGGTGGAGATGCGATCATTAGTTAAGTCGTAATTTGATTTAGGCTCTGATCATATCGGTAGCCGCCATTTGTTTATAGTGAAGATGACAGCGATATAATACATGACATTAAGGTCTCCATTGCTAGTGCTACCTCTGTTTTAAATTTGACTCAATTCAACTCGTCATGTTTGAATTGATAGAGGGTGGACCCACATACAGATTCAGACACAGACACATGGACATTTTGCCCATGCAAATATCATAAGTCAATTTTCATTTATTGAAAAAATCGAAAGTAGGCTAAAAACAGTCCAACTAGTGACCCCTCCTGCCCACTTCATAAAATAGTTCAACAAATTAACCATCCTGCGGACTCACAAAATAATCCAATTAATAACCCCTCCTGCCGACTTCACTGTGTACAGTATCTTCAGTGAAGTTTCCTTTGTATGTCACACTTGAAAAACGTATCTTGTGACTATCCAGCAAACATTCACCATTTTAGCTGAATTTAATTTGACATTGCTCACAGTGTTTCTTTACCTCCATATCGACAACCCCAGATGCTATTCTGTTCTCAGTCTGGTTTCTCACCCTTCTGTCCAGTAGTATTTTAGGGCCTAGAGTTAGCTCACCAGAAATATTCGAAACGCTGCTCGTCTCCCATTTCTAAGATACCGGTACTTTAAGAAACTTAAAAATGTTTTCATTTGCTGGGTTACCTAACCCTCCTCATATACTGTATTTCTACATTCTTCCCAGTAAAATACCTTGAAATCTAATACTATTTGTTCGCCTTTGTTCGTTTCCACTACATAACGCTCCCAGTATACCAAATTCCTCCAGACGCATCCTGGCGTGCGAAGATACGGGAAATGTGAGATGAGCTATCATGCCTTGCATGTACACACATCAATAACCATCATGGATCGCAGTGCTCTCAAGGATCAATGTCTTCAGCTCCGTCACTACCCTTACGCTGTTCATGAACTATATACAAAGGCTGGAGTAATGTTATATTATATAGCATGCATACATTTTTTAAGAACATACATCTCATGGGAAGATACTTTCAGTGCAAACGTTTAAAATATTTCAAGATTGTTCTTCTGAATATATAGAATTAGCAGGCTCCTAAAAGATGTGTGGTAATTTATACTCATTAATTCCAATAAATGATGTCTTATTATAGAGGATGGGATGGAAAACTTTTCACATGCTTTATTTTCAAACCGCCTCGTGATATAAAAGCAAGCATTGCTGGCTACGATCTCTGGATCCTGGGGTTGAATCTCCGCTCTGCCTAGAAGCATAATTCTGGTCTGAGTGTTGCAACCAGAGATAATTACCCCCGTGCTAATAACTGAGTTGATTGTGGGTTTAATACCCATTTCAGCCATCCTAGTGGTTTTCCGTAGTCTCCCATTTGCTTCAGGAAAATGACAGGATGGTTCCTAACATAAGGCCACACAGCTGGCCACTTTATAGTTACAAGCAAACAATTTGCTGGCATGTAACACGCTGTATATTTAACACTATATTTTTTCAAATTTCTAACATAGTTCGGAATTTATGTATTCATATTGAACCCTTGCAAAGAAGCATATGAGACTCAGATTCGGGGCGTAACAGGTCATATTCGTAAGTTGCTGTCAGGGCGCTTCATTAACTTGCAGGGTAACATATAACAAAATAACATGCAGGAAAGAGTGAAGCCAGGGTTAAAACAACTGAATTTAATAACAAATCACCATATTTACACATAAACAATTAACAACAAAAACTCCCAACTGACTCCCGCTTAATAAAATGCCAAAAACTTAGGCGATATCTCTGGAGAGATTAATTACCTGGACCAAGTGTCCTTAAATAAAACGATACCAAAAAGTGACCATATAAGTGCGTACGCCGTTCTACATGCACCACGATGTGTACTTTGAATGCGTGATTCGTTATCATCCAGAATGACCCTTCAAACAACGAATCCGCATTTCCTAGAGCTAGACCGACACAAGGGAACACAACTACAATACTTAAATTAAACCGACACTTCCTAAATCTACTATAAACAAACACAAAATTTCCGTGTGAAATTGGACTTGGATTGCCGTAGCAACATTTACTGCCTAAAAACTTAGGACTTCTCATACAAATCAACACAAGTACATTAACACGTGACCAATAGAAAAATACTCAAATGACCGCTGTCAAAATTTACAAATACTCTACCACTACACCAAACGGGTGTGACAAACAAAATTACATGAAATCGAATCATCAACAAAGCAATAGGCAAACAGCCAACATTTACGTTAATCACAATATTCTTATCCATACAAGGTACAACAATCCGTTACACACATGGCGAACTCCCCAATTAATTATGGCTTAAAATTAGCCATCACAATGAACAGGTTTGCTACATGAAAGCTTACAGGGTTCAGTCGGACAAATAGGACTGCCTATCAAAATAAGTCACAGGCAAAACGGGCGGTTTGTGGAACTCTGCATGTCTGTCAACCCACGTGTCAATAACCTCGACCTCCCAGAACATGGGGTCGAACCTCGAAGAAATGTGCCCCAAAGCACAATAATACGTGTGTGTCAGAAAAACATATGGACAAGAATCAGCAGTCTCCCAAGAGCACTCTGTCTTTCCATCTAAAATACAACAGCAGCAAAAATATATAAGGGCGGTAGGACAACTACCCCCTCCTCACGTAGAATCAACACACACTAGACACATCAACACACACTTAATCACACGTATGGGTTGTGACAGACCCTGAAATAAAAGACACAAATAATATCCACATGCTGGCGCCATCGTTCTATGCCGTGACTAGTCACCTGAAAAGGACTCAAGAAAAATCTATCAAAATTAGAACGAAGGTGTTCTACAATTACTTTTAAGTTGGTGCACTCGGCTACCCTAACATGAATAATAACCTGTTCAGCAAAATGTTTTACAATCAATTCCTCCCATTCCTATTTCAAATATTAACGTTAATAAAGCACCATTTATCGAATGTAACGGGTTCCGCAAATTGCAAGGATAAAATCACGCACGCACGCCGCGTACATTACACATGACTCAAGAAAAAAAAACAAAATACCAACAAACACATTGGCCACGCGCCAACGGACATTTAAACATATAGTGTCGGTACAAGAAAACAGCTATAAAACAAGAAAGAAAAACATGACTATTTACAAAGTTCCCCGGCCAAATCTAACTACATAATTGAAATAATCCAATTTTAGTACATCACCGCTTCTGCATGTAGGACTAAGGACATCCTCCTCAACCCATTGCCCTATGGACAATTTAGCACTCCATAGTAGTCGTCTGCGTTGATTTCTTGAAGCTCATCCCAACTTCAAACCACGTGCTGATCATCTTGGTCTCGACTCCTTGGCAGAAAAGTTCAATGTTAAATATTTGCCTATCTATAATCGCTTGCAGGCTACTCAGTTCACCCACAATTGTCCTACTGCGATTAATAGCGAAGACTGGCCCTAATTATATCGCACATACGCACTATAAAAACACACATACAATACACACAATTTATACATAAAATATACATCTCGAGTCCGCGCCACTGGCTCGTTAACAAGTTCAAAATCCTGGCTGCACTCGCAGTCGCTATCTCGTCCGGTATTTCCGTCCCGTCTTGGACTTCGGTTCTGGTAAGCGCTAATTAGGGTGATACGATACTTCCCCCTTAAAGTTGAACTCGTCGTCTTTAAAAGAATGTTACAGTTTATCACGCGCTGGCGTGAAATATTTAGATCACACAACTTAGTTGATTTTAGAACAAAATGTATTATAGCTTTTAAAAATTCGATACTGCAAACGCTACGACTTTAGCTCCCCAGAGCTCAGAAAATAAATTAGCTTCACTGATTTTAGAGCGTAAAAATCACATTTCGAACTGGCGTGGAGTATACCTCTGAAGGCTCCACACGTTAATTACTTAGATTGGCGTCAAAAATCACACTTCAAACTGGCGTGGAGTATGCCTCTGAAGGCTCCACAAGAATAGACTTAGATTAAATTCGAGCGTCGAAATCACACCTCAAACTGGCGTGGAGTATGCCTCTGAAGGCTCCACACAAATAGACTTAGATTGGCGTCAGGCCAAACTATTTATGAGAAACTGACAAGGGCGGTGGAGTGGGGCAGAGTCGGATAAAAACTTCCAGAGTTTTTGTCTCACAAAGATGGGGCTAGTGTCATTCTTCTCCAAATAAATCCAACGTCTCAAATTACTCGAGCGGAGATTAATCCGTTCGGCGGTTCCTTAGATACACACTTCCGCGCGCTTTTTACTACTGACGCCGTCCACCTCGTGGTCACAGCTTGGTCTCTTGCGATTGGCTGATTCAATCGTATGTTCGTTGAGAGGACCTCGTGATTCTTCCTTTATGTCTCCAATTTTGGTACAGTAGTTGCACAATTTGGCCTTGAACTCGACTAATTCTGGCCGTCCCCCAGGAATAGCTACCAACTCAGCTTCTGTTGCAATCATTACGAAATGCTGGCCTCCCTAATATCCAAGTCGACTTCCTTATGTGCTGCCTAGGCCGTAGTAATAATAATAATAAATATGAATACTTATTTATCGAAGATCAATAAGGGTTCAATATGTACATCAGGGTTGTATCCTGAAAATAATTTCCAGGAGATTGTGTAAATAGATATAAACTGCCTTATGTAGCAGCGGAAACTGGAGACTCTCATAAGGGGACGGAAGTAACGTATAAAATAGGGATATGTACCCTAAATCGTTTTGGGAAAGTGCCGAACGAGTATAGAATTATAAATCATGCGGAATAACAACGAACGCATTTCATGTCTACGGGTGAATCTGGTGGTTATAAAGATTTTACGTACGGTGCCTCTATTTTGATAATCTTTACTATGATAATGATGGCATTATGAGAATAGAGTATATAAAAGCAAACAGTATTTATACCGCAGACAATATTTATTATTGTTAATATTATTATTGTTATTAATATTGACACGACAAGCACAGTGGCAACAATAGTAACATCTCTTACCAGGGCCACTTTATCAGTTGCACTTGAATTCCGAAAGATATCGTGAAATTAAATACACCTCTTTCTTTCCATTAATGCAATGAAAATGTCAATACCGTTGCTCGAGTTGCACAAAGATACCTAGTACTAAGATGTGCTGACCGCAGCATACCGGTTATTTATAAAAGTCCCAACAAAGCTGTGATTTATGATTTTGTTTGCTTTCAAGGGATCTACCTGAGTGAAAAAAATAGATTTAATGAAATCGGTAGAAATATTCGTATATGGCGCAATAAGATCAGTCATTGTGATGTCCACGACCAGTCCCCAACGGACAATTGCGGTCTTTGAAGATCTATCTGTAAAATGATATTGTTTTGAAGGGCATTTACCCATTAGTTTGGCACTCACTTATGGTGTTACTGTGGGGGTTTACACAGAGGGAATCTGTAACGCTTGAAACTATTTGTGAATTTGTGTGCAGTGTTTTGAGAAAGGGGATAAAGGATAGCCATGGTGGCCACAATGCAGGGACCTGACGAAAGTATTTGACGGGTCAGCGGTTGGGTGCTTCTAACATTTGAAATAAATGTGAACTCATTGTTTAAATATTGACTGTTTATTGTCAGTCGTGTGAAAGAGCTTACAAGGTTTCGGGGATGGAAATCAAGAGAAAGCTAAAGCACACTTACCATGGAAGTACTTCTTCAGTGTGTGTCTGGTAGTCCTTTGGTCGAGCCCCGTCCATGCCGGTGCGTCACCGCTCATAGGCAAGCACCTCCTTCATCTCGTATTCGTCCATCTCGTGGGTCTGTCCTTCCTCATGGGAGATTGCATATTTGAAACTGAATCTGGGTCATAGTGGTCAGCGGTATTTTTGTAGTTTGCTAAATGTTTGTTATCTTATGCTGAAATCCTTGCCGAGTAATGGGCTGCTTTGACAATGATTGCATCACATGTAGTAAATCAGTCTCTCTGCGATGTACTCTTGGGTCTTCTTAGTAGAATTGGGGTAAATTCAGGCGCGGATTCAAAAGAGAGGGGGGGGGGTATCACGGGGGTCATGACCCCCCTCCCCCAAACGGAGACCATTTTTTTTCCTAACTAAAAAAAACGAAACCACAATAACCAGACAAATAAAACTTAACGAATTTTAACTGAAAAACAGGTTTTTTTTCATTTTATTCAATACTGAAAATATCTTTATTGCAATTATTATGTCCTCTTACAAGTATACATATTTACAACTCCATACCTGTTATATAAAAACGATTATTCATATAACAAAATCAACTCGTGTATTTTGTTTAGCAAACCTTGTGATTACCGAATCGATGTTTATAGAGATTTCACGATGAATGTTCAGCAATGCACGGATAGGAATTTGGAACTTTTTTCGCACCAAAAAAATTTGCCGATGTCCAAACTGCAAGTTTGGTTGGCAATTTAAGCTGTGACTTTCTCCCTTTGTCGATACCCACTCGACTTGCCGAAACTGTAACGTACCTTGATACTTTTCTCGAAGCTCGATGTAAAAGTCGCAAAACACGTCGTTGCAATTTGTACGAATATTTTTGGTCCGCTAAACGCATCAAATTTCTATCCACATAGCTTGCAAAAAATTTGGTCTTGTTTTGTACGTTTGGTTATTTTGTGATTGCGTTTTTAGTTTCTTAACAGCTCGATTCTCTGACCCCCCGCAAAGCCAAATTCTAGATCCGCTCCTGGGTAAATTGGTATTACAGGCCTGTGATGTGGCCGGGCTTTAACAATACGCTGTGCTCTAGTGCGGTACCTTTGAGATATGACACTTTTGAACCAAATGGTACCTTCCTTCTCGTTATAAATTGCACATCTCGAAGATGAAGGGAATCCATCTTCATAAATTCCATGCGGTGACCCATAGTAAGACATACCTTTGTTGTCTGACTCACAACTCTCCCCCTCGTTATTACTGTTATGATCACATTCATAAACAATTATAAACAATTATAAACAAGGTCTATATCCAACACGTCACGTCCACTCACAACTTAATTATCTTGTTCGTCACCGAATAGCCTAAATCACAGATATGAATATCACTTAGTCTATCCATTGCGAAAAGCATAGCAACCACCAAGGAAGCTCAAAATTGCCCAAGAGTGATATCAGAATATAATCGCGTCAACATCTCAAGCAAAAATTAACTTAGAACTACTAAAGCAGCCATATCAGGTTTGAAGAATTGGCCAGGAAATAGTGAGAGGTGGAAATCCAAACATTCATTACACCTGAAATTACAACAAGTCATATTTGCATGGGTAAATAATACCCATGCTGGCCTCTTCGCTGGTAATGGAGATGTCCAGAAGAAGTTTAAGGCGTGCAGGCATTAAGAAAAAATAACTGCTCAAAAAATTTTAACACCACTTTTTTCGAAGGCACAAAATTCTGAAACGTTGACCGCACAAGCTCAAAATCTCAGTATGACGTTTGTCCTGACGTCTACCAAGCATATTGATCAGCACAACTTCCCAACTTGAGTAGTTTCGGGGTAGTGCCCCCAAAACCAGCCCATTTTCGAAAACCGCAAATTTAAGTTTGCGAAAATCGCTGTAGGACTTGTCGCAGGTTGCCAAAACAGTCGAAAATGAATGAGTCTTGCTATTAAAGGTTCCACAAACACGTTGAAATCGTTACATTTGACGTTTGGGCATTTTCAACCCCCTTCATTGTCCCCTAAACATAAACTACCATTGGGGGCGTCTGAGAAGGTACCGGGTGTGTTTAACCACCTGAAGACCTGCACACCGTCCTCAGTTGCTGATTGCAGTAAGTTCGTAAGGCCTCCGGCAATGTGCACACCCCCTTACACCCTCAACTGTCATGGGACCAAACCACCCCGTCTTGATTCACCCCTAAGGAAGGTTTAAATCGAGATGTTTATCAGTGCTGCCAATGGGGGGGGGGCTTCCCCTAACGTTTCAAAAAAGGAGCTGTGCGTGTGTCGCCATCCCTCCACCTGCTACCTGCTACCCCCGATGAATTTCCATCCAACCTGCTGTGTTGCGCTCGATTGCCGGCCATTAGCTTCATTTTCATCCAGCATTGAAAACTCTGCCATGACGCGTTACGCGTTCAGACAGGGAGGGTTGAGGGTGCAAAAATTTCAAGTTTGGGGGATGGAATGTCAATCAACGATCAGAATGGGTTGATTTCGTGTTACCACTACTTCTAAGGACCTTTACAGCCCTTTCAGCGATTAAGACCTCGTTTCAGCCCTTAAAAAGGGCCTGATTCGAAAAATGATACAAACGAGGGCAGCAGGGGAAGGGGTAATGATACAGGCACAGCTCCTTTTTTGTAACGTTAGGGGAAGACCCCCATTCGCAGCACCTATAAACATCTCGATTAAAACCTTCCTTAGGGGTAAATCGAGACGGGGTGGATTGGTACCATGCCATTTGAGGGTGTTAAGGGTTGTGAACATTGCCGGAGGCCTTAAGAACTTACTGCAATCAGCAACTGAGGACGGTGTGCAGGCTTTCAGGTGGATAAACACGCCCGGTACCTTTTCAGACGCCCCCAATGGTAGTCCATGTTTAGGGGATGATGAAGGGGGTTGAAAATGCCCAAACGTCAAATGTAACGATTTCAACGTGTTTGTGGAACCTCTTATAGCAAGATTCATTCATTTTAGACTGCTTTGGCAACCTGCGACAAGTCCTACAGCGTTTTTCGCAAACTTCAATTTGCGGTTTTCGAAAATTGGCTGGTTTTGGGGGCGCTACCCCGAAACTGCTCATGTTGGGGAGTTGTGCTGAAGCATATGCTAGGTAGGCGTCAGGACAAACGTCATACTGAGATTTCGAGCTTGTGCGGTCAACTTTTCAAAATTTGGTGGCATTTGAAAAAAGTGGTGTTTTAATTTCTTTGAGCAGCATATTCTGTTGATGTTCTTTGAAAAGTCAGTACTAAAATACACGCCTCGTACACCCACCCACACACACATCCACGTACGTGAATATTGACTAATGAAGATCCCACAGCAGAATAATATATACAAAGAAAATAGATTTATATCTATCATGTAGCTTTATGTTGCTGTAGGTTTAGATGATGGCATTGGTTCATTTTACTATCTTTCACAGAGTTTGGATCATTCCTTGACACGTTATAGGAATTCATAGCTCAGTAGTTTAACATGCAAGCCTCATATACTTTGTAAACAGGCAGCAATAGATTTATACACTTGAAGGTTTACATTATAGTTGAGGTCTGCTGTGCCACGCTTAACAGGAATGGGGTCATTCCGTAACCAGTTAGAATCATTCACCCCACCCATACACACCGTGTTAAAACAATCTATCTATTTATCTATCGGTCCAATTAAATCTATGACTTTTGTAAAACATACAGATGGTGCACTATTATTTCCTGAGACATGAATTTCTTTAACCTGTCAAGGTATGAACCGACACATGTAGTACTTCGTGTGGTGGGCAGCTGCTATAACCTAAACCTACAGGTATATAAAGCCATATTTTTCTTTCCATAATTGAACTCTTCACGTAATAACTACTAGGATGCTAATTACTGAAAGCAATCATTAAATGTCAACGAGGCACTTAAACTCACAAACCACCTTTATGGATCAAAATCCGTTGTCACACAGCTAGCAACCGCTAACAAATTGCAATAAGAAATCAAAATAAATGAAATGAGTTCAATGAAGGCACTATGGTGAATTCTTGGGAAGTGGTAATTGGGAGACTGAAAGTGACGACTGTGGCCGGGTCTCGTTGAATGGTAGAGTTGATTATACTTTCTATAAAGGTAATGCGGGATTGTATGTCAAGTAGGTACGAATTTGGAAGAACTGGATCATGAGAGGAATTACATACAAGATTTATGAGCAGAAAAATGTTTTTGGCCTTATTTCTATTGTACTGTACTGGCATTGCACTCACAAGGTACGTCAGCAAACAGCTAATTTCAAAAGGCGTTCTCAATCTTGTGCTCGCGAGCACCACGGTGCTCTTTAAGTGGAATTTGATGCTCTCGCCACACCAACCAAACAATGCTCACAGGCAGAAACTACCCTGAGGTCCATTCTTCATGCAAAGTCTGTTGCATGAACCGGAAGAATTATGTTCTCATTGCAAATGTTCACAGTCAGAAATGTTATCATTATGTGAATGAGTATTACGGTATTAATGTAGAGTAAAATGAACATCCCAGTTTTATGAGTAACATGACAGATGCTTATTCAACTCGACTAGCCATACGTAAATGTAACTTATCTGCGTGAGTCAAGCAAGCAGTTGCAGCATGTCAGGTGAGCGGTGAATCCCATCTATTTGAACACTTCTGAGGGAGAGAGGGATAGGAAAAGGAAAGAGAGGTGTATGTTTATTGCATTATTATTATTATTATTATTATTACTGAAATTATAATAATTATTATTAATATTATAATTAATATTATTATTGTTATTATTTTCCAATTAATGGTGCTTGGTTACTTGGTATTGCATGGAGAGAATGTGCTCACAGTCTCAGAACGCTTGAGAACGCCTGTTCTACAGTATACTGTATCTGATGTTAACTAATACTAGCACGTTTGAAGAAGTTCAGTTTATGTGCCTTTATCTGAACTTCTTTACCGTCATCTTTCACACATGACACGCACCACACGCAACACGTATTAAAGTATCTCAGTTTTCCATCCTTACACGCACACTACACATTAGGGAAAAGAGATTGGTAGCTAAGTTTCAACCCACTGCTGTCCACCTTATGACATGGTCAGAAACATTCTTGCCTGTCCCCGTGGAGGTCCAGGTTCGATTCCAGGCTCTGCGAAGAAATGTAATGTAATTCATAGATCCTCGTGAGGCAGTACTAAGAAGAGATGTGTTCGATTCCAACCTTAGCCATCCTTGATGTGGATTTATGTGGTTTCACAGTACTATGATAGGTGAATGCCGGGATGGTACCTAAATTAAGGCCACGTCCACCTCCTAGCCAAATCCTATCCCCGATTACAAATGTACACATTGGTACAGCAATCACAATGCCATAATACACACACACACAACACACAAGGGGATATACGACCACGCCATTGCAAAGCTCTTGAAATGAATGAACAACTCGCTGCTAGTGATATTTCAGCCAACCATTTCCTCGGACATTGTCTGACACATAACGGAACTTAAATCTTGATTATGAGTTTTGCATTGAAAATGCTCAGATCACAAGGAAAATATTTGTGATGATATTACATCCCAAAAATTCACTTGACCTTTTCCAAATGAGTGAAAGTCTACGTATTTATCTGCTCACTCGAGACAAGACGAAGTCTAGGTTGTGAGCTTGCTGAATTCTCTTATGGTGTTTACTAATCTCACTACTCCTGCCATTCTACCACAATTCTTTCTATGGTGAGATAGCCATCGGCACATGCTGTGGAAGACCACACCGTGTCGCGGTGCAACGGGTAGCATTATTAATTGACATCCCGGAGTTTCAGGGGTGCAATTCTAGACTCTGCCAAGAAATGCAATTCTGGTCTGAGGGCAGGAAATGGGGTACACTCAGCCTTTTGAGGCAGAACTAAGAATAGGTGGGTTCGATTCCCACCTCAGTCATCCTGGAAGAGTGGATTCCCTTGGATTCCTCACTCCTACTCCCGGCGAACGCCGGGATTTTTCCTAACTTAAATCCACGGTCACCTCCTTCCCAATCGTCACCTGAATTAAAAATATACACACTACTACAGATTCCACAATATCACACATCATCAGAAAAAAATCACAAACACCCAAGTACACGGACTAAATGACCACGATGTCCAAGCCCCTCGAATGAAACAACAAGAAACATTCTAAGGAAGTACTACTACGTTGAGGCTGGCAGGCAAGGACATGAAAAGACGCGCGCATTCAGCTGGACTGCACATAACATGGGAGTGCTTACTGTTTTATGTTGAAAGCCATCCTTTAATTTGTCATACATTGCGTTTGTCACTAGAAACCCACCACTATATAAATGGCAGCGCAGTAAACAGATAGCTCATCAGCTCCTTATGCGCTATGGACTGCTAACTATTTCAGTGGGCCACTCGGAAGTTTTGATTAACTTTTGAAAATAGCTTCCAAAGAATATAAGCAGCTTAAACTTTACATGTGGGTTTCTATTAGCGAGTACTTGCGTAAAATATAATTCCGGATGGCTTGCATCGTGACAAGATGAACACTCCTGTTGTTAATTTTACATGTGCGTTCAAGTTATCAGAATTACTCATTGTTGGGACCACCTTGGTGAATTTGGGGCAAATTTTCATTAGACGTACTTACCTTGTGATCTGTTCAATATTTGTGCTAAGCTTCAGTGTCATCCAGAGGGTCATATTAGCGATGTTCCCTTGTTAGTATGACATACCTCTACTATCTTTCATTTAACTTTTCTTATGTTATTGTTGATCCTTTAGTGGATTTGCCACATCTTCATCATCTATTCCCGTATACTTGTGTGCGTGTGGAATTTCGTCTGATTACCTGTGTCATGACATGACACATTGTGATAGCTGCAGGCCTACTGGTGTGTCTAATTGAATTTGAGATGAAGATTAGGATGGAGGTGGATTTGGCCTTTAATTAGGAACCATCCCTGGATTTGCATGGAGTACAAGCGGGAAACTACGAAAAACCATTTCCAAGATGGCTGAGGTGGTAATTAAACCCACCTCTCCTCAGTTCTACCTCACGAGGCTGAGTGTATCCCGTTCCAGTCCTCAGAACCGAATAGTATTTCTGGGAAGAGCCGGAATCGAACATGGACCTCAGCGGTGACAGGCAGGAATGCTAGCGCTACGCAATGGGACGGTTAAAAACATTTCTTTTTACTTCTGGAATGTTGTCACATTGGTGAATCACTTGAAATCATATGGAAGAATTGGCGATAGGTAAAGCAGAGCCTTGGCTAGGACTTTGTACCTTGGACACTCCAAGCACTTGCGTTCAAGGCCCTCAATCATGACATCATTTCACTCCCAGAGGCTGAAATATTAGAGTTGTAGTCCATTATTCGGAGTGTTCCAAAATTTTGGTACCTCCTACCTAGTCCATGCCCTGTGTAGTATACAGGTAAATTGTGATTACTGCCGCGTTGTAAGCAATTGTGAGCTCCGAGCACCGTCCTGCTGCGACTTAGCGTGCAAATGGATAAAGTACGCAGGGTTTTACAGGCGATGCCCTGGTGAACGTCTCGCCTGTCCTGCTGTGACTTAGTGCGTGAATGGATAAAGTACGCAGGGTTTTACAGGTGATGCCCTGGTGAAGATCTCGCCTGTCCTGTTGTGACTTACCGCGTGAATGGATAACGTACGCAGGGATTTACAGGCGATGCCTTGGTGAACGTCTCGCCTGTCCTGCTGTCTACTGGGTTAATATTAATAACACTGCATGTAGCCACGTAAATCGATAATGCCTAGGTATATAAAATAAACTTAGGGAATGCGGACACCCATTTGTCTTTGAATAAATCAGTTTGGCCTTCTATGGTAACATTATAAAACTGATGATCTGAGCACACACCTAACAGAGATTAGGTTCAAATATTTTTTTTCTGTCGACGTAAATAATAATAATAATGTTACATTTGGAATAATTCATCTGCGTAATACTGTTTTTAATTTCTATTTAATTAATTCCTACATTATAGTGTATTATAATTAGTAATTACATTATGTTACTATTACGGTATTATTGATATTGATATTCTAACATTGTGAGGTTTGAAGCCATTTTTCAGTGTCGCCTAAGTAAACAAAAGTTTGGTGCTTTTCAGTCGGTTAACACGAATGTACCCAAATAGAGCTGGGTTATGCCCTAATCCTGAAATAAATTACATGAGTTTAATAAATACACTAGGATGTCCAGTTTCGATGGTCAAGCGATCATCATCAGATCCATTACACTTAGGCTATAACATCTATGTTTGAGAATACAGGTGAAGAATGTATACAATATGTACAATTATTTAGTTGCAGTGTTGGTAATGCAACTGTCGGTGTATGCTAAATATAGTATATCTAATGTTAGGAGAACTTCTAAACTGATGATAAGAATCCGGAATTTGTCTCCTTGGGGTGATTATATGATTATACAAAATCAACTATGGTTATACTGTAATAATACAGGCTGATACTTATCCGGTTGTCTCCCTAACTGGAACTTCAAGCAGTTTCGTGTTCACTCTGGCACCAGTTATGGTCGACTAACCCGGGTGTTAACTGGGCGGAACTGGTTTTTCCCTTTCTCCCCCTTTTGTTTTGTTTGGCTAGGTGAATCCCAACAATCTAAATGAACACAATTTTATGGAGAGTTCACCCCTTTTCACTCTACTAAAAACACACCCTGTCGAAAATAAGGCACAACTTAGCGATACAGCCAAGCTAGATAAAAAAAAGGGGGGAAATAGCGGTGGTTATAGGTAAATGTTATTTGGATCAGGTGTACTATGTACTTTTTTCTGCAATAAACCTAGGCTGGTATGCGCGGGAGTATTAAAGGTGCCGGGACGTCTTCAATAGACTGTGTACCGCTTAGTTTGAATGGCTTTTTAGTCCACGCGTGGCGAAGATAGTTCCACGGTCTTTAATAGTTGTAGATCTTCCTGTATTCAATAACATACATTCTTATCTAGATTTGGCAACGTCACACAAATAAACATGGCACTGACCTCAGGAAGAACGTAGGAACAAAAGGGGGAGAAAGGGAAAAACCTGTTCCGCCCAGTTAACACCCGGGTTAGTCGACCATAACTGATGCCAGAGTGAACACGAAACTGCTTGAAGTTCCAGTTAGGGAGACAACCGGATAAGTATCAGCCTGTAATATTACAGTATAACCATAGCTGATTTTGTATAACCATATAAACACCCCAAACAGACAAATTCCGGATTCTAATCACCATTTTAGAAGTTCACCTAACATTAGATATACTATATTTAGCATACACCGACAGTTGCATTACCAACACTGCAACTAAATAATTGTACATATTGTATATATTCTTCACCTGTATTCTCAAACATAGATGTTATAGCCTAAGTGTAATGGATCTGACGATGATCGCTTGACGATCGAAACTGGACATCCTAGTGTATTTATTAATCTCAAGTAATTTATTTCAGGATTAGGGCATAAACCAGCTCTATTTGGGTACATTCGTGTTGACCGACTGAAAATCACCAAACTTTTGTTGATATTCTAAGCTTTGAAATATCTTTGCTGAAAATTAAAGCAGCTTGTAGTAAAGGGAGGGATCAATTGCGTTGTACCACCGATATGTATGCTCTACATGCGAGTTTAGTAGGACAAATTTTATTTTAACCCAGAAGGCAAAGAAAACGCTGTACTTATCTTTTATTTGCGTCCTCATGATTCTGAAAACTTCTCTCTGGCTCGTCCATAAATTCGCTTGTATGATAAAGTATTTGTATCGGCAACAATTGTATTGCTTCGAATCCTATCTTTTGTGCATGTCTACATCCTCTTGCTACACCCAGACGTGAGAGAGGAAGTTACTGGGTATTCGGCGAACAATGCTGTCCTACAGCAAGCACACACGCACACACACCTCGTCACACATTGACATGGCTGGCTGAACAGCACCGTAATCTGAAGTGGATTTTAGAATATATTCACTGTTCAAGAGAGCGACCACTTTTGTTTTTGTCATCTGTACGTTAGCTCCACATGTCTCCTACACAGCTTATGCAGGCAATAAAGGACAGTGCAATTTATTTTTATAGCATTAATGTGACTTGTTTTACCATTGATTTTAAAAATTCCTAGTCATTGTGGAGAGAGTTGGTAATGATTAAATAAATTTTGAATTGTTTTCAACCTTCGGATAAGTATGATGGAACGAGTAAAATCAAATCAAGTCGAGTTTATTTCATAAATAATGTAAATTAAGAATTTTCGATTCTGCTGGACTGAGGGGCCATTACGTCTCTGGGCAGATGTAAGTTCGCATACACGATGGGGAACCTGTGGTGAAAATGGATGAGGCGCGAATCTCACGATAACCATCTGACATTTCATGTCTTCTATCCTGTTAGTCTAGGTGCGTTACTGGACATGGGTTACATTCGAAGCGTTGCTTACTGAGTCAACTAGTAAGGGGCAATTGTGTTGAACCTAAAACTACTAATCATGATTAATTTTGATGACATTAAAGTGACTCAAAATATTTAAAAAAAAGTATTCAATGGGATTCAGGATTTGTACAATGATAAGTTGATTTACATCCAAGATTTTGTTGGTGTATAATTTCATATAATCTGCCTTCAATCGTATTCCCAAAGACTACATGAAGAATTTGCCAGTTGAGAATAGGGAAATACTTTTGATTATTTTATAATAATTGGAAGAAGTTCGAGTAAATCGTGGTTTAATTGTTTTTTCGCATTACTCTATAAGTTTTAATCATTCTACTCGTATAGGCTATTAATTAAAAAGTAGAAAGCAATTAGTTTTAATTGCTACACTACTGCAGATACCACGATAACACGGGTTATCAGACAAATTCTGCGCACACCCAAGTGCACGGACTTAATGATCATGATGTCGCAATGCTCACGAATGAATTAACAACAACTATCAACCACAACAATAACAGTTTTATTTGAACGGTCTGTATTAAGTTGAGGTCAAATAAAACAGATAAAGAAGAATAGGATGGGCCCCGATGTTATAGCAATGAAGGAAACTGAATGTTAAAAGGGAGGAGTGAAAATTACTTGATTTTATCCACTTATTTCACAATATTCAGTTCCTTTGTTTAAAACATTATGACTGCAAATCAAACTTAATATTTGTATCAATCACTTGTTACGCATTCCGTGTGTACTGTACATACATCGGTCATAAACGTAAAAGTCCAGTTCCAAGTTAGCACTTGCATGAAAGTGAATCATTTATTGACTTATTTACTATCCTTACGTTACAAACTTTGAGGCATGCAGTTTCAGTTCACCTAATTGATTCTGAGATTGCGCAACCCCACTATTCGCGTGTCTGGGGAAATACAATACGTCCTCACGGGGAGCCCATACAGGCGGCTTCCATTACATCCTGCATGGAGGATCACACAGAATGATAACAAGCCGTAACTGCGAGAACTCACGCCCTTGCTTCGTTAATGCGTTGATCTCCGCGATCAAAGAGAATAGGGATCACTTAATGCCTATTCATGTACCTCGGAACGAAATGACTTATGAATTGCTTCACAAACCACTACTGATGAGAGTTCCCTGTTCGATCCTTTAAGCAGTTTGTTCTCTTCATGAGTTCAGTCCGGTGGTTAACTACTCATAAAATTGATTTATTATCTTAAATTTTATCGTACGATGCGTTGTGAGTTTCTTATTACAGCACACATAGCAAATAATAATAATAATAATAATGCCACCGGAGTATTGCCCCCATTTACAAATAAAGTAAACGAATGAATGAATGAATGAATGAATGAATGAATGAATGAATGAATGAATGAATGAATGAATAATAATAATATCTAGTGAGCCCATGCGAGGCTCTCGGAATTTACCGCAAGAGAAATGGAACTGAAGCAAAAATCTCATTAAAAATAAAAAGAGCAAGTAATTTTAGGACACGATTTAATTGAAACTGAGCACAAAGGAAAACATATTTATACTCGTATACATAGATTGAGACTCGGGCGTGTTTTGCAAACTTTATGTGTATACAATGTTCGACGTTATAATGGAATCTGCTTGCAAACCTAGGTGGGTACAACCACCACTTTGGGAAATAAGGAATACGCCCATTTGATAGCTGGAGTTCAATAGGCGGATGAAAGTGGATCTTCTCCGAGTATGCTATGACAACGTTGGCAGCCCACATATATCGGGAAATTATTCTAATAAAATAATATGAAGGTGATCCTTAAAGTAACAAAATGTGCTTACTTGTATACAGTATAATTATGTAATTACTGTATTTACTCGTTCGTTGATACAGAACAAGGTGTGTATATTCACTGCCATAGAAATAATATATCAGGCCATTTAATAGCTGGAGCGCAGCAGGCGGATAAAAAACTACTACGGGCATGAAATGCCAATGTCCAAATACGTAACTCAAGCAACACTTCCTTGTAGAAATTCCAGGATTTGGTACACTCATTATTCCTAATATTAAAACGCTTACAGAAATTTGTATAGTCATTAAATAGGATGTAATGAAACACTTACCAAAAAAATGAAACAAAATCTGACAGACAAACAAGTGTAGTTCCGTGAAAAAATAGATAGCCTATTTTCATATATCCTACTGGTCTTTTCTATTAATAACTCCCCCGGCCATTTAAAGGAATATCCATGTGATGTACACTAAATAGTTTTTGATACACGACCTGTCACCAACAACACCATTGTATTCAGAAAGTAACGAATGTGCTAGAATATATGTAGAGTTTCCTTCCAAATACCACTTAGATCATTTCCATGACATGTTTGTTATCCTTCTGGAACCTCTTCATGGGATGGGATACTCGACCACATCAACAAGCAAAATTTATCGAAGTTTCATTCAAATAAGAGCTCAAAAACTGGCTTTTGTTTTCAAGCCATCAAAATATTACATCCAAACCCCACTTAAGTTAAATCCACATGTTTGATTTCCATTCATAGTTCGTGTGGATCCGGGTCCCCTTCTTCGTCTTCTTCAGCTTCGCGTGTCTCAAAAAAAAGACAAGCGTGAGCGGATGTACTGCAGAGCTGTACGGATCTCGTCCATAGTCTCGGTGTTTATTGCCGTGTCCTCAGAGGAAGTCGACCGTGTAGGGTCACTGGATTCGGTGGCTGTGGAAGCCGTTTTTGACAGTGTTGTCGGCCTCCTGAGGCCGGCTCTGAGTAGTGACTCCTTGAAAATCCCGGATATGCTAGGCTGATGCATGCCCGGGTTCCTTCGACGAAGGATCGTGGTTACTGCGGGTGACTGTAGGGATAGGTTATGCTGCTGGCCGCCCCCTCCCTCTATCACGACTACTCCCGAGCTGCCCCAGGCCCGCATATAGGCCTATACTCTGCCCCCCCCCCCCCCCCCAAAAAAAAAAACCAAGATAATGCGGCAGTAGCACCGGAGTTCAAGCAGGCCTGGGCCCAGGCCTTCGATCAACCAACGACCATCAACACGACAGAAGCGGTGGCAGCTGGAGCAGCCGTCATTTGTGTGATAGAAGTTGTAGCCACGGCAGACACCCGCAAGGTGGTGATAAAGACTGATTCTTCCGTTGCCTGGTACACGCTGATATCCGGGCGCGGACCTATACTGTATAATTACTTGTATTTACTCCCAATGTACATATGCACATATCATGTCCGACATGAAAATATCCTTCCTAATGCAATTTACCCGTTCACGTTCACTTGAACAATTTAACAACTTCGTATTTGGGCTCACGATTTTCCCCATGCTTATAAGATTCATGGACTACACGTCCTTCCACTGTTCATTGCATTAGAACAGAACGCGACGTTCGTCACACAACACATGAAAAGATACTGTAATGTTAATGGCGACCACTCCGTCTTCCTCAAGTTGGTCGTGGACCACGTGAGTCGTTTCATGACTGTATAAATCACCTGTTCATTATCCAGTATATAATTTATGTAACCAATAATTTGTTAAAAAATAATAGAAAATTCGTAGAAGTGTCTTCGTTGTCTTAAAGGTTTTAACAGTTCTGTGGGCAACAATTTCATCATTAAATAAATGTTCTAAATCAGCTGGTGACTTCCTCTGGTATATCAGAGCGTATATCAGGCGCTGAGATCGGAGTTCCTTGGTTCGACATATTATTGAGCTTCTCGGGGATTTTTCTCTGCAACTAATTTTCAATGAACCGAAAAGGGCCATGGAGCCATGAGCCTTAGGGTCTCAATATACTTCCCTTTTTTATTTATCTTGTAGGTTCATACATGAAAATGGCCAAAATATGCATTTAAAATGAAAAATTGTAAAATTTAAAAACCTTATTGACGCTATTCATTTTTCCGATTGTTATACTATGTAGGCTACACATTTTACCAAACATCGCAATCATACACAATCGATTATTGACCCTAATATGCAGGGTCACTGACGTAGAAATACATTTTGGGGTGTAAGCATGTGTGAAATTCATATATACAGTGTTATGTGGCTAACTTTGCACCTTTGGATGATTCCACTATTGAGACCACGGTCACCTCGTTGAAAATCATAGCTCCTATTACAAGATAATATCAACACTCTTACCGGTAGTGAAACCGAAATACGAGAGATAATCATACAGTGTTCACGTAACTTACGTAGTCTCCTGACCAAGATGATCTATTGCCCTAACTGAAACAACAACAACAACAATAACAACCACCACAACAAAAACAACAACAATAAGGTTTTCCTGACTGATTTTCATATTAGTATATGGACTTCAGTTTTCGAACACATTCAATATAATTCTGCACAAGCACTCCAGTTATGCACGAAATGGCCTTCTATGCTTTTGTGGTGTCGTCAGCAGACGTGCATGATGTGACTTGGATAATAACGTATACCGGGCATGGTATTATTACCCGTTTGATGAGCCATTGCCATTCTGAAATGGGTGCGCCGTCTTTTGTTTATATATGAATATCAGCGCGCCTGTGCTTGTGTGAGGCACGATAGAAGGCCATCCAGTGTTACGACACCAACTGATTGCAGATGGCTTCCTGACAGATTTTGCCGTCCTTTCCTTTACGTTTACGTTCTATACTATAACGGGATGTTGAGACTTTTCGTTATTTCTTCCATACAGAATTTCAGAACATTGTATACAACCCATCTACCATGAGATTGGGTCACTTCACATCAAGAGGTGGTTAGGAGAGGGTTTAACGTTGCAGTAGAATGGCAAGAAGAGTGGAACAACGCAGCTCTGAAAGAATGGCAGGCCCTACATTGTACCCATCAACCACGTTAAAAGTGGGTTGCCCTTACCAGGGTACAAACCAACCATGGGCGGTGGGGCTCTTTGCTTTATGAGTGGGGCATGAAAACGTCACCCAACTTTGACTGTGGTGCGCCGAGATAGACCATCCGTCATTTTGTTACCGAGTGTTGTAACAAGGCGTAGGCCTTCATGGGACCGCTGGAAGACTTTGTGCAAGCCTCTACAAAGGCTATACCAGAATCGCTAGACAATTTAGATTTTAACATTAAATTTATCATGTGCCCAGTTAATTGTATTCTAGATGTGTTTGTAAAATGTTATATATTTTGTTAACTTCGCCATAAGCTTCTTTGGAGGAGTTCCCAAACTAGAACCAATGTGGAATCTACGCCTCTGTTAAGCGTATGGATGCCATAAAACTATTTAACATAAGTTAACAACGGGCTGCAGGGCTCAGTGGTAACGTTATCGCCTGCTGTTCCCAAGGTAGCAGGATATAATCCTGATGCAGTCAGTTGGCATTTAAGGGTGCGCAAATTCGAGGTGGCCGTGTCAGTAGATTTACTGTTACGTTAAAGATCCCCTTCGGGGAAAAATTCCGGCATCCCAGCGTGTGTAAATGCCGCCGTAGTTAAAAGGGACGTAAATCCAATAGCATGATTTAGGTATTATAAAGTAGCAA
This sequence comes from Meconema thalassinum, assembly GCA_946902985.2. Classification (NCBI taxonomy): domain Eukaryota; kingdom Metazoa; phylum Arthropoda; class Insecta; order Orthoptera; family Tettigoniidae; genus Meconema; species Meconema thalassinum. The sequence goes on along the minus strand of OX336389.2, from coordinate 1,162,525,157 downwards.
CCCGCCCCAGCTTCGCCCGGTATCTTTAACGGTTAACCCAGCGTAAGCTTAAAAGGCGCATGAACGGCAGGTTCAAGACGCAATTCAGAAAACACATATACTCTTCTTCGAAGTCTTTAACTCCAAACTACTCCACAGTTTGATGCTGGCCGAAGCTGGAGTAATTGCCTTGCTCGCTTGCTCGTCAACTCACTTCGAAGCTAGTAATTTCAATTTCCAAGGAATGGAGATTGTTGGAAGAAATGGAAACAAAAATACTTATAGTGGGCGATGTATTGAGGCTAGAGATACGATGTCCGGAACTATTTGAAGAACTCTTCATGCTGAATAATTCTTACACCTATAGTATATAGTCTAAATATATTTAACGGTTTACGCAGCGTAAGCTTAAAAGGCTCACGGACGGCAGGTTTTGTTTTTGACTCGATTCACTGAAGTCGTTACTGCTCGGCTTTCTTTGATCATAAATATTTTTTTCTTCAGAAATCTTCCTCAAGAAATCGTTTACAGAATGGTGAAAACTGCATCAAAATCCATCCAGAGGTTCTCGAGAATACCCGTTACATCCAAGAATCGGGGACTTTGTTTAATACTAAGTAGAGATTAACAGAACATATACATGAAATACCCAACTGGCTAATAGCAAAACTCATGTCACAATGATTCATTGGCATAACGTGCAGACTGTATTGGCCCTTCAAGAAACGATTGCCGGTGGCAGAGGTAAGAACTGTTATTTGTTTACTTGTGTCACGCTGTCAGCCTACTTGGTTGACAGATACAGTTGGGGAGCTAGGGTATAACTCAGCTCCAGTAGCTTCAGTCAGCGTTCTCCTCTACGTGGTGACATGATTTTCTGTCACGCTAGGCTGTGCTTTTGCAGCTTGATATATGAACAGTCTACAGTCAGTCGTCGCTGTGTCCCACTGCTCGTTCTTCAAGGCTCCAACTGCGTATTATCAGCAAACTTTGGCGCAGCCAAGTTCAGCGACAGCCATATCTTGAAAGGCTAAAGGCTCGGCCACACAGAAAGCGGTCTGTGGCGGCGGGAAGCGATCCAGCGGTCGTCGCGGCTGTCTGCGATATGGGGACGTCACATAGGACGCGATACCTTTGTGTGAGCGGTCCAGTCTGGTCGCTTCCTTCTAGAGAATATGTAGTGTGTTTTGATATCAAGTGTTGTTTGATATTATTATTGAGTACGAGGTCGGACGAAGAACAACTCCTTCTCCTATTTGCTTTGCAAATCACAAAGAAGAAAAGAAACTGTTGGGTGCATGACATTAATAAGAATAGAGAGCAATTAGGAGAATAGCACCCCTTATGTACCGAACTGGAGTCACATGAGAAGAGTTTTTCAAGTATTTTCGTATGTCGCGAGAATGTTTCGAGGAATTGCACGATTCCATGCTTCAGCCTTCTTTAACACATTTTTATAATGTTCGTGTGAACTGTCGAACAAATATATGTATTTACGCACAGTTTCAATAAATACTTCAGTTTGGTAACTCATCACAATCGTCAGGCGGGCAATCTGTAAATTTGTACAACCGGATCGCTCGTCGTCGCGACAAAGATTAGCGGGTGACGGTAGACCGCGTTCTGTGTGACAAGGTTGATGCAACTGGACCGCTTGACCGCCTCGGTCAACTAGCGCTTAGAGACAGCTCAGCGGGGCTAACGAAGTGACCCGAATGCTCACGAATATAACCGATCAGCCAACCATTGACAGTTCATAGTTTCTTTTACTACACCCGGGAAGGTTTCGTCGGACAGGTAACACCCGAAACATGTTTATATTGGGTAATGCCTGGAATTCTCACCGTTTATGACATATCGGTTGCTAATTTCTATATAGCAAGCTGAGGAAAGTCACGTAATCCGCGTTTGAAGTTTTAAGTCAACTATCTTGTGAAAACAAGTAAATATGCACTAATGCATTATGGACTAAAATAGTCGACATGCATAGTCTAATATGATATATTAATGCACCACAACTACAAGGGCAGCTGCAGCAAGTCCGGACATCACAGTTTAGAATACCGGTGCTAACCTGAGTGAGTTTTTGGGGTGATTATTCCACACTACCCTCAGGCCAATGCCGGGATTGTAACTTAGCCTAATTTAAGTCCCGGGGCACCTTCTTCGTCCTTGATGCTAATACAGTTACACACACTACCACAGACACCAAAGAAATGCAGGTTATCGGATAAGTCTAACACACACCCGATTCTACGGGGCTGATGACCAAGATGTCCCAAGCCCCTAAATTAAATTACCAATAAGACTACAAAAATAAATTTCACAATTGTCAATGTAAAATGCATGAAGTGTTTATATATATAAGAATTCCGGAAATGAAAAAAAATCCACTGCCTGCTTCCAGTCTCCGACCGGGTCACGAATGGAATGAATGAAGCCCCCATCTAGCGGCAAGGATACGAAGTGTGCCGGCTGCCGAAGCCTGTCGCACTCCTCTGGGGCAATGATTAAATGAATGACAGATGAAATGAAATGATAGTGGAGAGTGTTGCTGGAATGAAATTGTGACAGGGAAAACCGGAGTACCCGGAGAAAAACCTGTCTGCCTCCGTTTTGTCCAGCACAGATCTCACATGGAGTGACCGGGATTTGAACCACGGACTCAGCGGTGAGAGGCCGGTGGGCTGCCGCCTAAGCCACGGAGGCTCTACAATTCCGGAAATATCCCTATTAAATAAGAATATGCCTCAAAATGATCCCCAGAGGTCTAATCAAAAGGTTTGATTAAAGTTAGGTAGTCAGTTTACTTACAACAAAATGTTGATTAATTAGGATAAAATACAATTAAACGTAAGGTATACGCACACACATTCGAATAAAACAATACATTTACAAGTGGTTCACTAAGCCAACGTAGTTCGTTAAAGCATAGCTGGGCATAGGAAAATCTATTAATATGTAGGTGCACTTGTTGTTGTTGTTAGTTGTTAATACATTTTAGGGCCTTGGAACATCTTGTCCATCAACCCCGTTTAGTACGGTGTGTGTTGAACTCGTCTGATAACCTGTATTAATGTGGTGACTGAAGTAGTGTGTATAACTGTATTAGGGACAGGGATGAGTTAGGTGCTCCTGGACTTGAAGCAAGGTACTATCCCAACAATTTGTCTAGAGGGAGTGTAGAAAGACCCGGGGATAATCACTCTCTGGATAGCCATTGTCAGCGCTGGTGTTTGATTTTTCGATCTCCGGACTTTCCGCAGCTGCCTTCACGATTTAACGAGCACGACTAAGCCGTGGGACAGGTGCACTTGAACAGCCAGGATGTAGTAAGATGTAAGGCGAGATATTGTTTAAGAAGGTATTATGGATGTGTGTATACAGTAGTAGGCTATCACAATGCTACGGCAATCGAAAGTTCAATGGACGTTAAGCAATACGAGTCCTACACACATCAAAAAAAGTTTTGCATCACCTCGGTTCCAAGAGTTCCGGAACCGTTAAATACAAAGGGAATAGAGATCAACACAAACAACATTTCAGCTCGTTTTATTGCTCATGAGACCCACACATTGCATGTTGTACCATCATACAGCTAGACTTTCAGCATTTGTGGTCCAGATTGCAGTACACACCACTACCTCGAATACCCAGTAGCACGTCCTCTTGCATTGATGCATGCCTGTATTCGCCGTGGCATACTATCCACAAGTTCATCAAGACACTGTTGGTCCAAATTGTCCCACTCCTCAACGACAATTCGGCGTAAATCTCTCAGAGTGGTTGGTGGGTCAAGACGTCCATAAGCAGCCCTTTTCAACATATCCCAGGCATGTTCGATAGGGTTCATGTCTGGCGAACATGCTGGCCACTGTAGTCGAGCGATGTCGTTATCTTGAAGGAACGCATTCACAAGATGTGCACGATGAGGTCGAGAATTGTCGTCCATGAAGACAAATGCCTCTCCAATATTCTGCCGATATGGTTGCACTATGGGTCGGAGGATGTCATTCAGGTATCGTAAAGCCGTTTCGGAGCCTTCCATGACCACCAGTGGCGTACGTCGGCCCCACATAATGCCACCCCAAAACATCAGGGAACCACCACCTTGCTGCACTCGCTGGACAGTGTGTCTAAGACGTTCAGCCTGACCAGGGTGCCTCCAAACACGTCTCCGACGATTGTCTGGTTGAAGGCATATGCGACACTCATCGGTGAAGAGAACGTGATGCCAATTCCGTGGGGTCCATTCAGCATGTTGTTGGGCCCATCTGTACCGCGCTGCATGGTGTCGGAGTTGCAAAGCTGGACCTCGCCATGGACGTCGGGAGTGAAGTTGCGCATCATGCAGCCTATTGCGCACAGTTTGAGTTGAAACACGACGTCCTGTGGCTGAACGAAACGCATTATTCAACATGGTGGCATTGCTGTCAGGGTTCCTCCGAGCGGCAATCCGTAAGTAGCGGTCATCCACTACAGTAGTAGCCCTTGGGCGGCCTGAGCGAGGCCTGTCATCGACAGTTCCTGTATCTCTGTACCTCCTCCATGTCCGAACAACATCGCTTTGGTTCACTCTGAGACGCCTGGAAACTTCCCTTGTTGAGAGCCCTTCTTGACACAAAGTAACAATGCGGACGCGATCGAACTGCGGTATTGACCTCCTAGGCATGGTAGAACTACAGACAACATGAGCAGCGTACCTTCGTCCTGGTGGAATGACTGGAACTGATCGGCTGTCGTACCCCCTCCGTCTAATAGGCCCTGCTCATGCATGGTTGTTTACATCTTTGAGCAGTTTTAGTGACATCTATGAACAGTCAAAGGGACTGTATCTTGGATACAATATACACAGTCAACGTCTATATGCCGGAGATCTGGGAACCGAGGTGATGTAAAACTTTTTTTGATGTGTGTAGATCAGGGAAAGCAGAACAATTCATCAGGTTGGGTTTGACTTATGGTAACATGGAATTTCATGTGGGGAAATCACTCTCCACATCCTAAGTTGCCACTCAAGTATCTAATTTAACTTCAGGGTTTATACTATAATTTTAGAACTGACCGTAACACTTATTTTTGTAATGAGAGTATCCTTGCCATTACAATGAGTCTATCACAGCGTGTCACTGACGAGGTGCTTTTTCCCTCTTAGTCAGAAATGTGCTTTTGTAAGTCTCAGATATATATTAAGAGGATTTAGACCTTAATTCCAAGTCTGCGTGGATTATCGAGCAATCAATCAGCATAGTAGCTTAATAATTGTAATGGAAAGTACACTTATCTGATTTCGAAAAGTGACTCACTTCTCCAAACACCTCTAGAGATGTTCAAAGATATTTCAAGACCACACCTCATTGTAAGCAATGTAATGGAAAGAACACTTATCTGCTTTCGGACTGGGACTCACCTCTCCAAACACCTCCAGAGATGTTCAAGGATATTTCTAGTTCATACGTTATATACAGTTGAAACATGTTATGTTGCGTCTGGTATGGGATGCTAGCTAGGCACAGGGGGTAACATTCGTCTTAAACATAATTTGAGACTTTAGCTACGCAGGGTATGTCAAAGGTTAGTGATACGCTATTTTCAGGCATAACCATGTATTAATCTGTCAGATGATCCCTGAAATCAAAGTGAGTATCGGTGTGGTACTGTGTCGTCAAGAAGTACAGAGACTACATGATTGTGTCTGTTGTCACAGTCAGCACAAGACATGAGATATCTTATCGAGGTACACGTCACAAGGACTGTCACTTTGATCCCGGGAGGAAGGACTTTTCGTAGTGTTGCCTTTAACCTTAATGTCCCTTCATCTGTTGTCACTTGTGGAATCCGTAAAATGAGACTTGTCGGTGAAAATGACGGGTTGGAAAATTACGTAGACGCATAATGAACCCACAGGATGACCGATATCTCGTCATATCAGCATTGTGGCGTCGTCAGGCCACTGCCAGAGAACTGCAACAAGACCTCTCGAGGGCCACATGAGTCACAGTGTCCAATCAGACTGTAAGGGACAGGTCACGAGACGTGTCCGTACGGCCCCTACGTCCCGTTCGAGTGCCTCGCTTAACGCGGCAAGATTCCGCAGCTCGCTTTCAGTTTGCATGTATCCACGTCAGCGGGTAACTTCGTCACTTAGACGTGTGCTATGCACAGACGAGTCCAGATTTCCCCTGACGCATAGTGATGGACGTCAACGTGTATGAAGACAACGCGGTGAGCAGAACATGGTAAATGTTGTCCAATACGTCGGCAATTTCGCGCAATTTCTGGCAACGAAGGATGGCTTTAGTATTAACGACCGTATGGATCATGCCGTCGTTCATGGTAATCTTACAAATGCGGCGTACATCGATCAGATCCTGATACAGCATGCGGTGGCTGTTGATTACGATGTTGACCCTGACTTCGTTCTCATGCATTATAACGCCAGGTGGGCATAACTATGTATGTCTTGCAAGAAAATATGAAAGAAAGTATTGTGGCCGTCCTCTCCCACCAAGTCCTCGAACAGACCCTCATGAAAATAAGGGAGCTGATTCTGCAAAGGGACATCCGTGAACACATACAGGAGGTGCGAAGCTGTGATAGACACTCAAAAAGGGCATACACTAAACTGAAGTTCTCGAACTAAGATCGAATTCACCCTGGATGACTGCATGAACAATTGTTTCCCTCTTTTTTCGCCACTATTTGGACATTTCCGTTTCCGTTGTGAAAATGACTTAAAATACAAAGATCTTGTATGTTTCAACCAGGGCCGTCGTGAGGGTACGCGGGGCCTGGCGCGAGAATGTGCGCGGGGCCTAGTAATATGAGTTCGCGGGGGGAGGGTAGTAAATGCAAAGTTTAGACTGTAAGTGGCTGTGTTGTACGGAGAGTGATATTTTAAAAGAGATTACAATTTTAGGCTAGTTAAAACTCATTTTATTACATTTCTAGTTTCTAAACAAACCTCAACAAATAGGATAAGCATAAAATTGGATACAGGAATCACCTGATCAGATAAAAGCAACAAGCAATTGGCAACTCCAGCTATATGATATGACATCTAGCGGTAAAAATGAGAAACTTACCAAGTAGGGTACATTTGTCACGTGGTGACTGTTTGTATATGGTTTCTTGTATTGGTAAACAGATCGTGGTAAATTGTTCGTGTCTTTATACATAAGTAATAAGTTTTACTCGTTGATAGAGTGAAAAATGAGTAAAGGCAAAGTGTATTGCTCAGTTTACGGCTGTAAGTCGATGTATAAGAGGGCTGCGGATATACGTTTTCATCACTTTCCAAAAGATGCAAATAGCAATAGCCGAAATGTGATGATACCTAATAATACCTAATACCTAATAATAATACCTTTCCACCCAGGGAAGGATCTAACACTTGTCGAGGTAGACAGACAGAAGACCTGCGACGTAAAGCCAGCGAAGGTTATTCAGTTTAAAAACAGCTGTTACGATGGGCGCGCTGGTAAGATTGAAGTTACTTGAATAATTAATTAAATAATTAATTATTGGCTGCTTGGTAGGGAGAAGGGATGAGTTTAACTTGTATTAAAACTCGTGGGGCGACAGGAATTGCTTGATTTGGATGGTTAAAAGGTAGGTTTGGTGTTGAATATTTGAATGGTAGCGGAATCACTCATTCTACAGTGCCCACGGGGAGGCAAATTAGGCCTATATGACTCGTAGTGGAATAGCTCGAATATCGAAGAACTTAGCGATTACGAGGTGTAGGCTTGGCGGAAAGGCTGGCGGATCATCAGTTTGACATCAATTCACGATATAAGTCGGAGCTTGGAACAGTGGCGTCTGGTTTGCGTGGATGCTAGTCTCGGAATGATAAAAGTAGCACAGCTTCGGTGTGTTATTTATTTGTTTATGTACCGTATTTCTCTATTTGAATGTCCTCGGCGTTGACTCAGGATCGACATTTACATTATATTGTGCATAATAGTACCGAAATAATGTCCAAAGTGTAGCCCTGTGTAAATTTGAATCAGCTGATCTACATCAACCATAAAAACTGATGCTTGATAATATGCAAATGACACCAAAAAATCCAGTGGAACACACAAATTAGATCACGTGTATCGCACAGTTATACATATATACAATTAAAAATAACACTGTCATTACTTTAGAGACCACATTTACTGATTATAACCGAAAAATAAAAAGTGTTCCATATCAAACGCGTGTTATTGAGTATTTTAAACCCTACTTATCCAGACCGACCGCAGCGCCCCAAGTGTTAGTTTGAGTTGCCAATAGCAATGGAAACCTGATAAAATGAGCTAACGAAAGTGATTTTTTGGCATAAATAATATACTGGATTATGGAAAACGAAGCATGTGCTTGATGTACTTTCTTACCCAAACGCATATAATTAATAATAATACGCAATCACGTTTACATATTTCAACATTTCTATGGCTATACAGTTTTTCATCAACTAAACTACTAAAAGTGTTATAAGTCCACTTTCACCGATAAATATGAGCCGAACGGCCCCTTTGTTCGAGAAATGACATGGTTTACAAGGCAGGCTTTTGTTTAAAAGAAATTTTGTTGTTTGTTTTGAATTTAGAGCTTTTTATTTATGTAAAAGGCGCATTGCGGGCCTTCGCTAGGGCAAAAGTGCTGATTGAATCGTTGATTTCTAATTTTTTGGCCGTTTCACATTCGATTGACAGAGTAACCAAACCGTTCAGAAGCTCCTGCGCCATCGTTGATCGCAAATAGTTTTTGATTAGTTTCAAAATGGAAAAACTTCTTTCCCCCGAAGCAACCGTCATAGGAATTGTAAGCATAATTCGATACACCGTCGTTAAATTAGGATGGGACTCCTTTATCGGGGCTAAGTACTGTAGTGCACCTAAAGCACTTTTTACAGATGACGGAACGGCGTACCTAAATAATTTTAGCTCCAGAAAAAGATCTTCTGCATCCAAATCTTCAAGCTCCCCGTCTTTTAGAAAATTAGAGAGTGTTTGACAATGGTCTTTTAATTGCTTTTCCTCCAAATTGAAAAGCTTGGAAGGATCGAAAAGAAATCCAAAATATTCCGGAAAAAAAACTTCGTTAAATCTATTTTCTACGCAGCTCAGTGCACTATCTACGACAGACAAAACGTAATTTACCCGAAATTTATTTTCAGCTTCTTTTTGAAGTTCCTCTTCGTTTTTTTTTTTCACCTGTTGATCATTTTGCTGATTTATTTCATCAAAGAAACTTATGCGATTGCCTTGACTGCGAATAGAAAATTTCTTTGCATAGCCCAAATTTTCCATTATTTCTTTAGCGGTGGACATTGCATTGTTAAAGGTAGTGTTGCGATAATTTTGAAAAAATGACTTTAGGCCCTGAAGTTCGGTTAAAGCCGTATCTAACGAAGTCTTCTCAGATTGGAGAGTTTTACTTGTTGAGTTCACAGAAAATAACATCGTACCAGATAACGAGGCTTAAAACAAATTCATACGAACCTGTATGAAGCAACGAAGATTGGGCCTCTGACCGGGTAACAGGATCTTTGGTAGTTTCTGCCAGTTTTTCTAGAGCTTCGTTTACTTTCCCTAACTGGTACCTGGTGGGCTTGACACTGTCAATTCTACATTCCCATCTCGTGCTAGATAAAGATTTTTAGTGTGAGGAGGCCAGGACATAGTTCGCACACAATGTCCCACCTTTCCGTGGAAGCTACAAACAAAGTGTACATACGCTGAACTATACCTAAAAATGTCATAGCGTCCTTATTGCATTTAACCATGTCACCCAAAAGTAAATTAAGATTATGTGCAACACATGCCATGAACATTACTCGTTTATTGATATTTTTTACTCACGTCTGCACTCCTTTATACTTGGCCTTCATATTAGCCCCGTTGTCATACCTTTGTCCCCTACAGTCCATGATATCAAGATCATTATCCACCAATACTCCCTCCAAAACCTCAACTAACCCCTTTCCCGTTGTGTCGTGTACCTCCAAAAACTCGAGGACCGACCCAAGTTTTGTCAACAAACTGACTTTAATTCAGACGATACCCACCGGGGGGGGGGGGTATTAATTACTTGGATGTAATTCCCCCATATAAACACAGCATATTTTACATTGTTGGCTTATTTAAATTTGGTCTGGAATGAATCACACACACTATCTAAATTTTTTTCATTTATGAAAAAAAAAATTATGTGAAGTGCGGGGCCTTTCTGAGCGCGGGGCCTGGCGCGACCGCACCTCTTGCGCCGCCCTCGCGACGGCCCTGGTTTTAACGCTCCAGAGAATAAAGTTTTATTGAGGTGTATATCTAGGTTTGAAATATTTTTCAATGGGGCAAGACATATCTTCTAATTACGCCCTGATAATTCTTTTAAACTGCGTATGTATATACATATTTAATTAGGCCGATTCATAAAGAATTTGCCAGGGCTCAAAATAACTCTATCCCCCAGGGGCTCACACCTAGTGGGACGTGGGTTGGCAACCACGGGACCCCAGCTGAGTCCAGCATTGCTTCCACTTACTTGTGCCGGGCTCCTCTCCGTCTTCTTTCCTGTTGACCTCCCTTGGTCAACTCTTGTAATTTTCCGACCCCGACGGTATTAGGGTATCCGAGTCCTAGGGAGTCTTTCACTTTCCCGCCTTAATTGGCCCTTGTCTCATCTTTCCTCATCCCTCCTTCTTCGAGGGGTCTGACCTCTTGTTTTCTTTTCATTAAATTTCCTTTTGTCTTTAAGTTTCCCGCACTGTTTTTGTTAATTGGCCCCCCGTGTATCTAAATTCCCTACCATTTTTTTGTATCCACTGCAGTTTGTACGTTTTTTCGATCTAAATTGCATTTTGCGGGTGTTTTCAACCTCAGTTGCATTTTGTAAGGGTTGACAATCTAAATTGCTTTTTGGTTGCCTAAGTCTTTCAATATCCGGGCCGGGACTTTTGAGAGTATTTTGAATTTCAATTGCATTTTGTATTTTCAGCCTAACTTGCTTTTTGCAAGTATTTTCAAACTAAATTGCATTTTGTATCATCGGCATTTTGCAAGTATTTTGATTCTCAATTGCATTTTGGGGTATTTTGAATCTAAATTACACTTTGTAAGAATTTTCAATCTAAATTGCATTTTGAAAGTATTGTCTATCCAAATGAGTAGTTTGAAACTACCGGGCATTTTGTAAGCCTTTTTAATTTCAATTGCATTTTGTAAGCATTTTGAATTTCAATTGCACTTTTTGAATATTTTGGATTGGAAATGAGAACTTTCAATCTGAATTTCATTGTGTATTTTCAATTTCAATTGCATTTTGTAAGTATTTTGAACCTCAATTGCATTTTGTACGTATTTTCAATCTCATTTTCATTTTGTAAGTGTTTTGAATTTCACTTGCATATTGTAAATATTTCGACGGTACATGCATTTTGTACGTGTTTTGAACTTAACCTACTTTTTTTTTCAGTCTACTCCTTTCGTGAGTGTTTTCGTTCTGGATTCCCTTTTGTAAGTGTTGCCGCTCTCCATTTTCTAAGTTGTTTCAATCTGTGTTCCTTTTTGTACGTATTTTCCTTCTCATTTAATTTTCGTTCTGGTTTTCATTTTATTGACATTTTCGCTATCACCCAGACAATTAGGGGCCGATAACCTAGATGTTAGGCCCCTTAGAACAACAATTATCATCATCATCATCATCATCATCATCATCATCAAAATGACTCTACTATTCCAATATCTGCATATGGTTGGCATCAGAGTAGAAACCGTTCCTAGGACTGCCTTCAGTGGTATTCAAACCTGCCTGGCATAGAGGTTCATTTATAGCACACAAGACCACGCTGTGTACAATTTCACTTGGACGTAGTGAGTTACCCGCGTGCGAAGTAGAAGCAACTTGATTGTCGTTGTTCGATTCAGCTTGGTACCTATTGTCATACAGTCTTGGCAGAGTTTCTATTTCCTCAAGTGAGGCAGCACATAGACAGATTTACTACGTAGGTAAAGGGGGAAGTGTGCGTCAGTCGGAACTATGCAAGCAAATGCTCTTCACACGAAGACATTTCCTGACCAAACCAGAATCATAATAACCAACGTAAATGGCGCAAAAATATTGAGCAGTCGTTCTCGGTCATTAAAATGATTATTCCTACACACAAAAGCAGTAATATTGTTATATGAGTTCCTATCCGATCGAGGCACGAATACGTTTTACATGATTCATAAAAGCCAAACAGTTGTACTCTTGAGTTATGTGGCTTACCTTGAAGAGGTCCACTCTGTGTAAATTTTGGCAGTGCAGTTGAAAGTAGTATCTAAGGGAATGTCCACCTGATTTCGTAGTGACTATCATTCTTGGCAGTCACCGCGGGGGTCTGAGATTGATTCCCGGATTTGCCAAGATATTTAAACATGGTCTGGGGGCTGGAGCGCTATTTACTCAGCATCATGAAGCAGAACTGAGAAGAGATGGGTTTGATTCCTACCTCAGCCACCACAGAAGTGGTTTTCCGTGATTTCCCAGTTCTACTCCAGGCGAATGCCGGGATGATCCCAAAATTAAACCCGTATGCGCTTCCAACCTAAATCGTAAAGCAGAGCCACTACAGTGACACAAGTTAACAGATAGATTCCACACACATTTCAATAAACCGGGCTATATAGACATAACCCGATGTCGGAAATCTCCTAAATGAATCAACAACAAAAAGGCAACGTAATGGACAAATCTGTTGCTAATTTACGTCCTGGCTATAATTTCTTCCCCGAATCATATTTCAGTAACCCGTACCATTTTTGTTATAGTCATGGATGCAGGCTGCACCTTCTGGACACTGCAAATTCAGTACATCCTTCCGGCGTGAAGTATGAGAAAGTGGAAATTTCAGTACTTGCTTTCTCCTTAAAGCAAATGCCTATCTGTAAAAACAATTACTCCGCTGAATGTACCAGCTTAAGTCCTGGAGTGCAGTGTTACAAAATTGTATAGTTCAATTAAAAATGATCTGGTATCATGAGGCTGGTAGTTATTAATGCGATATAGAGAACGTACATTTGCACCGTTGTGTAATAAATCGTTGTTGAAAAAGAGTAACTTTAATTTCGATTTAAGATACATGTTCGCTGCCTAACTCTGCATATAGGTTGGATTGTAACCCTACTCCCCAACATACCCCTTACCATCGCCTTGGATAGTGGCTGATTTCCAAGTCTTATCTCCATCATTCAATAGAATGGCTGTTTGATTCTTATCCTGGGGCAAATGACCTCAGTGTTACGCCACTTTAAATAACTCTCATCAAACCACTTCCTATCCAATACGATCCAAGGCAGATGTGCACAATGTTATAACTGTCTGAAAGAAATCGATAATGCACGAAACATAATATATAAAGAAATGTATGACATAAGGAAAGTAATCAATTGGCTTGTTAATTGGTATAATTTTGTAGAGGTGTCCCACCTTTCACGGCGGTCGAGATGGGAACTATTCTCTGTTTACTTGTGTCACACATCACTCTGTTTCGTTGACAGGTACAGTTGCGCGAGTAGGATATGACTCAGCTCCAGTAGCTCTCCGTAGTGACATGATCTCCTGTGACGCTTATCTGTGCTTCTAAGACAGGTAGAGCGCGCAATGCTGTTTGACTTATGTGCGAAGGAAGGGAGCTTGTAGTTTAACGTGACCGTTAATCTCTCGATCATGAGCCACGGGAAAGACTTATGTGCGGACTGCACTCTGTCATCAGTGTGTTCTCCGCTTTACCCTGCGGGGCTCCTGTTACAATGATCAACAAACGGTGGCGCAGCCATACTCAGCGGCAATCAAATCTTAAATGGGTAATACAAGTACTGTTCATTGAAGAGTCAACAATTACCACACTCGATCAATTACCAGTTAAGTAGCATTGTGTGTCCTTCCCCACCTTTTCCTTTGCTCTCGAACAGTAGTTAGTGAGTTATCAAATTGTGATGTACGGGTACATTAAGCCTTTCTGCGCTTATGAAAGGGAGGATTAGCGTTAGTAGTTCTATAGCAAGTGAGTGAGCCAGTGCAGTTCAGTGACGGCCTGTGCATTGTGGGAGAAATCTGCAGTGCATACGGGTATAGATATTTAATATAACACCCTTCTCGTCCATGAGTATCTACAAAGCTCAACGCAGGGGCCAAATATCAAATGTGAAGCTCAAAAACCTTCGCAAAACATCAGTGAAACTATGACCACAGGTAGTAAAAAACTCGTGGGGGAGAAAAGGAATAGAATGTTAGAACTCAGAATGGACAATGTTGGGTGTCATCAATGTACGGTTGCATGATTATTATTTTGTTGTTGCTGTTGATTCATTTAGGGGCTTTTTGACATCGTGGTGATGTAGTCTCGTGTACTTGGGTGGCTGTGTTTGAAATTTGTCGGAAAAACCTGTGTTATTGTGATGGCTGTATTATTTGTGGTTGTAATTCAGATGAGGATTGGAAAGGAGGCAGTCATGGCCCTAATTTAGGAACCATTGCGACATTTGCCTGGATTAGATGTGGGGAAACCATGGAAAACCAATTCCAGGAAAACGGAGATGGGAATCGAACCCACCTCTTACCACTTTTGCCTCATGAGGCTGAATGTACACTGTTACAGCCCTAAGACCAGAGTTAATTTTCTTGGCAGAGCCGGGATTCAAACCAGGGCCTCCGCGTTGACATCCGCTACGCAACGAGGCAGTTTCAATTAAATATTACCGGTTGAGTTAGCCGTGGTCGTTATGGCGTGGCTGCAGGGAGTCGTTCACATCCAGGATGCGAGGAGGTTTGAATCCCCCAGCCGGCAACCTTGAAGATGGTCATCTGTGGTTTCCCATCTTCCTTCCAGGAAAATGCCGGGGTTGGTCCCTAACTATAGGCCTCAGCCGCTACCTTCCAATTTCTCGTCCTTACAATCACACTTTCCTCCACAGACAACACTCCACACGCGACAATTCTTGTAGCTCACCCCATGGGTGTGCGCATAGAAGCAGCTACAAAATCTGGCGAGCCAAGCATGTCCTCAGACACTCCCGGCACTAAAACCCATACGCTAAAAAAAATAAAAAATATTTTAAATGTATAAAACATGGCTGAAAGAAAGATAATACTTTCCATTATCTACATTGTCCAATAATGAACACTGCTGTAGATATGATCTCCGGCTAACTCCGTACTCTCCAACGAGTGCAATACTCCTCCTCCGAATGACGTCACAGGGCATGTATCCTGCTGACCAATGCTCTAGAAGTTAGTTAATGAAACCCAATTGTTTTATTTGCACATTAAAGCAATCATGCTCCCTTCTTTTAAGGAACACTCGCGTGTAATTGCATTACGTAGTTTTTATTTGGAGTGGTTTGAATGGATTCCTTTCTTCTGTAATGGCAGTGGCTCCCCGGACATTTAGCAATCCCTTGGCTATATTGCATAACTACTTACCCGCAAATTATTCACTGTTGTATAAGTGTTGTCCAAAATGCATTATTTGCACGAGGGTTTTGTTACGTCATAACCTCGTATGGTCAATGAGTGTTGCTTCTCAACTCCATGGCTTCCCCGAATATTTTGCTACCAGAGCCTAATAATTATGTAACCCCACTCGAACGCATTCAGGTACGAAAAATTTAAGACACACAAGTATTAAAGAACGATATTTTAAATTTCATAAAAAAATACACGGAACATTTAAACAAATTGTTCCGTAACAGCTGTCACTTTATTTTGGGTCTGTAGACATCTTGGTAATAGGCCCTGTTTACATGACTACGTGTTCAGTTTATCTGATAACCTAAGTTGCCGGTGACTGTTTGTGCTATAATAAATACAAGGATTTGGATAGCCTATGTACCCCGCATGATTTGCCTAGAAGGAACGTGAAAGATCCCGATGGAAAAACACTCAATATGGTCACTCCCAGCGCCGGGGTTGGAAACTCGGATCTCGAAATTTTCAGCATTTCTCCATTGCTAGATGATGTCACTGAGTATTTTCATCGAAGACTGAATTGACATTTCACACACCTGCCTTCTTATTTTTCTGCAAAGATTGTGTTATAAGGCTTGGTTTGTGTTATAAGGGTTTGACCCAGGTGGGCGCAACTCCAAAATTCGGAAAAGACTGTGTACTGTGCCTAATTGTGCGCCAAAATTAGTCGCATCCATGGTGCAAGAATGAGGTAGATCAACTGGTAACTGACGCAATACAAGTAGGCTAGCTCATTTATGCAACAACTCAAAATCTGATGTTTGTGAGAAAATGCATTTAAAAACTTAAAGCAGTTACTAACTTGTGGATTGTTTAAATAATATTGGAAGTGACTATTCCCGAAGGATACAGGATGTTTATTTTCCAAATGATCTAGTTATACTTTAACAAATTTAAAAAAGAAAACTTGAAAAAATGGTCTGGCTAGCTCAAATCAGTTACCAGCGTTTCACCCCGATTCCAATATGGATAGTCAAGGTAAGGCTTCATTTTTGAAAATGGGAGCTTATCTCTCATAGTACATAGGAACTGCTCGTGGCATGATTTGAGCCTTGTAGTGGCCTTCTCAGTGTGTACTACACTAACTAAACGTCTTGGTGAAGTGTTCCATAGCAACTGACGAGCCCAATGGTAAACTGGGGCGATACGCTGGTAACCGATTTGAGCTAACCAGACCATTTTTTTTTCAAGTTTTCCTTTAAAAATTTGTTAAAGTATTTAAATAATAACAAAGATTTGACACCTTACTGAAATGGGGATTTAATAGTTTGCTTCAGATGAGTGTAAGAGACACCAACGCAACTAAGAAGTAGCAGTAATCTTGATGTAATTGCAATATTTTCGGAAATTAGGACAATGAGTTATGTAGTCTCACGTTGCCATGAAAAGCGGTAGAGTAGGGTCGATTTAATCAATGTATAAATAATATTTTTCAGCACTACCTTGAGGTAAAAGTAGAATATAAACAGATTTTTTGTCGTGACACTGTTGTAGCAAATAAACGATGTAACTAAAATTTCACTCTTTCTTGCATTTGGGCCAAGAGAGAGGCACTTCCAGGATGTACCTGCTATTGAATCCCTCAACACCTAAGGACACGATGGCATTGGTGGAGTAGTACGCACCAAGTTATGAGATGTGGTACTATGAAGCACTGGACGAGCACCTCAGGCTAGGCAAATGGAAAGTGTACTGGCTCTTTTGCATAGTTTAAATGGAACATTTTTTAAAATTTGGTTTGTACACTTACACTACATGAGCACACATCTTTATTTTACATTCGCTTTATCGTCTTACACGTTGCTCTTTAAATGACGATACATTCTCAAATATTGAAACTTATTTGTAATATTTTCGAAGAAGACTCCAATCTAACTATTATTTATTAATATAAATTATATTAATCCAACTGAACTTTCACTGGGATCCATGCATTGCCACCTTAAAGTAGGTGCTGCAAATTATATTTCTAAGAACCATCTATGGTATTGAAACCAATCAGGCGAGCCTGAATGTATGGTTTCATCACGAAAGAATTGCGATGTACATTAATACAGTCAGAATAAGGCTGAGCTAGAACATTGTCTTCTGGGGGTATCCAGCCACCCCACACTATCATTTTAAATAAAGAAACATTACAGCGCTATCTCAAGTTACTCAAGCCAGGGATCGACTCGGTCGAAGAAGAAGAAGAATAAGAAAGGAAGGGCGTGCGTATCAACCAAGATAACACGTGATATTAAGCCTCCACATAGTAACAAGCGATATTAGCTCACTTATGAAAAAGAAAATCGGGAACATACATCTAAATTCAATTTGATATTTTACAGCGGGTTAATTGGATTAATAATTAATGATCCAACTAATTGCGCAGAAGCTGGGCTACAGTAAGTAATCCATATTCCCAGGCTTACATCTGACGTCAAGACCCGAACGGGAATTACCACTTTCTGTGCATAGAAAAAATATGGACGCTCCCTGAATTACCAGAACTACGTGAGTAGGTAAGATCGGATTTCAAATCCACTTACATATTGTGGATAAGAAAATGACGGTGGCTAATTTCTTAACCCATTTTTACAGGAATTGTGATCACGTGATCCTTTCTTGTCCGGCCCTAAAACAGATAAACATAACCACCTTAGTAGGTTCGCACACAGTCTAAGATCACCTATGAGACGCGGTAGCCCGTGCCAGTTGACCTAAAATTTGGGTGTCAAAGAAACCTTGAATATGTAAGATTGAACCGTAAAAAGTGCTTTGATTAAGTGTAAGCACCAAAAATAAGTCGTGATCTCGTGGAATTATCTCGGATGATTAGGGGTAAAGACCACTGGGATTTGACCGATTGTATAAAAGATTCAAGACTTCGACAAACAAACAGACGTCGAGCATCGCTCATACTGTAGTTACGCCAGCTATTCAAATGAACTGTATGCGAATGGGAAAAAATCGTTCGGTATACGTGTGAGCCCAAGAGGTTTCGAGAAGTAGACCTGGAAACGTGTCCTAATGTGTGATTTATTTGAGTCTTAAAACACCATAATGCCACGAATGTGACAAGCCTCGCGAGAACATTCCATGTTAATATTAAGCAAGTGTAAATACATATATTTTGGTGCTAATTAACCATTATAATGTGTGTTCAAGTGCGAAGTGGCAAGATAAATATATGTAAAGTGATGTGTTATCTTAAAATGGTCGGTTAAGCAGAGAGATGACCGAGGACGAACATTTGTTCTGGTATACTACTTTCAAGTTCAAAGAGTGAGTACAAAGAAGTATTTCTATTGCCAGTTCTACCCTAAGGATAGAGGGAGACTGTTAGGGGTATTTCAATTATTAATTTATGGCAATCTCTTGGGTTTAAGTTGAGCATGTGACAGGGGAAATGAATAGTTGTACAGAGAGCGATTGGTCGTCAGGAACGCACTAAGTCGGAATTGCCTATTAGAATTGAAAGACGGGTTGATTGTGTAATAGATTTGTGTAGAGTGTTATTTACCAGTCCCAGAAAACAATCACTCGAAGTGTCGATATTAATAATAATAATAATAATAATAATAATAATAATAATAATAATAATAATTATTATTATTATTATTATTATTATTATTATTATTATTATATTTTTGATAGTAGTAGTAATAATAATAATAGCCTAATTTCGATTTTTGCAAACAATTTAAGTAGGCTCTTGAGATAAACACCGGGCCAAAAGTTGTGTGTCTGTGAGTGTGAATGTGGGTGTGTATGTGTGTGTGTACTCTGCATGCCTGCCCCCACCCCTATCAATTCAAACAGGGTGAAACCGAATTGAACGAAATTTGATACAGAGGGAGCACTAGCAAATGGCACCTCAGTGTCATG
Organism: Meconema thalassinum; assembly: GCA_946902985.2. Taxonomy (NCBI): domain Eukaryota; kingdom Metazoa; phylum Arthropoda; class Insecta; order Orthoptera; family Tettigoniidae; genus Meconema; species Meconema thalassinum. The sequence continues at coordinate 1,162,505,807 of OX336389.2, read as the reverse complement.
TTTTATATCGCCGCCATCTTGACGGAAACGTAATGGCGGCCACCCAAATGTTCAAAGCTTAAATCAAATAACGACTAACCTAATCATCTGATCTCTACCAGATTTGCAACAACATGCCTTCAAGTGGGAAGCGTCCTTTGACCAAATTACAAGGTAATCAGCCCAATAGTTTGCAGATGACGGCCATGTATGTGAGCAAATCGATTCCCCCTTTCAATTCAAACACAAAGAAACCCAAATCGAACCACCTTTGGTATAGAGGAAGTACTAGTAAGGGAAAACTCAGTGTGATGTTGTATATTGCCGCCATTACAACAAAAAGGAAATGGCGCCTACCCAAATGTTCTGAGCTTAAATCAAATTACGACTAACCTAATCATCCGATCTCAACCAAATTTTGCAACAATATACCATAACGTGGAAGAGTCTTTTGCCCAAACTATAAGGTCATAAGACAAATAGTATCAAGATGGTGGATGTATGAATCATGCGAGTATTATAGCCTAACCGTAACTTTCGATTCAACAAGGCCTGGCCACAACAATTCAGCTTATCGTACATAGGGAGGTTTAAACTGTCCTCAAGGAGGTGACCGGTACGATATTAGCATATTATAATAGAAATGTAACCGTAGATGTGACTAACAGGTCAGGCTACCATGCAATATCGTTGTGGGCCCATGCCGTCCCGTTGTTAAAATGGCCGCTATTTTTGCTCGTAAATCCATATATTTTCGTAACTTCCTAAGTTTATATCATTTTAGGATTGTACTGAACAAAATAATACATATTTAGTATCAAATGGCTTATAGAAACGGCAGAAAACTCTAATGAAATCGTTGATTTCAACACAAAATATGATACAGTTATACTAAACCAGTTGTTTACCAAGTGTTATCGTAGCCCATCCGTGGCGAAATGTTAGCGACTTGGGCTCATAGTATAGGGGTTCGTGGATCTAATTCCTGCAGGTTCAAATTTTTAACTTGTTTTTTTTTATACGAGGAAGGAGTTGGGTAGGAAGCTGTTGTTGTTGTTTCATTTGAAATGCATGGACATCATGGTCATTTAGCCCCGTTTACTACGGTGAGTGTTGAATTTTGTCTGATAGCCTGTGTTATTGTGATGGCTGTGTTAGTGTGTGTGTATATAATTCAGGTGAGTATTCAACCATTCAACGTTTAATATCCGTATAGCACGTTGAATTTCAACAAGCTACTACAACCAATATTCAATTATACTCCTTGAAAAGGACAAAGAGTTATTTAGGAGAAAGTAGGCTATATGTTCTTTACTGAATATCTTGTTTTTCATAATGATGTCAATTAACGATAAATGAATATGGATCACCAGATAATAATAATAATAATAATAATAATAATAATAATAATAATAATAATAATAAAAACAATAATAATAATAATAATAATAATAATGAAATAATTGAAGCAGAATAAATCTATATGACCTGTAATATTTGATTTCTGTAATTGGTGTAGTTGTGATTCTAAACACAGTATAATTGTGATTGATAGTAGAACATATTCAGGTGAATAATGTGGTAATCCGGTAGTGGAGAGCGGCAAGAAAGTACTTTTGGTACGTCAGTGTGTTGATGGGTGCAATATCGACGTATAATGGAGGCCATAAGTAAGTCCTCGAAAGCAACGAATGTATATAGGAGGCCAAGAATAAGTCCTCATGTAATACAGAAATAGATGTAGTTCTGGTAGGAGAGGCGTGACCTCTACTCAGACATAGTTATGATGCAGAATGTATAAGTCCCATCCTGCGAGTGTATATGTATTAGGGACGAATGAAGATACTTGTGTCTAACTAAACTGAATTTATTGATAGGGGACGACGGATCGCTGCTCCAGTTTAGATTGATTATGTAGTTGCTAACGAGTCATCGCGAACTCGCACCATAATAACGCTTTGTGAGCGATTGCCTTTGAAGGCATAGTATATGTTTGTATGTTTGTCAAGTAAGGGGCCCCAGTCACAGCTGTAATTTGTTCCCTCATTATTAGTTAGTAGGAGTGGTAAATACACGCTTATCAGTGATTTTATGTCACAAATCTTAAATATATCTTGATTGGTTTCTCCACCAACCATGTTAACCATGTTATTGAATTAGGTCATTCTCTTACGCTTAATAGCATATAAAGCGGTGCGCAAGTAAGCTCACGTAATAATAGAATTCTTTTGATATTTGCACAAGTCAGTAATATGCAAGTGTATTACGAGCTAAGGTTTATTCACCTAATGCTTATTGTTTACAACGTTTGAGTGACGTCAATAATATAATTGATTGCCAAGCGAGATTTATACCGCCCCAAATATTGTCAGGATTTACTATGGTTTTATTTAAACTTTGATAGATTATAGATCATTGTACCGACAGTAGTGGCTACGCTGGCTTAAGCGCAGCATTAGGTCATGGGACCAAGCTCTGCTGACTCGCTAGACGCGTGGGTTCGAGCCCCACCGTCGGCCGTCCTTGAAATGGTTTCCCGTGGTTTCCCATTTTCAACACCAGGCAAATGCTGGGACGGTACCTTCTGACAGGCCACGGCCGCTTCCTTCCACATCCTTGCCCAGTTTCATTCACCATCATTCATTTCATCTCTCATTAACTCCTCTCATGAGGTTGGCGTCAGGAAGGGCATCTGGCCGAAAAAACATCGCCACAATGACTTCCATCGCATCTCATCCCCGACCCCGTTGGAAAACGGGAATAATAAGGGGTAGACATACATACATAGATTATAGATCATTGTAGATCAGGTGGTCACTTTGTGAAGTTCTGGATTTCTGTGATCTTCGAACTTTCTTCCTATTCAAAGAAGACGTGTGTAGTATGATTTGTGTTACAATTTCAGTATTTTAAATCAGGGGTGAATTTTTGTTTGACATTTTAGTTTATTTTCATTTAACGTACTTGTTTTATTAGTTCTTTATATTTTTAATTCTTGTAATATAGATGTCTTTCTATAAAATTATTAATGCAAATTCTTAGCGAAAGATATTTCACTACTCTTAAGTACCTGTGTGTAGACCTCCTAATGTGCTGTAGTGTTTCTAATCCGATAGAATCCGGTATGACCCCGAGGTCCGGCTAATAGTATTTATACTTATGGTCTACATCATTCACAAACGGTTACAGTATATTAATTATGTTGACCATTTTCATATCTCTCACTCAAAAAAAATGTTGAAACAGAATTCCCTTCCTCTTGCACCAGACCATTCATTATCACACACAACACCTTCTGGATGCACTACACATTATTTTTAAAAATACTCCCACATTGGTTGATGAAATGTATACATTTACACACATGCCAATTTTTACCTCGTACGACTTAAAGGCAGGATATTCTACTGTTCCAAATACTTTCCTCGCAAGATTCAGCTAAAAACCAGATTGTCCTAGGAATTGCTCCATTGTTGGCTGGCTGCATGATGTAGTGGTATCCTTCTCGCTTGCAGGGCCCAAGGGTGCAGGATCGAATTCTACCGCCGTAAGTTGGCATTTGAGTGGGCCTTGTTATTTGAGTTACTGGCACGTTAAATATCCCCTTCGAGGCACAATTCTAAAAACCACATTAGTTAAAAGGGACGTAAATCCAATGAAGCATCAGTTTCTCTACTCGAGGCTAATTGTAGCCCGTTCTAACCCTCAGAACCGAATAAAATTAATTAGCAGAGCCAGGAATCAAACCCGGACCTCAGGAGTGACAGCCAAGTTTGCTAGACACTACTCAAAGAGGTGGTCCCGGGAGATGTTTTATCACCCTCTGCCTACAGCTGCCTATAACTAGCAGCTAGAAGCAAAATTTAGTTTCCTATATTTTGTATGCTTATTATGTTCAACATATAGGAAACTAAATTTTGCTTCTAGCTGCTAGTTATAGGCAGCTGTAGGCGGAGGGTGGTAAAACATCTCCCAGGACCACCTCTTTGAGTAGTGTCTAGCAAACTTGGCTTTATTATGTGGGGAGCGTGATGGCGCAGTGGCTTAGCTTCTCGCCTTTCACCCTGACGGCCAGGGTTCGAATCCCGGTGACAGCGGGGTGGAATTTTCACCTGGAAAATCACGTGGCGTCAGGAAGGGCATCCGGCCAAAACCAATATGAGCCTGGTTGGCTCCGGCGACCTTAATTAATTGGGAATAGCCGAAGAAAGTAGTTTTTTGTATGCTTATTATGTACAAAATGTAGTGTTCAGTAACTTATACTATGCCTATTATACTGTATATTTGGATACATAAAAATATTACTGATACTGTATTTCATATGAAGAATCCTACAACGTAGGGTACGTTAAATTCTATTATTTGTGTGCTTACGCTATACACTGCATAATGCCGACAGTAAACAAATACATAGACACCGGTAAGCGATACATATTCCATCTTTATCTCATTCGGTCTCTGGGTAAGTATTGAGAGTCCGTATAGAAAAGTCTTGGGTTCAATTCCTATCTCTGCTAAGAAATTTAACTCTAGTCTGGAGTACACTCAGCCGCTTCAAGAAAAACTGTGAAGCTATGGGTTCGATTCCCACCTCAGGTTTCCCAGAAGTGACATACAGAGTTTCCCCACTTCTACTCAAGCTAAATGCTGGGATGGCTCCTAGCATAAGATCATGAGTTTATCCTAGTTTCTATTACACACAGCCATCCCAATGTCACAGGTTATCAGACATATTTCACGCACATACACCAAACAACATGAGGCTAAAACACCACAATGTCGCAAAGCCCCTAAAAGGAATCAACAGCAACGCTTTCACCGTATACGCACAAAATCACTCAATACAGATAAACAGTGTAATTTACACGACATGGCAGATTCCCAATCCTTACTGTTTTACCAATAGGGACTATGTGAGTACATATCAATTGGCTCGGTACGTACAGTCACCAACACAGAAGAGATGGTCCCCTGGAAGCTATAGTTGCCGCGTATGGTGGATTGTGTCGATTGCCGAAAGGGCGATACACTCGTGCTGGCCAGTCGCTCACCGAGGAAAGCGTACTCACGTCGGAGACTATGACATTCAACCAACCATGCAGTATGCTGTGCTCGGCAAACGATACACCCTCTGTTCATCAGTGAGCTTCTGCTTCTTAGTCACTCGTCGGGACAGTAACCCTGCCTTATTCGGGTGTCTCAAAACAGTCCTCGAGCCACCGGAAGAAAATGTGACCTGGCGTAGCTGCACGGTGTTCATGATCGGGATCAAGTGAGTCGCAGCGATCAAGCAATTGACATTTTCCGTTTGTATACCCGCCACGGATCCAAGCCAACATGTTGCCTTATGTTTTCCGAGATTTCCCTTTCCATCGAAAGCAACCACCCTGTCACGGGAGTGTGCACCTTAGTTGCGATTTGTGTGTAATGGGCGAGGTGGGGACTGAGACATTTGATCCCGATCATGAACAACCGTGCGCGCTACGCCACTTCACACTTTTTCCGGCAGCTCGAGGACTGTCTTGAAACACCCGAATAATCATGAAATCTGATTGGTTTGTCCACTGCTAATGCTGGTGGAGTGTAAGAAAACCCATTTTAAGTGGCTTGAAATTGCCACATTTCCACTGTGAACCTGAGTCCTTACCGATAGCACTGTGGTGCTTCATGAATAAGCACGCATAACACAGCTATTAGTTCGTCTGCCACCTTCCATCTCGTTCGTATTTAAGGCTGTTTATAGGCTACTGTGCTCTTGAATTGCTTCCCACACTCAAACATACTCTAGTTATATCGACAAATACTATATTAATTATGATTTATTGTTCCTGAATATGGAATGAGGAACAACATCATGGTTACATAGAGGAATGCTCGTCAAAGACAGTTAGACTTGGGATTTCTCAGCCCACTCAATTTCCGTGTTGGCAAGTGTACATGACGTTAACAGTTCACCACCCTATTTCTACGGTATTATGCCGCTCGATATGAGGGAACAACAGCTGTATCCATGATTTTGAAATAAATACAATTTACTGAGCATATTGTTTCAAATTATATCAGGAAATGAATAGTATTTTTGTCAGGCCCCGTGACGAATTGACAAGAGCACTAGGCTTTGACGCGAAAAGACCCGGGATTCATTCTCGGAAGGGCCATGGATTTTAATCTCCTGGGGTTAATTCGTCTGGCCCGGGGACTGGGTGTATGTGCCGTCCTCATCATCACTTCATCCTCACCAGGCCGCGCAGGTCACCCTCGGGTGCTAACTCCCACCTCCTAGGAGACCACACGACATTATGATAATGGATGCTTTCTTCCCTTGTTTTCAGTTTTATTAAAATAATACCAGCATATAGGAACTGGGTAGGTTTTTGCTAAGAATTAACCTTACCCACAAGGGAAGATGAATAAAGAAGTAAAGGGAAGTGGGTTTCGGAAAGAGGAACAAGTGTGGATAATAGGAAGAAAGTCCAACACTAAATACAAATAATCTTTAGAGAAGAGTGTCACCGCAAAGCCCGTGAAATCACTAAAGTGAGTGGGGACCCAAATACAGCTAACGGGAAACGCAGCTAGAGCTTGGGCTATTTGCAGGTGAGAGTAGGAGGTACCTTCCCTTCCAAGCCAAGATTCAGCTACTATGGGGAAGGGTGGCAGTCTGGCAAAGAAAGAAATAATGAGTTTCCTTTGTATCTTTTCAAAGGAGTTTGTTTTAAACAAATATTTTGAAGAATACAAATAGTTTGAATTGGCCCTGATGTTTTAATTCTTGAAATTGTAGAATTTCTAAAAAGCGACCGAATGTTTCCAAGAAGGATAGGGATGAAGCAATTATACCCTTGGGAATAATTTTTGTAAGAGCACCAATAGTTGCAATTAGGAATGACTAAGCTTTTACCCAGCAAAGCGCCGACTAAAAGTTTAGACAATGAGAAAAACTTAAATTTTGAACACCAACCATAAGTTGTAGAGAAAATCTCAACAAGCAGGAAGCTGGCGTAGTGAGCTGTGCTTGCCTTTCTGGCCAGTTAGAATTAGCTATCAAATCTAAGAGAGGCTTTAATAAGTTTATAAATAAGAGTTCTTGCTCAAATGTAGCAAAAAGTGGAACCGTTATTAATTTTATTAGTGAGGTTTTTAAAGTTAAGCCCATAGGAAGAGTGAGGGAAGACAGGATTTTGCCTAATCGTTATTTTTGAGAAATGATAAATCAAAAGAATAAATCTTGATTTATTTAACAATGCAAAAAGGAGTAATCAATATAACAAATATATAATTTTGATTTTGTAAACAATTGGGGTCGCAGACCTCCTAAATCATTTAAAGCTTGCACCAGGCAATTGACAATTTTTTGTTTTAAACCTTTCATATGCGCTAAAATCTTCGTAAGATTTTGAAATGGTGTTAAGATTAACAAACTGGAAATTTAAAGATAATTGACGTAATTAAAGTTAAATAATAAAGCAAGTACAAGAAGGGTACTTTAAGGATTTCTAGAAGGGTATCTTAGAAATATGAACAAATAACAACTTCGAAAGTAACAACAACAAAAACAGAGAGAAATGAAATAGAAGTTTATATAACTTCTTATGTTAATGCAGAATTACGTTTGGAGGTTATACAAAATAGGGCAGGTCACTTATTGTGAAACCTGAAGAGAAAAATTAAAAGGAAGTTTCTGGAACTTCTATGTTTAAACAGGATCACGAGGAAAAAATGGGGCAAGTTACCCTTTCGTGAAACCTGGATTAAAGAGATTATTGAAAGGTTTGGTAGACAATAACCAATTCTTGTGCTAGCAAGAAAAGAAATAGATTAATAAGCAGTTTCTAACTGCTGATATTTATACAGACTGAATACATGAGACGTGGAGACAATTGGGAGGGCGCCTATGGTTTGGCGAGGCCTCGTTGCAAAATACATAAATTTAAAGATTAACCTAATTTGTTAGTAAAGAGGGGTTGAGGAAGAGGAAATAGGAACTTTGTAGATAAAGTTTTTGGCCTATTTTATTCATTTCGGACGAGCGCGACGCGGATGAGAAATCGAACGAGCACTGTTTCACTATAGTCTATTGACGTGGCTGAAAAGTTCACTATTGTAGCACAGAAAGTTTATAGCAAGGAAAGTTATTGAGATGGTGAAAAATAACTAATTGCACTAGATTTGCGAGAGTCTATTGAGTTGAAAGCTTGTAGGTTAAAGTTGAATGCAGCAGAAAAGTTCCAACGGAGGAAGAAAAATTAGGTGTTGATTAGCAGTAGTCTTGTGTAGTTCGCGAACGAACTAGTTCGGAAGAGCGGGTCCCACAGACGAACTACCGAACTAGTTCCCAGATCCCTCGCTTGTTAGTTCGTTCGATCTTTTTCCGCTGACCGACTTGAAACAGCGCGAGAGCGCGGGTCCGCCGTAGCTCGTCAGCTCGTCACGTCAACACTCATTACACAATCACATGTGCTTTCTTTTGTTTAGTCTGTTCAGTTGATTGAGTGTATCTATTGTTAGTGGCAAGATTGTCAAGTTTTGGCGCGGCGATTGTTCAATGTTGGTTTATAATAATATAACAGTATAGCACACTACTAGTGCTAACACGCTAATAGGTAATAACTACCTTATATTTGTAATGTAATACAGTGGTGGTTCATAAATTGAAGTTACTGTTAGTTAACTTATTTAGATGTGGGGATAATTCCACAGTTTTATTTAACTTAGACATTTTGGATTATTTGAAAATATGTCCAATTTAGAAAATCGGCGAACTGGATTAACATTACCATTTTAATGAGCTGGTTGATATTCATTTTTGTCGATACGTGGTGATATAAATATTTTTTACCTGTTTTTAAGAAATGAACATTATGATGATGATTCACAAAGAAAAGCGAACTTCTATGGACAAAAACTCTGAACTAAAAAAACCTATTCCTCCCATTCATGCCATTTTTTTTTCATGCCATAAAGATAATGTACCCAACGGTTTCAAAGCAGCCAAATAATGAATATCACGAAGCAAGCAATAAATGAAACGAAAATTGTGGGAGGGGGGTACGTCTTATCATCACCTAGTGACAAGTAGAAAATGGAATCGGATGGTGACGCGCCGATATACGCGAAAAATTGATGATATTAATTGTTGTTTTAAGGGGCCTAACATCTAGGTTGTCGGCCCCACGCGAGAAAAAATAAAGAGAATAATAAGTGTAAGCCTATGCTTCTACGAACACATCGTCCATACTGTTTTTCTTTTAGGTATGGTACCGGTATTTCACTAATGATAAACAAATGACGATTTTTGGCTTTATAAACAATAGAAAGAGAAGTTTTCTCAGAAGGAAAGACATGGACCCTAATTAAAAGGATGGCCAACAATAGAGTGAGATGGAAGAACTTTGTTGCTACCCTATGTTCCTACAAGGAAATAAGGAAGGAATAAAAGGAAATAAGGAAGGAATAAGGAATTTCACTAACGTTTCAATACCGTACTCATTTTTTTGTATTTTTTTAAATCTTCGAATATCAAAATTTTAAAAAAATTACTACACACGCAACATGCCAATATCTAATACACGAACTGCACGTGCAGCGAGCAGAGTATTAATAACGGTTACAGTAGTCTACAAGATTGCTTGAAACGATAGCAATGTGGATGAGCAATCACTGGTGACGAGTAATGAGTGGTGACAGACTGCTATAACAAACAAAGCGCGCATGCAGTGGCAGTAGCAAGGCAAGCGAACGATCTGTCTTACAGGGAATTCGAGATGGGAACTAACGAACTAAAAGAGCGAACTAGTTCGCTAAGGAGCTGCGAACTAAACTGATCGCTCCCAGTCGCGAACTATTATGCGCAAGACTAATTAGCAGTTCATAAGGAAGATTCCTTAGTTTGAAAAAGTATTCCCATATGTGAGTGGAAAATACTAGAAGATTTAACTTATAGATGAATTGTTTGGCAAGGAAAATTCCAGAACAATCATGACGGTTGAAATTGTCAGAAAAAGTCCAGCGGTGGAACGAGCTAAGTTTTCTACAGACAGTGGGTAATTTAACGATGTCCCACGTTGTGAGAAATTATCTCAGTTAATAAGCATATGAAATGCTGCTTCATATTAAGATTAGCTTGGATAGACAAAGCCCAACCTCGAAAATCCCGCGAAGATGGCTATTGCCCACATTTAGATATATCAAACTGTCTGTAAAATGATGGTTAAAAGCATGTAGCTATTTAAAATCAATTAAAATTAGTTGAAGAACGTTAAAGTAGTACTTAGCTCATTTCTGATGAGCGGCGATTCCTTGTTGACCGTTAGTCAGGAATTCACAACAGGGCGAAGATTTGAATTATGTCTCTCAATGTGAGGAGACGAGCTCTAGGTAAGCTCCGACTGAAAATCTAGACGACTGTAGCACAAGTGAGGCCAGCTCAACGAAGCGCGGAGAGACCAGGGAAGGGAAAAGAGTGGGGGTAGGAGACAAAATGAATACACATAAGAATAACCAACATTGTAACAATAAATTCTTTTCATGAAATGGTCTTCAAAGAGTTGATAGCAGGCGTCTCTAGCGAAGCCTGGTGGATGAAAAAGTAGACGAAGTCCTCTTGATCACGGAGATGATAGCTGGCGATAGCGACGAGATCTGGTGGCCAGATTGGTAAGGAAGTCCTCTTGTACAGGGAAAAATTGAGGAACTTCAGAGATTCGCTGCTAGATGACGCTAGGTGGGTAATGGAAGATATATATCTAGAACAGACTCACAGGTAGTGTAAGCAAAATATACCAACAAAGGGAAACCAGGAGATCACTGTTGGTGTTTGCGAAAAAAGGAAGGGATGAACTAAAGCAAAGAGAAGCAAAAGCTTACTCTGTCTTACCGTGTATTCCAAAGAATACACCAGGAACAGTTTTAATTACTTGCTTTTTGGTGATATCGGAAACCACTGATATACAAATAAAATACGCTATATTAATGGGAATATTTCCAACTAATATGTGTCAATATTTTACGATGTGCATGTATTATACGATTTAGGAATAACATTCACGTCCACTTGCTTTTACTTCAGTAATTATAAATATTAAAGAATTATCCACATTTATTGACTTCACCTGATCATTTTGGGTTTTCCACATGTAATCCTCTTCCATAATTTCCCCTATAAATTATCTTTCTCCACACGCATGGGTGAATGTACAAGATAAATGCTGATAGACTGTGCTTGCAAGCCTACCGTATAATCCCTAATACATTACTACCAATTTTTAATCAGTTATAATTTATCTTCATTTGCGACTGTGTTACAAGCGCAATGCGGCAGCCATTTCTTTTTTAATAAAACAGTACGCTCGGATGTCAATTTTTCCCTCTTCCTAATATACGGTGTGTATCAGCTTACATTTCTGGCATTATGCCTGCCAGCTGGGCCGCAGCGGGAACAACAAGCTTACTCCAAGGTATTAAAAATCGTAACTGTGGAACAACATACATTTCATGCTTCAAACCTATTTAAAAATGGTATTTGTTCCATTACAGTATTAAGTGTTGTGCTGTTATATTCCTCTCATAGGTCCCTTAACGATATGGTACATACTACTGACCAGCTGGTCTCAGTATCTGCCAAACGGAAAACATTGGCCAGTTTGCCAAAGTACCAGCCAGAAAAAGGATGTATCCCCGTGCAAAACAGCGGAGTTGTTCATTGATGACTGATGAAAAAGGCTGTAATATAATATAACGAAAAAGGAGTTTGTAGACTGTATTTCACCAGTTGCCAAACATAGGGATTGAGTACAAACATTACAGGGACTCCTACATTGAGGAGGTGGTTTATCATACAAATGGACTGATCGTAGTATAGAGATATTGACTGCACAGCACCGTTAGAGAATGATTTGAAAGGGGAATTAAATTGTGCCTACCATGGTTTGGTTTCAAGTCCCAACCGTGGTACCTTCTACAGCTTTTACTTTTCAAATGATCTGTTGTTCTTGTTGTTGGAGCGACATCGTGACCAAGTATCCCCGTGTACTTGGGTGTGTGTTGAGTCTGCTTGGTAATCTATGATATTGTAATGGCTTCATTCGAGTGCAATTTATATTGTAACTTTCAGTCGGTCAACATAAAGTAATTTCAATTCCTTGAATATGTGAAAAATAACCTGATATAAATTACATGTGATTGACATTCATACAGAGGTGTGGAAATTATAAGAATGAACGCCAGTTTTCCAACATTTTATTTTTACTTTTTTATGAAATAATGCATTAGAATTGTTTACAGGGTGGTGAAATTATTTGAAAAAAAATGAAAATCCACTGCCTGCTTCCAGTCTCCTACTGGGTCAGGAATGGGATGAATGAAGCCCCCATCTAGCGGTGAGGATATGAACTGTGCCGGCTGCCGAAGTCTGTCGCACTACTCTGGGGCAATGATTAAATGAATGACAGATGAAATGAAATGATAGTGGAGAGTGTTACTGGAATGAAATTGTGACAGGGAAAACCGGAGTACCCGGAGAAAAACCTGTCTGCCTCCGTTTTGTCCAGTACAGATCTCACATGGAGTGACCGGGATTTGAACCACGGACCCAGCGGTGAGAGGCCGGCGTGCTGCCGCCTAAGCCACGGAGGCTCGGTGAAATTATTTAAAACATTTAATTAATAGTCTTAATTTCATTTTCTCTAAGGAACTGATTAAAATGTTTCTTTTATAATTTCCACTAAAGTAGTAGCCTTGCTGATACAGAATGTCACACGTTTCATTTTGGTCACCAGCTCTACATTTTATGCGAAATAAGACCAAGGGAATTTGAAGTCTAATGCTACTGATGGTCCAATCTGCTTGAACTATTGAAAGATTCGTGGGTAATGGATTGAAATCGCCTGATTTAGATGGCACATTCCAAAGAAAATGAAAAAGAAAAAAACAGACCTATCTCAGGTTTTCCTCAGAATCTCTAATTTTGAATATTCCCAGACGAAATATCTTATGGGAAAAGTTGTAAGTCCATAGGGGAGAAAGCATCACTAAGTAGGGTAATAAGAATAAAATAAAATGGTTTTGAAAAAAATGAGTGACTAATTTACATTCTTTATTTAATATCAGCTAGTATACATATCCACTTCTTAATACAAGTTTTATTTATCTAAATTCTAGGAATCTTCATTCAATGTCTTGTCTGGTTCGCATAATACCTACCAGAGAGTGCGATCATCAAGATACAAAGCCATCGAGCTTTGGTCGTTGAACAACGGCACTGCGTTGAAGAAAATATATATTGTATAAAAAAGTGGATACGTAGGTCTACTGTATAATACAGTATTTGATATAATACTCAACAAAATAGTCCGTAACAATATACAAATAGCCTATCTCAATCAAATGTAATTCTTTTCAGGTTATTTTTAGCCTATTTTCATTTATGAAAGAAAAATAGGCTTAAGAGATCAACATTTGTCCGTGTGCGTTTGAGTGCGTGTGTGTCCCCCTCTAATAACTTCTACACGGCTGGAGCGTTTTCAATGAAACTCACAGTCAGTGAGGTCATAGTACCATTTTGGATGACCCTGATAGTGCCTTGAAATTTTATTGCGCCTCACCAATCAAATATGGCGGCTGTGCGAAATATTTCACCGCCATTCTATATTGCCGAAACTATTACCGATACCACCCTGAAATTTTGTACGGTGATAAAGGGCACTACTAGAAGTTCACCTATGAGAATTTCAAAAACCTGTTAACTAAAAAACGAACATGGCGACCAAGTGAATTTGAAACATTTTAACAGACTTTTTCGCGATTTAACCATCTGAGGGCATTTAATTATGATACAGTAAATGTTTATACACATTGTAATACACTGCCATCTAATTTAGTTCAATTGTTTACATAACCTCAAGATGGCGGCTGTGCGAAATTTCAAAATTAAGTTTTAACTTCTTGTGTATTAATCATGCGATCGAAGTGAACGTTTGAATAATGAGCCTACGCAGTAATCTTCATCTAATAGTACATATCTCTATGGCCTACATATATAAAAATCCAACATGGCGATCATCCGAAATAAACATAAGTTGGATGTATGAAAATAGGCTGTAAAGTTCTTCACCAGACTACTTGTTTCACATATTCCAGTAATTGGAATAATTTTGAGTTGACCGACTGAAGGTTACGATATCAACGGTTTATAAGTCAACAGTGAAAAATGGCTTCAAATCTGTCTGTATTTGGGGGCTCTGACGCATCCCGAATGCGAAGTGGGGCTTTGCTCTTTTCAGAGACTCCCTTCAGTGTAGCCTACTGTAAATATAGTGTAAGGCACTGATAGATAAATATGAAATGAAATGAAATGACATTTGTGTGTGCATTTGTAACTAAGGCTAGGAGGTGGCCGAGGCCTTATGTTAAGAGCCATCCCAGCATATGCCTGAAAGTAGAAGTAAGAAACCAGCGAATTGGATGGCTGAGGTAGGAATCGTACTCCTGTCTTACCAGTTTTGATTCACGAATTTGCCCCAACCCTCAGACCAGTAGAATTCCTTGGTAGAGCCTGGAATCGAATCTGGACCTTAGGGTTAACAGACACCTTACCATGCGGTGGTCACTAAAGATGACCAGTTAAAAGGGTATCTACTGTATATTTATCTAAATCCTAGGAAACTTAATTCAATATCTTGTCTGGTTCGCATTATACCTACCAAAGTGTGCGATCATCACGAAGCAAGGCCATAGAGCTTTGATCGTTGAATTATGGCACTGCGTTGATTGAGCCATTTTACCAGAAATTTACAATATTATCTGCAGTTAGTGGACCTACCCAAAATGTGTCTCCTAATGCCAACAGTGGTCTATTTCTCTACGCTAACTCTTCAAGGTAACGATGAACATGTTTAGAGCAGGAGGTGCAGCAAGCTTACTATAACACCATGTTCCCACTAACTTAACGACTCAGTTGGCATGTAGAGGTCGTCTGTCGCTTTAAAATGTGTCACACATTTTCATGTAGCATTACAAATAAAATAGGGCATGCCTTTGTCTCCAAATATCCTAAATTAATGGTATCCAAGGCTCAATTATTAGCTTTCTCACTAGTGAAACACCACAATTCAAAAGGAGGAATTCAAATGTATTTCATTCACGCTAGTGAGTATATCAGGCTGATGACCACAGTGTACTCATTGTGGGCTCTGCTACAGTTGGCCACCATGTAGAGAAGCGGCAGAGACGGCACCATAACCAGACGAGATGGTGCACATTAGTACAGAGGGCTGATAACCACACTGGCCCCAAGGTTGATGCTCTTCTTTCTATGTGCTGCACTTGACTGCAATCCAGTAAAGCGAGTGAAATGAGAAGTACACAGGGCTGATGAACACAGTGTCCTCACCGTTGATGCACTATTTTCTGTGTGCTGCCCTTGACTGCTATCCAGTATAGCGAGTGAAATGTGAAGTACACAGGGCTGATGAACACAGTGTGCTCACCGTTGATGCGCTATTTTCTGTGTGATGCACTTGACTGCTATCCAGTATAGCGAGCGAAATATGAAGTACACAGGGCTGATGAACACAGTGTCCTCAACGTTGATGCACTATTTTCTGTATGCTGCACTTGACTGGTATCCAGTATAGCGAGTGAAATGAGAAGCACACAGGACTGATGACCACAGGGTCTTACGGTAATTGCTCTATTGTCTGTGTGCTGCACTTGGCTGCTATCCAGTGTAGCGAGTGGAACGAGAAAGAGCTAGAGAAGAGGGAGCACTGAAATGATAAACAGCTGCTGTTTCAATGTGCTGATTTTATCACTGCTAATAAACCGGTATTGAAAGAACAGCACCTGGATAATTCACTTCACCTCTGAAATTTATTACCAAGGAAACCCCCGTAACTTTCTAGTTAAGACAAGACCTTATTTAATTCTTTGCAACATTCCCGTTCACCACAGAATTAGCCACGCGCACATTTCGCACAGATACCTACCATGGCAACCTCATAATGATGATGACGATGATAATTGTTGTTTTAAGGGGTTGTAACATCTAGGGGTTCAGCCCCTAATGATATGGGCGAAGGCAAAAATGAAATGAGAATGAAATTATGTACTACAACTACTTCTAACTACTAACTTATAATTAGTTGTTGTTGTTGTTCCATTTGAGGGGCTTTGATATCGCGGTCATTTAGCCCAGTGTACTTCCGTGTGATAGGTGTGTGTGGAATTTTTGTATGAAAACCTGTGTTAAGCCGATGGCTGTGTTCGTGTGCGTATTCGTAATTCAGGTAAGGATTGGGAGGAGGCGTCCGTGGCCTTATGGTAAGAATGATCCTGGCAGTTACCTGGTGTAGAAGTGGGTCGTGTGCCCCTGGGGGGATCTACCTCGTGGCGTAATGACCAGGATTCCTGGCTGTCACCGCGTGTTTCCTGGCTGTGGCATGAAATGTAATTCTGGTTTGAGTACACGCACCCTCCTGAGGTGAGGTGGATTCCCGCTTCTACTCCAGGTGAATGCCGGATTGCTACCTTAAGTAAGATCACTTCTGCCTACGAAGATCATAGCCTCAATTAAAAATCTCACTAGCACAGCCATCACAATGACACAATGACACAGACCAACGGCTTCCATACGTGTTCACTTACACATTGCTAAATGACCACGTTATCGTAAATTTCCTAAAAAAATCATCATAAACAGCAACAACAACGAAATCTACCGTGAAATGTTATTTTTATTTATGTACGTCAGTTCCTTCAACATAGGCGTCTTAGAAGGCTTAATGATCAGTTCATACGTCAGAAGTTCAGTCATTTTCATGTCGCTTTACGGAATTCAGCGATGATAATATGTTTAATGCTCCTTATAAATAAGAATGCTTTAGCGATGATAAAATGGTAAAGTTTTGCCAAGAGTGATCTTCACCGTGCTCCTAACTGAGTCAGTATCGAAACTGAAATCTTGGTGTTAGTAGAACCTAGTGCCAAGTATTAGGCGAGGACATACATTATTAGTGCGTTTAGCTAACTGTGATGGCAAGTACTCATGGATTGACCAGTCCAGTCTCAAATTCTCATTTAAACTTATTTATAATTACTGTAATTTTCATGTTCAATTTAAACTGCATTACGTACAGAAGATCGCTTTTATAAACTATAGGCCTACAGTTAGGCTATACATTCAAATTCCTAGGTAACTTGAAATCATAAGTTATTTCATTCTCCTTCCACTAATTAATGTGTAGGACATCTAATGTAAATGCTTATTTGTGATGGATTAAAACTGTGAAATACTGGTATTAGCTCGTAAAAGTTCAACATTTCTCTTATGGATTCTACGTCCCATGACTCGCATAGACTGTGAGCACTTGAAATGTCGAGCATATGATCAGTAGAGCTCTGCAGTATTACCTTGCATTATTATACAATTTGTTAAACTCCTCCATAGCAAGCTCCACAGCGACTGGTGCACAATTAATCTAGAATATTTGTTCAGCCTCCTTCGAGGAAAGTAAAACCTATTTTATCCCCGACGCAAAAGGTAAGCCCATAATTAAATACAATAATTCGCCCTCAACAACATTAATATAACGAACAATCCTTCTGAGAATGAAATTAACGACGATTCCAGACAGTTTTCATTTGCATATCTTGCTTGACAAAGGAAACTGTTGAACGTCGGCTAACACGCAATTCAGTTGTCAGTTAAATTAATTTGCACACTTGAAGCAGACAGCTTACCCAAACAAATTCTTTTATGATTCCCATTAATTTTTAGCCTACTTTTCACATTTTGCAAAAATGAGGAAAAAGTAGACTTATGAGATCGGGCAAATGTGTGTCTGTCTGTCTGTCTGTCCTTCTGTCTGTCTGTCTGGCTGTGTTCGTGTGTCCCCCTATCAACTCCTAAACGGCTGCAGCAATCGAAACAAAATTTGGTAGGAGAAAACATCTATATCTGAATATCTCACGGCCATACTTGAAAATTATGTCAGTGCTACCAACTGCTAAAAAATCGCAATTGAAATTTGAGCTCCATGTTGAATATCTTGGAGCTATTTCAAAATTGGCACACGTATAGATAATAATATTGCAGTTTAATTTCCAGGAGGCCATACATGGCAGTGTTGCCAAAATGATTATAAGCCTGCTGAAATGTCCAATTTTAAATGCATATAACTTCTACGCTATCAGTTGGAATTCAACCAAATTTCGTATGTGCTATGTGTACATAAACAGATATGAATGGGCATATTCTTAAGAGCCACGAGGGCTGTCAACTGTTAATAAATGCTCTCATTAAAAAAAAATCCAAATACCCATATATCAGAAAGTATGCAAGCCGACATCTTTAAACTATGCACACGAATAATACCTGACATTCTATATTAATTTGGAGTAACTTATATACGTCAGTGCTACAAACGTGATTCTAAGCCTACTGAGAGGTCCAACTTTAAATACATGTAACTTCTATACTATCATTTGGTTTTCAACCAAATTTTGTGTGTGCTATGAGTGCCATAACAGATATGACTATGCCGATTCTTAAGAGTAACCAGGGCTGCCAACTGTTAATAAATACTGTCTCTATTTTTTTAAACCCTAATATCAATATATCAGAAAGTATGCAAGCCAATAGCTCTAAACTTTGCACACGTGTAGTACCTGGCATTCTAGATTAATTTGGAGTAACTAATATAGACCTACGCCAGTGCTGCCAACATGATTCTAAGCCTGTTGATAGGTCCAATTTTAAAATGCATGTGACTTCTATACTAACTAATGGATTTCTTTCAAAATTTACAAAACAATAGATCATATTATTTCAGATTATTTCTGACCAAGTATTGTAAGCCTATGTCATTGTTGCCAACATAATTTTACGCGCGCTGTTAGATCCAATGTTTAACTGCATGTAACCTCCATGCTATCCATTGGACTTCAACCACATTTTGTATTCTGTAGCTTAAGAGATGGAACTAGGAATATATTCAGACACCAGGGCTGCCAACTGTAGTTCTCTAATAGGCTACGTTATGCCAGGTATACAGTATATCGAACTAATTAGAAATTTCGATATTACCAACTTAATTTCGTCATTATTCTAGATAGATCCATAATATAGATTAATCATTGGCATGATTCTTAAATTTTAAGAGAAGTAGGCTCTTTAGTTCGACACGGAACTTCTTGTTATTTTTTTATTTTCATGAAGCGTTGTGTGGATATATCACTCCTTTAGTAAAGCATAATATGAGGCAGATATGAACAGTCGGTTTAGCGTTGGCCCTAAAATATCAGAACAACGAGTGTAATCCTGGCTCAGTGCATTGCCACTTCAGCATATTTAAACGCAATACTTCCTGTCAGCACAATACTGGCACATTCAAGTACCCCTCTAAATATCCAGCATATTTAAACAAGCAAAAGCAACTTAAAGTAATAATAGTATAAGTTTAACATCTCTTATAACTGTTGTGGGTTTAGAGATGCCTGCCGGTTTATCGGAATTTTGCACTTGGAGGTATTTTTAACACTGCAATAATAGACTGATACGAGGTTGTCGCAATTAAACACCTTTAAATAAAATAGGATTGAGCCAAAATCGAACCTATAGTCTTAGGTATAGATGGTCAATGTTTAACCGACTTCGCCATTCTACCCAACATCATTTATTATTATTATTATTATTATGATCACGTAGGAATATCTTCTGCTATTCGCTTTGTTGATCCGATCGGGCTGAACGTCTCTGTACATGCAGAGAAATTTGTCTAGAACTGAGATCTATTTGGAAATTATAATAAACTATTGTGTTTTTGCCTATTTTAGGTGTTTTGAGACATCGTGTCATGTCGCCCCGTGTACTTAGGTGTGTGTAGAATTTGTCTGATAACCTGTGTCACTGTGATGTTTTTATTAGTGTGTGTATTTGTAATTCATGTAGGATTTGGGCAGTGGCCGTTCCCTGCATTTGGCTTAGGAGTGGAG
The DNA here is from genome assembly GCA_946902985.2 of Meconema thalassinum. Lineage (NCBI taxonomy): Eukaryota > Metazoa > Arthropoda > Insecta > Orthoptera > Tettigoniidae > Meconema > Meconema thalassinum. Next base: position 1,162,485,839 of record OX336389.2, on the reverse strand, counting down.
AACCACTTTCAGGATGTCTGAGGTAGGAATCGAACCCGCCTTCTCTCAGGTTTGCCTCAGGAGGCTGACTGTAACTCGTTCCAGGCCTCAGACCAGAATGAAATTCATTGGCAGAGGCGGGAATCGATCCCAGGCCTCCACAGGGACAGCCAAGAAAGCTAGCCAATACACCACGAGGCGGATCGTTATAATGGGTCCTGTCAACCCGCAGGACATGACACATGGCTGCTGCCTTCCGCGCTCTCGAGGTACGTATTGAGACTACTAATCCAAAGGTCCTGGGATCGATACGCGACTCCGCCAAGAAACTCCATTCTGACCTCAGGGTTGGATTGGGATATACTCAACCTCGTGAGGAAAAACTGTAAATAGATGGGTTCGATTCCCATTTCAGCTTTCCTAGAAGTGATTTCCCTTGATTTCTCACTTCTATTCCGGCAAACGCTGGGTTGTTTCCTATGTTACGGCCACGGCCGCCTTCTTTCAAATCATAATCTCAATTACTATTACACACACTTAAAATACCTTGTTATGGCCATTGGTTGTAATTCATAAATAATTTTACACATAATAGTACAGCCATCATCAGGATACAGGTTATCAGGGAAATTTCACGCACACCGAAGTACACGGGGATACTTGACAACATCACAAAGGGTCCTAAATGGACCGACAACAACAATGATATAGTAATTGTTAGCACTGTGAGCAGTGACATTATATGAGATGTGTAATTTTAACTGCCCTCCAGAACAAACATTAGAGCTGCTCTTCTCATCCCGTTAAATGTATGGCCGCCTCCTGCGGACTCGGGGTAACCTACATACCAGGACTCCTGGGTTTGATTGCAAGTTAATTCTGGCATGAGGTTTTGAGTGGGGTACACTTAGCCTCGTGAGGCAAAACTGAGAAAAGGAGAGCTTTATGTACACATCAGTCATCCTAAAAATGGATTTCCATGGTTTCTCCACTTCAACTCTAGACAAATGCTGAGATGGTTCCCATACGAAGAACATGGCTTCCTCCATACCAATCCCAGCCTCAATTACAAATGCACACACTACTACAGACGCCACAATGCCACATGTTATCAAACATTCCATATGTACACAGTGTATGGAACGTTGTGTATGTATGTACTTACGTACGTATGAACGTAAGGTAGTTTAAAATTTGTAGGTTCTGTCAGCGGTCGTATGTGGGAGGATTTCTGTCTTGGACTTGATCACTCGTGCTAGCACAGAACCCACAAAGCCTATCGCCTAATCATTCATACATACTTAATACCTACCAGGGAATTGTTACCGCTGGTCGTGGAGCGCGGCTGTTCTGTATACATTACGTCAGCTCGACACGTTATGGCTGCCACGAGCGGTTGCGGAGCAAGAAGGGTAACGCATGTCCAGTCATACAATGAGAACACACCGCACAGCGCACGGCCCAGCACGAATCATGCACACACACAACATGCGATGAGGTTTCGCTGGCGACGACTGCACGTCTATTGCAGGCGTGTGGCTGGGAGGAGCGCATTAGTTCCGATTTCCGCAACCGATAACTATTCGCTTGTAGGGTAGTATTTACATACATACATATCTACTGTACATACATACATGTACATACATATTATTATTATTACATCATTTTTGCCCTTATGGACAGTGTTTGAACTTAAATACCTCATGATGTCACAATTTTCACTTCTTTCCCTTCTTCTTCTCTTCCCAAAATCTCTTCATCCTTTGACTGTGCTCCTGTTTCCTTTGTTCCGTCCACAATGTTCTTATCTCCTTCCTTTCACTTACTAAAAATTTGGCGTTCTTAATTTTGTTTCTGAATTTTTCTCTGTCTTCTATCATTTGCTTGTTGATCCCTAATTGCTTTAAGACGTCTTCTATTTCATGATACCAATTTGTTTTCCTTCTTGAACTGTTTACTTGTAAGTCGTTTATTGTTCATTCTCTGTATGTGCCCGTAGAAAGTTAGTCTGCGTTTTCTAATGATATCTGTGAGTCTGTCTGTGTGTTCATATAGCTCTTTGGTAGGTCTTTTCATCCATACCCCATCTCCGTGTACTGCTCCAAATATTTTTCTCAGAATTTTACGTTCAATTTTTTTCTGTTTCTATGATGCCAGATGCTCCAATTGTGGTCGTTTCTGATGCATACAATGCTTCTGGTAATACAACTGTTTTGTAATATCTAAGTTTGGTCTGTCTTGATATGCTTTTCTTATTATAATGTGACCATGTAAGTTTGTATGCTTTCTGGAGTTTTTTCCGTTCGTTCTATGTTAGACACCTTCTTTGATCCTCCTATTTGTATATATTCTCCTAAGTACTTAATTTTTTCAACTCTTTGTATGGATCCATATATGGTATGCATGGTTTGCACATTGTTGGTGTGTCGCTCCATGTGTTGGGTCTTCACATATCTGTAAACCTGTTTTAGCAGCTATTTCATGTAATCGTTCCAGTGCTTCCTTTGCCTCCTGTGTGTTATTGCTGAGTAAGGCTACGTCATCTGCAAATGCCAGACATTTTATGATTGTTTTTGATCGCGGGTTCTTCCTAGCTGTATTCCTTTATCTTGTTCCTCCCACTGCTTAACAATACATACATATATTATTATATAACGTTACAGACAAAACTGTTATGTCGTATTTGTTCTGTGATAGGAGCAGATAAGTATCATTGAAAGCCAAACAATAATTAATTGCAAACTGTTATGAACCCACGCGTAGCCAACTCTAATTATCTAATGCATAATAAATAGTGTAAGGTCTGTATGAATGTGTATCATTTGCATGATGTGTTTTGTATAAGAATTGCTGCCTCGTACTGCTTTCTCAAACAATTTGAAAGTAATGTTACCCCTTCGCGGCTGCAGAACCATTAGAGTAGGGAATGGTTTTATAGAACCCGGTCTGCCACTATATTTGGATTCTGTGAGCAAGGTACCTCTAATGCCACCCGCAAATTTTCATCAATATTGGCATAGCCGTTTTGACCACGAGTCCAGATATACGGGCAGATAAACTTTTAAATTTATACATATAGAGTTGTCTTGATTATTTGATATGACAGTTGATAGTCATGAGTATTAACTTTAGGTTTGGGAACCTCAACTTTTAGATTAGTTGTTCTCAGCAGCCAGTGAGATGTGCCAAAGTCAAACAAAACATGCTATTTCTAATGTGTGTTATTTCTCCTTTCAGGTAAGTACGAGACCAGATACTCTGACGTCATTTCCTATGAAAACGGAATAGTATCATGTGAGTGCAGAATCTTTTGTATTATTTCAGTGAATTTTGTCCGTCAGACTATGCATCAAATTGTTTTGTAACTGATGCAATTACTCCCAGGGTATTCGGGAGACGACCGGAAAGATGTGTACTTGATTGTCCACAACTGAAATGAAACATGAGCAAGTTGTTTTACGAGGGATGATCAGAAACTAAGGTTACAAGGCCGGTATTCCGGGAGTTTCGTCTGTTATAGAGAAAATAGTAGTGTGGGGTAATTTAAATGCATACGGTTGGTAACTGGACAGAGTTTCAGCCACCTGCCACCTACAGAGCTAGTTGTAGGTTAACTACTAATGGCGACTCGTTTGGAAAACTGGTCTCGTGATGAGATCCCATCACTTATTCGATTTCTGTTGGCAAAACATGTAACTGTGGCCAGGACTTTTCACCGAGGGCGTCATCTTCCTTCATGTCAACGCGTGACCTCATACAGCCCAGAAGACCATCACGCTGTTGAAGCGGTTTCGCTGAGACATCATTGACCACCCTCATACAGTCCGTACCTCGCTCCAAGTGACTTTCACCTGTTTACTCACTTGAAGGAACACCTAGGAGGTCAGCGATTCACTTCAGACGAGAAGGTGAATCACTTCGCGACAACGTGGCTGAACACAGGAGGACAGAATTTTTACCATCAGGGAATAATCAAACTCATCCCAAGAAGCGACAAGTGCCTAAACAGATATGAAGACTATGTCCAAAAATAACCTAATGTATGCACTATCAGTTGGTTGTATTGGTTGTATGAAATACAATGTACACGTTTCCCTGCAGGCTTTGTATACGAGGCACGTCCAGAAAGTAAGTTCCGTTTGGTAATAAAATTAAATCGTGTACAGATACAGAAAAATTATTTATTGCACAACATTCTACACCTCTTAAACTACTTTTCCACATAACTGCCGAACTTTTTCAGGCATTTGTCATAGCGTGGCACAAGTTTTTGGATACCTTCTTCATAGAAGTTTGCCGCCGACCGTAAACGAGAGTGAAGACTCCCCTGTAAGATATCCTGCCCTTTGGCCACCACTGTTAGGCAAATTGCGTGCTTACCAGGAGAACTGCGTATGTTTAGGAGATCTTCTGACCACATACGCAATTTGCCTAACAGTTGTGGTCAAAGGGCAGGATATCTTACAGGGGAGTCTTCACTCTCGTTTACGGTCGGCGGCAAACTTCTATGAAGAAGGTATCCAAAAACTTGTGCCACGCTATGACAAATGCCTGAAAAGTTCGGCAGTTACGTGGAAAAGTAGTTTACGAGGTGTAGAATGTTGTGCAATAAATAAATTTTCTGTATCTGTACACAATTTAATTTTATTACGAAACGGAACTTACTTTCTGGACGTGCCTCTTATTTAGTTTCTGATCACCCCTCCCATAAAGAAATAGTTGCCTACTTCTGTTTTGTGATTCAACGTCTCAGTTGTTTCTTTTGATATTGCTATGCATTTAAAATGAGTAAAAGTTGCATGGTGTTCCTTTTCGAATCACAAACTGGCTATAATTTACCGTCAGAAGCGTAATACATACCTAAGTCCGTATTAGTAAAGACTATGCACATATAATACACACCTTAAGAATGATATCTAAAGTAGTATTTTTCTTCTTATTTAACTATGAATTATTTTGTGCACTAGTATCAATACAGTTTCGTGAGGATACGATTAATTCAGTTGTATATGTACTTTGCAATATCCTAGGATGGATTTAATCACTCAAACAGGGTGATGTTGAATGATGATAATATTTAGAGTCAAGCTACTTACTCGCACTTTAGAACTGTACGTCACTTATAAATGCTCCTTCCTTCTCAATCCTCTTCATTATCACTGAAATAGATCCTTTATTATTGTATAAATTCAAGAAGATGGATGTGTGTCATATTCTGTCAGTCAGTCTTGCGCAAGCGAGGTCTCTTATAAACTATCTCTCGTCTCTTACGTTTCTTGAAAGTTGCTCTGTTACATCTTATTTATCGATTTGAAAATTTTAAAGCATTGAAGTCTCTCGCCTTAAATGTATAAAGTTGATGGCCCCATATTATTCACAAGAGTGAAATTGTGTATTTATTGGATGGTGAATTATCGATTTTAATATTTTATGTATGAATTGTTGATCAAGTAAGGTTACTTATTTTTAGGCTCCCCTTTCATTAACCTTGGCGGTAATTGCTCACATATATCATGCAATAAACGCTTGCATGTTTCAGTAGTGCCCATGTCTGATAGTTTGAATGTATAAAGCCGAAGTTCGTGCCTCCACTGCAAAGTGTAGCACGTGCACGATACTAACACCTAGTCAATTTTCAAAAACGGGACATTTCTGTATGGTGAATTACAAATGTCAATATCTTGCAAATACTTAAGATGTACTGCATATAGTACGTAAACTTAATATTCAGTTTGTTGATCGTACGATTTATTCAAAGGAAATCCTTTTTACAAGGCTTCTATTTCAGTAGACTGTTAATAGGCTATTTCAATTATATCGTGCTATATCTACATTTAAGTTCTCATAGTGCGCATGGCCTCCATATTAAATGCACAGTATATTGTTGATGGAGTTGTATCCAATGAAGAGTCAAATTCTTGTACGATAATACTGTTTAGCCAATTTTCAAAATTGCAAGTAATGAGTTATTGGAACTGAAGATGTTGGATGGGCATGATATTCAGAAATGATGTTTCTGAAATTTTGAAAAGCTACGTTTCTTGGCGTCAATGTCCTTTAAAAAAAACATTTGATCTTTAAGGTGAATAACTTCGAAGTTATTGGATCCAATATCAAATTCCAAAACAGTGTCTAATTTGCAGTCAGAAACAATTGCCTATTTGGAAATATGGAAATTCACGTGTCCCCATGGTGGGCTTGTATGAAAAATTTTGTGGTGTTCTTTGCAGTCGTTCGAAAATTAGAAGAGAAGACAAACCTAGACACAGTAAACCGGATAAATCGTATAATCCTATTCCTATCTCATTTTCAATGTTATAAGTAGTCTTACAAAGGCTACAGTGTTCCATTAGGGAGAATGATGCTTAAATTCGAAACCATTTTCTCATAATTATGCATATTTCTTCCTACAGTTGGCTGTTGCATGTAGTAAGGAGTGTGGAGGAAAAGTTACAATGTACCAATCAGCAAACAAGGCGATAACTAAAACAAAAAACGTAGAACCGAAGAAATTAATAACATCCAGTATTCGAGTTTTATGAATAAAATATTGAAATTATGAAAATCATAATGTGTTTCACATATTGTTTCATATACTGTATTCAGGTCCAACATAGACGGCTCATTTCTACTAGCTCCGAATCAAGAATAGTTGTAACAATGAATCACACCCATGTCCAACTGACTTCTACCGTAAAACATGCAGATGTACACTGAACACATGTGATCTCTCGCAGCAATACCATTTATTTAAAATACAGCAAGGTGTGTGGAAGAAAACCAATTCGCCTTCAATTCCTCTTGTTTTCGCACATATTTTCTGCTTTGCAAATTATTGACCTAAAAATCTTTTAATACAGCGTATGTTTATAGGTATTATACCGTGCCTGTTGGGTTCTCGCCCAAATGTACCACTGGGCTCGTGAGCAGACGTCGGTACGCCATGTGGGACTACAACTACTATGCAGTATATAGCGCAGTGAAATGCTTGTTGGTTCAAGGAGCTAAGAGATTTCAGCTGTTTAGCACTTCTTAGCTCCCCATGGATGTACTAATAATATCTGTTTTAATGTTGTAAAGAAGTGGCCTACATTCGACTCTGGATGTTCAAATATATTTAATTTATATAATCTCCTCTGCTTGCGTCAGAGAACAGAAGGCAATCGTGGTTTCCACAAGCAGCTGTATTCCATGTTTTGATCATTAATCTATCCAAATTCCGGAGGCTGAGACGTATTTACCCCACTTATATTACAGGATGCTTTGAAGCGAGAACGCAACGAAGTTATTAGAACTCCAGCAGCGCGCATTGTGACTTTTGAATCGCTCTCCACTAATATGCAGCGCTGCGGAAGTGTACACCCACCAACGAAACTTACTTCGTCTGATTTACGACGCTATCATCTTCAGCAAGAGGACCATTATTTCTACTTCCTTCCCTGCCCTATTTCAAGTAAATTTTGTACCTCACCGTACTACTCACTTCAGCTCAAAACTTGATCATCCTTATGGCATCTGGTAACCACCGTACATAATCTCCGTGTGATCTCCTAAATATGCGTTTGTTCAACCAACGTTATAAGTGTTCTCAACCAGGACAAACACAGTTCAAGTAATCCGCAAATGCAGAGTCTTCTTATTTAGAATCATCACCCCTGATTTTAAAAATATATATTATTATTGATTGAAAAAGGAGCAGTGCCATAATATATATTTCATTAAAACATTCTGAACAGATCAAGCAGTTACTAAAACATGCACATTTTCACGGTGAAGATAACATATTTGTAATTGCTACAATAAATACTCATAAGATACCCGGTAAATATTGTTTCTTAATATATTTGTCTTTAGTGGCTTAGAAAATGGTGAAATTTCAAGAAAGTAATGAAAGTGTGTTAGATGTACTTATGATAACCCGTGTCATTGTATTTTATTTAAAGAGTGCATATTAGATTTAGCCAAGGATTGGGAAGAATCTGGCCTTCAGCACGGAACCATTTACCTGCAGTTCAAATGGAACAAGATGTTCATACTTATTCAAGATGGCAGCTATGCGTAATAATCGATATTACAGATAAGTGATATTCTTATTTGTGACACACCTCACACGCCAAGTTTCGTGAAACGTTCTCATTTACATTGTGGTTATCGTTTAAATTTTTTAATAATACGCATTTGATTCGTATACATAGTAACTAAAATCTCTATTGCTACTGCAATAAGTTTTCTAGGCGTGGGTCTGTATGTTAAATAGATAACGCACTTTTGATTTTAATATTTAACACATTCAAGAAATTGTTTGCGGGTAATGTTCAATATTATAATATTCTAAACCTACAGTTGAACAGTGAGATTGTGGTATATTTTTCTCCCAATATTTCGTCATTATGCCTTCTTGCAATTTTGTGATATTGTTTATGATATTGTAAGTTAAATATTCAACATAGTCTACTTTTTCACTGTATAGTTTCATAATATCATTGTGTATAGTGCAAGTGAAATTTATCGAAGAAGTCCTTTTTTAAATCAAGTTTCGTGGTAATTGGTAGAACAGGTTATGATTTATCATTCATAAAATCTAATAGTAAGCTTGGTTACTATCTTCTAAAATATGAAATTTATCTGCATATGCCTTCAGCAGTATAAATTTCTTGTACAACATTCGTTTTCAGCAGCGTCTCAAAATTCTACGTTCATTATATGATGAGTTATCACTTCTATGACTTTCCATATTAATGCTGGCGGCTGCGTGTTTATATTCAATCCGATAGCCTTGTAGCTTGTGTTACTCAGGTTTCTTATAAATAACTTATTTTACACCACTCCCCTTGGTGATTGAATACTTGAAAATTACTAGCTGCCGCCATATTTAAATTCATAAGCCCAGAAAGATGTAATTCTGGCGTCCTGCATACCTTATAGAATGGTATTTCTGACTCATATTTAGTAGGAATCACATAATTAATTCAGAAATGATACTTCAGGTGACTGCAATTTTGTTGTTGCAATAATAGCGCGGTGATGTCATAAGCACATTGCAATGGCATGAAAGTAGGCTGAAATTTATATTATAATGAACCACAAACTACTTTGTTTGACGATACTTAGGCCTACCTACGATAGCTATCCTTTGAATGCTTTCAGGTGAAGAGGACGGTTTCTGAATTAAATGTTTTTAAATATCGCTGTCATCGTCAAAACTGAGTAGAATTGTAACGTTATAAGAACGGGGGACCTTCTTTTGCCGAAAAGGTATTGTAACCGACTATGAATTCACCTGAATGGTTTCAGTATGTATTGAACTCGCTGAGATAAGGTTCATGTGATATTTTTCATGACAGCATATTTATGATGGGATGTAGTACCTTTGAACACACCCAGAAAGCAACGAGAAGCTGAGAGCTTATACAATTCTCTTTGAAGTAGCGAAGAATCGCACTTTTGACTTTGGTGAAGTCTGCTAATTATTTATCTGAGGTCTTATTAATCAATTTTATCTTTCCTCGAGACTCAGAATATTCCTTTTCGTCAATCAGTATTATTGAAACATTTTGGAGAATGTTTTTTCACTTTAAGGTAAAAGGCAAAAGAAGGTCCCCCGTTCTTATAACGTTACAATTCTACTCAGTTTTGACGATGACAGCGATATTTAAACAAACAGGAATGTAAGTAGTCGCTCAACGACTTAGTTTTGACGACCTACTTCCACGAGGAACGCAGTTCCTTGCACTACGTCTGGAGAATCCGCCCTGTGTAGGCGTGTAATTATACCCGTCGTGTTAGACGTGGCAAATATCGGCTGTTTAGCGTGGAAATAATTATCAGGTGCCATCGAGCACAAATACAGTGATCAACACGAATTCTATAGTGAATTATATTGCACTAAGTCTGGAGAATCCGCGCTGTGTAGGCGTGTTATTATATCCGTCGCATTAGACGTGGCAAACAGTCCGGTTTTCAGCGTGGAAATCATTATCAGGTGCCATCGAGCACAGGTATTCTACGAATCGCTGTTATTGATGTGCAGTGATCGACACATATTGTACAGTGAATTAATTGGCAAATATTGTGAAATCCACGACATTTCTGTAGCACCACTTTTTTTTTCACCCACGTGTTTGTGGAGGGCCGAGAGCCTGGTGCGAAATATATAGGTAAATGTGGAATTATTACTTTAAACACGTGTGATTATAAAAGTACATTATACAGTAATTGCTACGGTGAATTTATTCGTAGTAAAACGACGCCCATTTCACGGATGCCACGTGATAGAGAAAGTAGCGTCTGAACACGTGTGGAACCGCAGAACAGTGCATAGCCAGTTATCATTCACATCTGCAAAGTGTAGAGGCTGTGTTACCTGTTATATTTAAAGCCTGTGATATCTACGTCGAATACTATAATTTTCAAGTGAAAATAATGAACTACTACAAGTCTTATACTACCGCCCACGTGGTTAACTTATTCAACACCATGTTCGAGACCGAGACCATGGGCTAATACCATTATGGTATGAGGGAGATATCTCGAATGGGACCATCTTGATTGTGGAATTTCTAGAACATGGAACGAGAAGGAAGGAACCGAGGATGCCTTTCCTAGGCATGTCCAGTCCATTCACGAGGTCAACTACAGGGACAGACCGAACCCTGGTCTTTGGGAGAGCCCAGATGGAAGTTCCGATGAGGACGATGCCAACCTTGAAAGCCAGAGGCGCTTTTGTTGAACCCTTGTTGTTGGACAGAGAGCTGAGTGTGAACTCCTTCGTATCGTGAGTTTTGTACACCCTTCCTTGTTCTAGTTTCTGGTGGTATAGTTAGATTAGTGTAGTTTGTGAACCAACCGAACTTAGTGACAGCCATTTCATAGGTAGGGAATGTAATTAGTCTAATTAGATGTCATTTATTTGCAGTGATAGTGAGTCACCCTTGGGTTCGACATTTTGGTCAACCCTGGTGCAGCTTGATGGACGTCGTAGAGCGTCAATTTCTATCTATTGCTAAACGTGACTGTAGTCATTTTGAGGCTACTTTGTTCAACCCTATCTGGGGTGATTTTTCAAGTCTTTGCAGACTCTAGTTATGGCAATTTGATGCCATAGTTATATTTCTTTAACTGCACTTTTTGCAACCAATCAATGTTACGCCCCTGACTTCGTTAGAGTAGTCGTATCATTTGGGTAATCGAGCCAGTTTTGTAACTGCATTATATTTCATTAGAGATGAGCTCTGATAGCCATCCAGGTCATGTGTAGACCTTATAAGTAAAAGGGACGTTTTGTCGTTGCCTAGCATCGAACCCAGTTCCCAACGCATCATTAAGCAGATCCAGCAGAGGGTGGAGTTTGCGTATTATTATTTTGTTTGTGTCATGTGTTATGACACGTGATTTACTTGATGTTTGATACAAGTCAGAAATAATGTATTTTATCTTCGAGAGCAGAGAGCTCCAGCAATTAGTGACATTGCTACCTTTTAAACGTCTTTGATGTGAAAGACAGAGTTATATAATTGTATTCTGATTTATAGCGTGCTTTTTATGCACATATTCTTCGAGGTTTATAACCTATGGTAAAAGGTATTATTATGAGGCCAGTTTTACTGTTATTTACTTGCTTAAATCGCCGGCCTAGCTAGTGTGTTGTGTCATACAGCGCAGGAATCTTGTAGCCTGCGGCGACACGAACAGGTTTTGTGACCCAGCGCTCGACTGAGAGCGCGTGCTTCTGAGTGAGACGGACTGATGTTAACATAGGACAGAATGCTTTTAGCATTCACTTTCCCTTTCATTGCAATTATAGCTCATGGAACCCAGTGTCCATTCTTGTATCTGATCATATGTTCTGTAGATTGTCATTTGTTAGTTAAACGCTGTTGCGTGTACCGCTGTTTTGATGAGTACAGTTATGTCAGGTTTTCTATAGTACGTTGTAGGCTAGCCCCGCTAGGGAGGTTTTTCATGTATGATGGTATTGTGTGTACCATGTCCGGGATTGTCCCGTTGACCAGATATTTAGGGAGGGTAACTGCTTGTGTCCAGGCCCATCCCAGAGTTATTGAACGCGAGCTGTGCGCCGCTGGTAACTTGTGTTATTGTGTGTCCGAGTTGTTATTGCTTGTTGATTGTATTCCGACTTTTGAGTCGAGGCTTTTGGCAGAGATGATCTCAGGGGAGACACTCCGTGCCCAGGCTTGTCAGTATTATTCGCCATAAACCAACGATAACCTAAACCGACATCTTAATAATAAAACGCATAATTTTGGTAAACAAAAGCTAACTAACGAATTCTTTCTGCTTAACCTTGTTCATTTGCATTTGGAACCTGCTGACATAGCCGTGCTAATGAAGGTATTTCCTGGAGGAAATGACTCGAGGACAGCTGACACTCTTTTTTGTTGTGACTGAAGCTTGCTCGAACCTTGAGTTCGTAGCTGGTGGTGCGCAGGCCATACGATGTTAGACGTAGTCTTTACTACGCAGTCGTCACCGTAACTACACACATTAGATGACTATGGCTTACAAAGAGTAAACCAAGGTGCAGGCAGGCATTTGAATAAAACTGTGGTCTTTTATTTATTTATTTGATGATGTAAAAGTGTACGAATCCTCTATGTTACCCTATTGTGTGCTGATTAGCACTTAGTTCATAAGAATGACTTAGATGTTTTCTTTATGGCTGTTCACTTAGCTTTGAATGTAATTGTTTGTTATTACGGACGTCATCGCCGTAAATTTTGTTATTAATTGATAGGACTTAGCTAGATGAATTAACGTTAAATGTAAATGTGGAAATGGTATCATCCTAACTTAGATTTGTTTTGCTACCCTGTTAAATGTAAATTCTGATATTAGCTTGATCTTGTAACTTGACCAAGGGATTTGCGTCGTACCATTTTCCTAGTGTAGCTGTTGTTGCTTTATTATTGTGAGACAGATCTTTCGCGAGGGTTTACTGTAACTTCTCAGGTAGGGACCTGCTCTTTATTTTTGATTATTTATTAGCTTGCGGATTAGCCGATAGAAACCCTCCGAACTAGGCTAGGGGTTTGTAAAATTTATAATAAATTTTCACGGTGTTTTATATAAGTCTGGATGTTTCTTTTCTCAGTCTAGTTTTTAAGGTGAACCTTTCCTTAGGCAGTCTATGACCTTCGTCACCATGTACCACGATTCCCGTGGACTACAGTTTCTCGTGCCGCTTTGGCCTATTTGGAAGTTCACCTGATCCTCACGGCAGTTAGGTCCGACGGATGAGATATTAGGGAAGTCATTGCGGTTGTTGGCTATCCTGGCAGCTCCTCTGACGGGCACATAAACTTTTATTTTAATGGCGCCCACTCAAATCCAGACAACGATTAACAGAGTCCAGATCGATATGACGGTCGACTTGGAGCACACTCGAGAAGAATTCGGAACTCGTTTGACTCACGTCGAGGGATTCATGGATAATGTCAAGAAGGACATGGCCACCATGAATATAGGTCTCATACTGATGAGAGGTGCAGCGAACGCCGTCAACAACAACGTCAAGACGATCGTCGATGGTATGATCGAGGTCAAGGACGAGTTGAACACCAACAGAAAGAATATTACTGAATTGACAGAGACAGTAACAGGGTTACGTGAAACCATTGATGTTCATCGAGAGGAGAATAAGATCGATGTCATGATGTTGAGGGGTGACCTCAATGAACATAAGACCACTATGGAGGCAAAGGTAGCCGAGGTCAAAGATGACGTTGGTAGGATCCAGAACAACGTGTCGAAAGTCGAGGAAGAAATCGACTCCCTACACAAACGATTCGAGGAGGTCGCGATAACCGAGAGGTTAGACCTCAGCTATAACTTGAGGACGGCTATTCGCGAGGTCGACACTAACCTCAAAGGCAAAGTTGAAAGGATTGAATTACAGCTCAACGATCTGGGAAATAAGGTTGCAGCTAGGACCATCCCAGGACTCGAAGTTATAGAGAGACGTCTCGACCGACTGGAGACGCATCCACGAGAGACACACTTACCCTCACAGATGGGAGACTTTCAGGCGACACCAGGATCGCAATCCGCAGGGATTATGCCTGCAAATTTTCAGCCTAGCGCACCCATAGAACCGCAACCATCTCAATCCACCGGTTCAGCGCAGAGTCAGGCGTTAAACTTTGACGAACATCCTTTCCAACCCGCACCCAACCGACAGAGTCAAGAGACGAGTACGCCAACGCATAACTATATGCCGAATTCGTTCAGACCCGCGCACACGCAGGGGAACGTGACTATTATCCGTTCACGAGAGGAGCAACCAGCTCGATTCTCAGGTACTGGAAGTGGCATCACTCCAGTCGAATTTTTGGCTAACGTGGAAAGCTACTTGAGAGACACAATGGTGACTCCGGAGAGAGAACTCCGAGTTATTGAGCGTTTGCTTGAGGGGCAAACCAGCACTTGATTTAGAGCTTTCCGTTACTCATTTGTAGTCTACCAAGATTTTAGAGAAGCCTTGTTGAGGACTTACTGGTCAAGTGACATCCAGCAGAGTATCAGAGCTAAGATGTTCACTCGCCGATATAGCTCAAACACTCCGACGCGCTATGCGAACTACTTCGCAACCCAACTTGCGAAACTCCGTTCCTTACAACCCCCACTGTCAGAGCAAGACCTGGTAAACACCATCGTCTGGCAATACCCTGCAGACGTTCAACGTGTATTGATCGCTGCAGGAGCATCCACTTTTCAGCAATACGACCAAATCCTGCGACGATTGGATGCTAACACCGAACAGTTTCCGACACACCGTCAGCAGAAGGCTGACAGGCGAGAAGAACGACATGTCAACTTGACAACTGTGGACAAAGTGTGGCAGACGCCACAGCAGACACAGACTCAAGAGAGCTCTGGGCAACGCGATGACTATAATCGTGGTCGGAGAGAATGGAACAACACTCCATATGCTAGAGACCAGAGAGGTGACCGTCGTAGTCACTGGAACTGGCGCTTCGATCGAGGGACGAACGAAGACCGTCGTCACGAAAACGACCGCCGAGGGAATAATGGCCGGAACCCACAACACGGAAGCATCCGTAGGGATTACCGCTATAGCAGGGGTTATAATAGAGATCGAGACCCCAGATACCAAACCGATCGAGACTGGAGAGGAAGAGCACGGGAGAGTCGTGAATATCTTCAGCAACTCCGAGAACTTCAAGAGATACAAGAAGAGGGAGATCAGAACCCTACTTCGAGGGAAACACGTAATACGGCGGAAGAAACGGAGCGAAACCAGCCCGGTACTTCCCGCCAGGAAAGAAAAAAAAACGCCGAAAAACCACTAGATTCTTACCCGATTGGGCACAGAGTAACTGCCCCCATCTTACTCTGGGAGCCAATTCAGGAAGATCTGTTAGACGAACGACGAACGACGAACCACAACTACGAATTGACGCGTTTACCGAAGATTGTAGCTACCTTGAATGGATGTAACGTAGTCATTCTCATCGATACTGGGGCGATGATAAGTGTCATTTCCACCGATTGCCATGCCAGACTGAAAGCAAACTCTGAGGTGACAGAGCTGCCAGTTTCTGCAGTAAGAGTCAGAGGTGTCATACCTGACCGTGTTGTAACGTGCAAAATCCAGATTCTATGCACTTTGAAAATTTCGAGCCACGTGTACTTGCACGAATTTTTTGTGATGAAAGGCTTGCACCATGATGCCATATTGGGTGCAGACTTCATTCGAAAGTATGATGGAATCATTAATATGGGACGTAATACGGTGGAGTTTAAGCCGAACGAACCCATTCAAATGAACTTAGTAGAGGAAGAACCGGAATTTGTATCTGAAGTCAACGTTGTTGAGAATTTAAATGGCAAGGGAATTGAGGAGACACAAGATGCTGACGAAGAGGCAGAACCATTATCAGCACCCATGCGAGAGAAACTAGATGCAATATTAAGCGAATACGAGGATATAATCGACACCACACCTGGTGAGATATTGGACTACGAGTACGAACTTGTACTACTGGATGATTCCCCATTCCAGAAGAAGATTTATCCTATCGCAGAGAAACACCGCGAGAAAGCTGCTAAGAAGATCCATGAGATGGAAGCAGCAGGCACAGTCAGGAAGTCACCGACTCCTTTCTTGAATCCTATAACACCTGTGCTTAAGGTGGATGGAAGCTTGAGACTTTGTCTCGATGCAAGGGCCTTAAACGAACGCTTAGCTCCTGAGCATGACAGACCGCCCAAGATTAGGGACATCCTCAGGAAGTTTAAGGGAAAGAAGATATTTTCGTCATTGGACTTGGTACAATCATACTACCATATAAGATTATCTGAGCATACTCAGAAGTATACAGGGTTTCTGTTCGATCAGACCACCTATGTCTTAGAAAAACTACCCTTTGGAGTGAAAAATGCCGGAGCTGCATTAATTAGAGCACTTGATGCGAAGCTGACTCCTGAAGTGAAACAGAAGGTGATATGTTACGTGGATGACATCATCATAGCTTCGGAAACAGAGGAAGAACATTTAACAACCTTACGCCTTGTTTTTTAGAATCTTCGACTGGCTAATTTCAAAGTGAAGTTCGACAAGTGTCGATTCTTCCAGAGAGAAGTCAAATTTGTGGGACACATAATTAATGGAGATGGATACAGGCCGAATCCGGCAAAGATCAGAACCGTTGCCGCATTTCCAACACCAACCCGTGTGAAACACGTTAGACAATTCCTAGGAATTCTCCAATTCTTTGCTGCTCATTGTGAGAAGTATTCTGAGACTCTCACACCACTGCAAGGTTTACTGAAGAAGAATTGCAGATGGGCTTGGAACGACGAGTGCGAGACAGCTTTCAGAAAAGCTAAACAGATGCCGGTTGATTCAATTCAGTTAGAATATCCAGACTACTACCGGAATTTTATTCTAGAGACTGATGCATCTGCGATTGGAATAGGTGCCATCCTATTGCAGGAGGATGATGAGAAGAAACGTCATTACATCGCTTTCTTAAGTCGACGTTTGAGAGCGCATGAATCTCATTATTTCACCACTGAGATTGAAGCACTTGCGATTGTCTACGCACTTGAGTACTGGCAGAAACTTTTGTTAGGCCAGAGGATTATTGTGAGGACCGATCACCATGCGCTGACCTTCATTTTACGAACAAGACTAGCAAGCGACAGGATCACACGTTGGACGCTGTTTCTCCAACAGTTTGATTTGGAAATTGTTTACCGACCAGGCATAGAGAATGTGTTGGCCGACATTCTCAGCCGGAATCCTGAAGCCACTGTGAATGCCATTGACATCAAGGGAGAATGCGAGGAACACCTTCGCCGACTTCGTCATCTACCTGAAGGACAACGACGTGAGGAGGAACTCAGGCATATTATCCGTTTCCTGGAACGACGAATGGATCCACAGGATGCTCACTATGCGAGGATTGCTGCTGTTGCAGGTGATTATTTGATCTATCATCGTGTCTTGTACAAGTTTGTGGACGAGGAACACACTCAACTGCGTGCAGTTATTCCTAGGAGATATCAAGAATCTGTTATTCTTATGGTTCATCTATCCATTGGACATGGTGGGACTGACAAGACCATTGCAACCATCAAGGAGTCTTTTACTAGGAAAAGGATAGGAACCACCGTTAGACAGTGTTTACGTGCTTGCGACGCATGCCAGCGGAACAAGTACACGTCACACTTGTTGAAGGAACCACCTATGCCAATACTCCCAACTCAACCTTGAGAGTTATACGCACAGGACCTTTATGGCCCAATACCTAAGGCCCGCCGTGGGAATCGCTTCATTGTTGTAACTATTGATGTGTTCACGAAATATACGATGCTTCATCCGATTCAGAAAGCCACCGCACACCAGATTATTCAGAGAATTAGACGACAAGTGATACCGGAGGCTGGAAAGCCACAATTCCTATTGACTGATCATGGATCACAGTACACCTCCGCAGAATTTGCTAATGCTATGAACGAGTTGGAGATAGGTCATGTTTTATCATCTATTCGCCACCCAGAGAGCAACCCAGCAGAATGCGTAATGTCTACTATCGCAAAATTCTGTCGATTATATTGTCAGGAAGAACACTGGCGATGGACCGAAGTCCTAGTTATCATGGCGAAATGTATTAACTCAACAGTCCATGAGAGCACTGGTCAAATACCGATGGTTTTGCATTTGAACCAGATGCCAATGAGAATATGGAATCGTGTGATTGTAAATCCACCTTGTTTACAACCATCACACGCCAGCAGACTTTTAGCTGCAAGGGACACCTTGGACAGGCAAGCTGCCAAACGCTTGAGAAGAACTAGACGTCAGAGATTCAGAGAACCACTAGCCGCGGGAGACCTTGTCCTTATAAGGAGACCCGGATTTTCAAGTCCTATAGACCGCATATATGGGAAATGTCTGTCTTTATATTATGGCCCCAGTCGTATCCGACAACCTCTTAACAATGGGAGTTATGTGATTGAAGACATTCGGACAGGAGAGCGCATTGGAACCTTCAACGCAGCTAATCTAAAAAAATTACACTTATGAATCAACTTTGAGTCAAATAAAAATGTCGTCCCAACATTTTATTTCAAACGATGGAGAGGCAGATGAACCCGCTGAGCTAAGGTTCATGTGATATTTTTCATGACAGCACATTTATGATGGGATGTAGTACCTTTGAACACACCCAGAAAGCTACGAGAAGCTGAGAGCTTATACAATTCTCTTTGAAGTAGCGAAGAATCGCACTTTTGACTTTGGTGAAGTCTGCTAATTATTTATCTGAGGTCTTATTAATCAATTTTATCTTTCCTCCAGACTCAGAATATTCCATTTCGTCATTCAGTATTATTGAAACATTTTGGAGAATGTTTTTTCACTTTAAGGTAAGGTAATATCATTGCAGATACGCAAACAGGAATGTAAGTAGTCGCTCAACGACTTAGTTTTGACGACCTATTTCCACGAGGAACGCAGTTCCTTGCATTACGTCTGGAGAATCCGTCCTGTGTAGGCGTGTAATTATACCCGTCGTGTTAGACGTGGCAAATATCCGCTGTTTAGCGTCGAAATAATTATCAGGTGCCATCGAGTACAAATACAGTGATCAACACGAATTGTATAGTGAATTATATTGCACTACGTCTGGAGAATCCGCCCTGTGTAGGCGTGTTATTATATCCGTCGCATTAGACGTGGCAAACAGTCCACTTTTCAGCGATGAAATCATTATCAGGTGCCATCGAGCACAGGTATTCTACGAATCGCTGTTATTGATGTGCAGTGATCGACACATATTGTACAGTGAATTAATTGGCAAGTATTGTGAAATCCACGACATTTCTGTAGCACCACATTTTTTTTCACCCACGTGTTTGTGGAGGGCCGAGAGCCTGGTGCGAAATATATAGGTAAATGTGGAATTATTACTTTAAACACGTGTGATTATAAAAGTACATTATACAGTAATTGCTACGGTGAATTTATTCGTAATAAAACGACGCCCATTTCACGGATGCCACGTGATAGAGAAAGTAGCGTCTGAACACGTGTGGAACCGCAGAACAGTGCATAGCCAGTTATCATTCACATCTGCAAAGTGTAGAGGCTGTGTTACCTGTTATATTTAAAGCCTGTGATATCTACGTCGAATACTATAATTTTCAAGTGAAAATAATGAACTACTACAAGTCTTATACTACCGCCCACGTGGTTAACTTATTCAACACCATGTTCGAGACCGAGACCATGGGCTAATACCATTATGGTATGAGGGAGATATCTCGGATGGGACCATCTTGATTGTGGAATTTCTAGAACATGGAACGAGAAGGAAGGAACCGAGGATGCCTTTCCTAGGCATGTCCAGTCCATTCACGAGGTCAACTACAGGGACAGACCGAACCCTGGTCTTTGGAAGAGCCCAGATGGAAGTTCTGATGAGGACGATGCCAACCCTGAAAGCCAGAGGCGCTTTTGTTCAACCCTTGTTGTTGGACAGAGAGCTGAGTGTGAACTCCTTCGTATCGTGAGTTTTGTACACCCTTCCTTGTTCTAGTTTCTGGTGGTATAGTTAGATTAGTGTAGTTTGTGAACCAACCGAACTTAGTGACAGCCATTTCATAGGTAGGGAATATAATTAGTCTAATTAGATGTCATTTATTTGCAGTGATAGTGAGTCACCCTTGGATTCGACATTTTGGTCAACCCTGGTGCAGCTTGATGGACGTCGTAGAGCGTCAATTTCTATCTATTGCTAAACGTGACTGTAGTCATTTTGAGGCTACTTTGTTCAACCCTATCTGGGGTGATTTTTCAAGTCTTTGCAGACTCTAGTTATGGCAATCTGATGCCATAGTTATATTTCTTTAACTGCACTTTTTGCAACCAATCAATGTTACGCCCCTGACTTCGTTAGAGTAGTCGTATCATTTGGGTAATCGAACCAGTTTTGTAACTGCATTATATTTCATTAGAGATGAGCTCTGATAGCCATCCAGGTCATGTGTAGACCTCATAAGTAAAAGGGACGTTTTGTCGTTGCCTAGCATCGAACCCAGTTCCCAACGCATCATTAAGCAGATCCAGCAGAGAGTGGAGTTTGCGTATTATTATTTTGTTAGTGTCATGTGTTATGACACGTGATTTATTTGATGTTTGATACAAGTCAGAAATAATGTATTTTATCTTCGAGAGCAGAGAGCTCCAGCAATTAGTGACATTGCTACCTTTTAAACGTCTTTGATGTGAAAGACAGAGTTATATAATTGTATTCAGATTTATAGCGTGCTTTTTATGCTCATATTCTTCGAGGTTTATAACCTATGGTAAAAGGTATTATTATGAGGCCAGTTTTACTGTTATTTACTTGCTTAAATCGCCGGCCTAGCTAGTGTGTTGTGTCATACAGCGCAGGAATCTTGTAGCCTGCGGCGACACGAACAGGTTTTGTGACCCAGCGCTCGACTGAGAGCGCGTGCTTCTGAGTGAGACGGACTGATGTTAACATAGGACAGAATGCTTTTAGCATTCACTTTCCCTTTCATTGCAAGTATAGCTCATGGAACCCAGTGTCCATTCTTGTATCTGATCATATGTTCTGTAGATTGTCATTTGTTAGTTAAACGCTGTTGCGTGTACCACTGTTTTGATGAGTACAGTTATGTCAGGTTTTCTATAGTACGTTGTAGGCTAGCCCCGCTAGGGAGGTTTTTCATGTATGATGGTATTGTGTGTACCATGTCCGGGATTGTCCCGTTGACCAGATATTTAGGGAGGGTAACTGCTTGTGTCCAGGCCCATCCCAGAGTTATTGAACGCGAGCTGTGCGCCGCTGGTAACTTGTGTTATTGTGTGTCCGAGTTGTTATTGCTTGTTGATTGTATTCCGACTTTTGAGTCGAGGCTTTTGGCAGAGATGATCTCAGGGGAGACACTCCGTGCCCAGGCTTGTCAGTATTATTCGCCATAAACCAACGATAACCTAAACCGACATCTTAATAATAAAACGCATAATTATGGTAAACAAAAGCTAACTAACGAATTCTTTCTGCTTAACCTTGTTCATTTGCACTTGGAACCTGCTGACATAGCCGTGCTAATGAAGGTATTTCCTGGAGGAAATGACTTGAGGACAGCTGACACTCTTCTTGTTGTGACTGAAGCTTGCTTGAACATTGAGTTCGTAGCTGGTGGTGCGCAGGCCATACGATGTTAGACGTAGTCTTTACTACGCAGTCGTCACCGTAACTACACACATTAGATGACTATGGCTTACAAAGAGTAAACCAAGGTGCAGGCAGGCATTTGAATAAAACTGTGGTCTTTTATTTATTTATTTGATGATGTAAAAGTGTACGAATCCTCTATGTTACCCTATTGTGTGCTGATTAGCATTTAGTTCATAAGAATGACTTAGATGTTTTTTTTATGGCTGTTCACTTATCTTTGAATGTAATTGTTTGTTATTACGGACGTCATCGCCGTAAATTTTGTTATTAATTGATAGGACTTAGCTAGATGAATTAACGTTAAATGTAAATGTGGAAATGGTATCATCCTAACTTAGATTTGTTTTGCTACCCTGTTAAATGTAAATTCTGATATTAGCTTGATCTTGTAACTTGACCTAGGGATTTGCGTCGTACCATTTTCCTAGTGTTGCTGTTGTTGCTTTATTATTGTGAGACAGATCTTTCGCGAGGGTTTACTATAATTTCTCAGGTAGGGACCTGCTCTTTATTTTTGATTATTTATTAGCTTGCGGATTAGCCGATAGAAACCCTCCGAACTAGGCTAGGGGTTTGTAAAATTTATAATAAATTTTCACGGTGTTTTACATAAGTCTGGATGTTTCTTTTCTCAGTCTAGTTTTTAAGGTGAACATTTCCTTAGGCAGTCTATGACCTTCGTCACCATGTACCACGATCCCCGTGGACTACAGTTTCTCGTGCCGCTTTGGCCTATTTGGAAGTTCACCTGATCCTCACGGCAGTTAAGTCCGACGGATGAGATGTTAGGGAAGTCATTGCGGTTGTTGGCTATCCTGGCAGCTCCTCTGACGGGCACAGTATTGTGCCCGTCTGTCCACCGGTGATGTACTAGCGATCACATGCGAGGCAACATTAGAACAGGGTGATCACGAGTTTCTGATCTGAGGATGTCTTGGTTATGCCGTCTAATAATAATTTCTCACCATCCCTATGTTCCACGTGAAGTATGAGAGGGATACATGTATATTACAACACAAAAAAATAGAAATCACTATTAAAAAAAAAAGAAAAATTCACATTTATTTAATAAAAATTGCCAATAATAATAATAATAATAATAATAACACATGCACTCCTGCGAAGAACGGTGCTTGCTAACTTGCTTGCTGCAAGGAATTCAATAAATTGATAAGAGATTTTCTAATCATAATGGTTCAAGGCATCTTAAAAACAAAAAGAGAACATAGTCATTGGAATATTTCAAGAGATTTTGAGTTTGAGGACAATGTTGAATATATCATAAGTATCGAAACTAACCTTCTAAAATTGGGATGCACTGTCATCTAGATAAATTATATAAATTGATCAAATTAAATTACATTTCTTGCATTCTATTAAAACTTTTCATTGGTGATTATTTACAAAATGTACACATCAGGATTTTGTTTCAAATCCAAATTATAAATTAGTTCATGTCAAAAGTTTCTTAACGGATTTTTCAATATTGATTGACTATGAGAGGCTTTTCTCAACATTGAATTTTCATTAGCCTTAGAATATTGTTTAAACACTTTGCAATTAGTTTACTAGAAGGGGCTTTCCAAAATTATTGAATTTTTATAAACAATTAAAATTATTAACACTCAAATTATATAATTACTGGATCAATATATTTCATTCTCAACACTGTGACATATCACTGAGTCATTTAAATAAACACTATGGCTTTTGACCAAGTTATTAAATAACCCACAATCACATTTGACGTTGCGTCATGTTACCAGGTGTGAAATATATTTTTCTGAATAAAAAGATATTATTTGACGTGGTAGTCTGTTTACTTGAGTCGACATACATTTTCACATATATGAAGCTTTATCAACATTATTCACAGAATTGCAGCAATCGCAACTTGCCCATATAAGTTGGTTCACCACTTGATCATCTGAGTTCAACTGCACAGGTAACACACATTAAATTAGGAAATAGGGTCAACAAAAGATCCCTATTCCTGACATATACTGTACTTTCTTATTTGAATTAGAATATTAAGCTTTTGCAAAATCGTTACGCTAATTATAATATTAATAATAAATCCCTACTCTCATTAACAGCTTAAGGATTGCATCCAATCCCTCACTCCCAAAAAATAGATTACGAACAATTATCATAATCATGTCTACCGAATAAATCGGTGTTGTCACTTTCAAATATTGTATTTCAGAGTTTTCACATCCCGAATTATTATTATTATCATTATTTTTACGAGGAAAAGTAAATCAATGTTATTGTGTTATATAAAGTGTTAGCCTGTGTCATAAAATTCTACTGCCCCGTAAAATAGGGAAAACTTTCTTCAATTAATTATTTTAAAGACGAAAATATCGAAACATGGGGTTCCAGCTCATCCTCTAGTTTAATAGACACTCAAGTAAACGATGATGACGAAATATCCAACTACTCATCGAACTGCGAACATAATAGAAAATAAGGAGTTAAGAAATACATGGCTACTATGGCAAACTACTTAAAGAAATCCTTTACAAGGCTCTACCTTCTCGATGGTTGGTCTTCTTGGTGTCCATGAATGTTCAATGCTGCCAGGCACCACGACTACTCTTGGAACTCCGTCCTCGGATAGGTCATTTCCCAGCATTCGCTTGGCATTAGGGTAACAGGCATGGCGGTGCGCCTGGGATGGCGTCGCTCCCATGATTCAATTGATATCTGGCTGTTCGTTTGCCTCGTTGCGTCAGGCTCCAAATTTAGGTAATAAAGGGAAAGATGCGTGTAATCTTCTCTACGAGATTTTATTGAAGAATCTGCGTGATTTCGAGGATAGGATTGGCGACGCCAATTGCTGTGTACATTCATTAAAGGTCCATGATTATTCCGTCTTTACTGGCCACAGGAACCCGGTACTGTTTAAGTATCAAAAGGCAGTAGAATCTCAAATTAAGAAGATGCTCCAGGATGGCATAATAGAATATCCTAGTAGTCGCTATGCAAATTCTTTAATTACCCTTCCTAAAGCAGATGGATGAGTAAGGATTTGTTTAGAAGCACGCCTGGTTAACGCACATATTTCTTACGATAAAGTTGAATCAATATAAATTAAAAGTTTTGAGGAGAGCCACGATGGCATATCATTTAGTCCAGTTTTAAAATTTCATTTATGGCAAGTTATTTTCGCACGGCATGCAGTAGCAGCAATTTCAAGCAAAGGGTAATCTCGAGACGTCCTGGGTCTAAGGAGATTTAAGGTAAGGGATGGTAACAATCTGGCTGATTAGGGAAAGCGTGAAAGACCACATATGTTCTGGAGAATGAGGAAGTGTGTTGACAATTTGACAACGTGGTAGACCTTGGTTTAGTTTCAAGATTGTAAGTTAAACGTAACATTCAGCGCTTACGGAAGTTTGATTTGTGAGGGACCTGTGCAATGAGAAAAGATGACGGGGGGAAACAGGGGGGATTGCTAAGAGTGAAGAATGCACTTTGTGCCGCAATCTTAATAAACCTAGGCTTTAGGTAGGCAGTTTTGTAGAGTCCAAGAAGCCCCAAATCGACCTGTGGCGCTCAATGGCTCGTTAGGTCATGCGAGGCGGGGAAAGATTGGTCATCAAAAGTAATATCGTTCTTCACACTTACCATACATGACGACGTACACGCTTCTTAGGTCATTGTGGGCTACGTAATAATCTACGAGGAAGACTAGTACACAGACTGAGTCAGGTGAGTGACCAAGGGCGTACGTTGGAGTGAGGGGTATTTAAAGGAATACTTGGTGCTCAGGTCATCGTCACGAATGTCAATTGGTCTGGTGTACTTCCTGTTATGTAATTTTGAAGGGGAGAGAGCGAGCGATAAGTCTTGCGAAGCTGACTACAGATGGTGAGATGAGATAAGCAGTGCTGTACCGAGGAGCTCGCTCGAGTCTGGTATCTACAAAAGATTTAAAGGGATTTAATTGAGGCCACATTGCACAGTAATATTTTGGCCTCTTGGAATATCTATGTTTATGTTTTTTTAAATATAGGATAAAAATGTAAAATAACGGAGATTTTGTATAGCTCAGTCAGGAGGCACTTCTTCTGACGTGTGAAAACAGTGACCGTGTGAGAAGTGTTATATGGTTGAGTGGAGCAATACATACCAACATCGCAAATGTATTTTGCTCGGTCTACGAGGTCAATACCTGTAGCGACCACGTGTGAAGTATGTTGTACGGTGACGCAGCGATGACGTGACGGGACAATTAAGTCAAAAGACAAATTAGAGTGGAGAGAAATGAAGATAAGTAAATACACAGTGCAACACATAAATATTCATCTTTCCTAATACATACAGGGTGTTATTATGAACTGAGCGAAAAAATGCAGTAAATTGAAATATAATTAACGCGCAAATCGCGCAATTAAAAAAATAATGACGTAAAGCAGGTCGAAGAAACAACTGTTGTACATATGAGAGGGTATTTTGTGATGTTTTGTATATATATATATATATATATATATATATATATAGGATTTATTTGCACGCGTCTCCGGAAAATCGTGGCGAATATAGAGGTTCTATATGGCACGCGATTTTCCAGGTCGAATGTAACAATTTGTATAGGCACCTATGTCCTGAAGCACGTATTGTGCAATATCTAATATAATATGTCATATCAATTTATCGGCAAGTAATCAGCCATGGTTAAGTAGTTATCCAATATCTGTTTTTTATTAATAATGTTTCATATTTGATCATTATTATTTTTATTATTATCACTTTTACATATAGCTTCACGTATCAGGCGATACATTTTGAATTATTATTATTATAATTTTCTCTGGGGAGCGTGATGGCGCAGTGGCTTAGCTGCTCGTCTTTCACCCGGACGGCCGGGGTTCGAATCGCGGTGACAGCGGGGTGGAATTTTCAGTTGAAAAATCACGTGGCGTCAGGAAGGGCATTCGGCCTTAAATCCCCGGCCAAAACCAAAATGAGCCTGGTTGGCTCCGGCGACCCCAATTAATAGGGAAAAGCCAAGGAAAGAAAAATTATTATCATTTTCTCTACAGGATATTGCATATTATTTTCAATTTATATTTACATTTCATTTGGCTTGTGGAATGTAAGTAAAATAGGCTAGGATTCATTTCGTAATTTATGGCAAGAGATTTTGGCATCAGTGAGACGTGAGTTGACGACAATTAATAGCGGGAGCCGCTCAAAAACTCGGAGACAAGGAAAGTTGCTCCATTTCCGTGAACCGTGTTTTGAAGAAGGAACGCTAAGTAGGTCAACGGTCACACGCTTGGAACTCTGAAACAAAGCCGTGAGGTAGGGTGCGTCAGAATGCTGTTTCAAAATATGTGATGTCAGGCCCAGCGCGGGAATATTTGAGAGCCCACGTGGAGAGAGTGAACCAACTGAGAGACAGGAGGATGATGGATCTCCGGCAATCTGGGGGATGCTGCCCCGTGATTGGCCAAGAGATTGCCACGATCCGAACAAGGAGGACACCATGGAGGGAGATATGCAGATGTTTATATACACTCCTCATACTGAGGTAACTCAGTCCCCAATCTATCATTGAAATTTTGATTTTAAAGTCTAAGTCACGGAACTCATCCATGAGTCCGGTAGTAATTCTATTTTGATGCAGGGAGATAGACAAATTCAGGTCTCAATCCCATATGGTGCTAGTTTTGAACTGGCTAGTCACCATAAAAGTGATTAAAGGAATTAGTTTCCATCACTGCCAATAAAAAATCAGACACATCTCGTCTCTGTTTAGCAACATACGCTAAATGTTACAATCATCACGTCAACGAGGGAAGATGAACGTCTTCAGATCCAGCCATCGCAACATCGCCACGCCAAACCAGGAGATTTAGAGTTCGACTACCCTGAGCCAATTGTACTCGAATTACGCAAAATCTCTTTTTTCAATAATTTCATCGGCACGTAAATTCAAGCCTTTGTAGTAAATTAACATTTCAAATCACCTCCACTTAGTATCTTCGCCGTGCCAAAGTAAATTCAGTAAATTCATTCCTTATTACTATTATTATCACTTGTCGTCATTTTTTTTTGTTTTCTTATTATAATTAAATGCTATCATTTGATGCAGGCCTTTTCATTCATTGTAATTAGTGATAGCTTTAAGTCATCCCTTATTCCTAAAGCAAGTACTATCTCGGTTAAAGACGGAGTCTTACCACGGCCTGAGAAGCCTAGGTCTCATGTGCTCTACCAGAGCTGTAAGTTATCAATTTTGGTCATTTGAGGTAAACTATGACCATGGCGCCCAACACATAATCAATACAATCACCTTTCTATCAATTTAATCATTTATTAACTTCATTTATAACCCTTATATTACAACCACGGTGAGACACGTATTACAAGACCCCTAATTCTTGTCCAGCAACTCACATATAATGGTCACACGCAGATGCAAACAGAGTTAGATTGAGAACTATTCGGACAATACGTAAAACTACGAAAATGAAACGAACTTCCAATAATAGAGGCTTATTTGAAATATTGACTTAAAAATATATGGAAATGAAAGTATGCATACAAGAGAAGGTAAAAAATGAATCAGACAAAGGTTCCTTCTGAGAACTTGATATCCGCAGTACAACATTCAGTCCATAGGAGAAAAAATTGAAAGCACTGAGGACTTTCCTGAAAGAGAACAGTGGTTTATATGGAATGACATAAAGAAATAATTAGCCAAGGAATAAAGAAAATGAGTCATCTAAGTCATGGACATTAAACAGAATGGCAAATATACACAAGTATATTATCAAATATTGAATTGGTAACTCTTTTCGAAGTTACTGTGGTGTGAACTTTCACTCTGTACATATTTTGTGTTAGGTAAAATGAACTGCTTACAAGTAAACCAAGGTGAAAAGTGCTGTTCTACTTGATAACAGTTATGTGCTTATTCATCTAAATGTTAGGAACACTTAAGGTCATCAGTCTATGGCCGCTCTTAGTGCCTTGATTGTAACCTTCGATTACCCATTGTCGAACTTTGAATATAACTTACTCAGCCTAGCCGGTGTGTGAATTATGTTCTATGTTCCAGTTTGAAGGTAGATATTTTAATGTAAGTCCACCCCTTATTATTCCCGTTTCTAATGGGGTCAGGGATGAGATGCAATGAAAGCCTATGTGACGAATGGTTCTTACGGCCAGATGCCCTTCCTAACGCCAATCTCATGAGAGGAGTTAATGGGAGAAGAAACGAATGAAGATGAATGAGAATAGGCAAGGATGTGGCAGGAAGCAGCGCAGTTCTGTCAGAAGGTACCGTCCTAGCATTTGCCTGGAGTTGAAAATGGGGAAACCAAGGAAAACCATTTCAAAGACGGCTGACGGTGGAGCTCGAACCCACGTCTACTGACTCCGCAGTTAGCTTGGCCCCATCGTCTAGCACTGCGCTTTAGCGAGCGTAGCTACCGCTGTCTGTAGATACATGCGTTCAAAAAGTAACGAGCCGGAGGCTGGAATGCGCAAACCGGTGACGACATCGGCTAATCGTGGCGTGTGTAACGAGGTGTGGTTCCAACCAGAGCGTGGAAGGTCACAGCCCGTCGCTAGAGGGCACGCGTGCACTTCACATGACGATACAAAACGAGCAGCAGCATGCATCAATCGTCCAAAGCAGCCAGTCGCATTGCAAACAGTGACATGGAGGCTTTAAACGAAGAGCAAAGAGGTGTTGTTTGGTTTCTGACAGCGGAAGGAGTAGGGGGAACGGACATTCATCGCCAAATGTCACAAGTGTACGGCGAACACTGCATGTCCCTTGCAAGGGTCAAGGCGTGGCACAAGCGCTTCAGGGAAGGACGGGACGGGTGTCTTTAGCCGATGATGCCTGGTCTCCCCCCCCCCCCCCCCCTGCATTACCGATGACAACGTCCAGCTGGTCGATGCACTCATTACCCAAAGACCGCCGAGTGACAGTGAACGCCATAGCCGCTGTGGTCGGATGGAGTGTTGGAAGTGTGCACACCATCATGAAGGAACGACTGCACTTGCGCGAAGTGTGTGCCCAATGGGTGCCCCACAGTCTTCAACCACACCAGGAAGCATGTCGAATGGCCTACTGTCTTGGTCATCTGCAGCTCTATGCGAGGGAAGGGAATGGGTTCCTGGCACGAGTGGTGGCTGGAGATGAGTCATGGTGTCATCACGTCGAACCAGAATCCAAACGACAAAGCCTCCAGTGGAAGCATCCAGGGTCATCACCACCCAAAAAGAGGCAAGGCAATCCACACGAGTGCAGGGAAGGTAATGCCGAGGTTCTTCTTAGACCAAGATGGCCCACTTCTGATACACTTCATTCCGCGCTGGACAAAAGTGAATGGCCAGCGTTACTCGCAAACCTTGACCACCATTCGCCAAGCGATCAAAACAAAACGACCAGGCAATCTCACCCGTGGGGTCATTCTGCTGCACGACAATGCACGACCTCATACGGCCAACACAGTCGCGGCACTCCTGCAGAAATTCAAATGGGAGTTTCTCAGCCACCCTCCATACAGTCCAGACCTCTCTCCCTGTGATTAAGCCATGTTTGGTCCCCTGAAAAGGGTTCTGCGGGGCCAACGATTCACCTCGGACGCCGACGTCCAGCTGTACGTGTGGAACTGGTTCACATCGCAGCCCAGGAAATTTTATGAGACAGCCATTCACCGCCTCGTGTCACAGTGGGACAAGTGCCTCAACAGCCAGGGCCAATACTAACATACCGGTAATGGTTTCTGTAATTATGCCTCCGGCTCGTTAATTTTTGAACGCACCTTATATATTTTTAACATAACCTATAAATCATTACACTGTAGGACGAGGATAATTGGACATAATGTTATTCTCCTTAGAAATGACAAACCATGTTGATCGGGTAGCTCAGTGCACTTAAGCAAGAGACAATTGAACCAGGCTAATTCTGGACTCAGGAGACAATTTGGTTCAAGCCCCACTGCTGGTCGTCATTGAAGTGGTTTTCCGCGGTTACCTAATTTTAATTCTAGGCAAATGGTGGAATGCTACCCTCCAAATGACAACGTCATATTCTTTACATCTCCTTGCCCCCTTTGATTTATTCTCTCATTGACGCTTCTAATGATTAACCACCGTCTGGGTCTCGGGATAATTATTGAGACTCCCAAGTCAATGCTCCTGGGTCCAATTCCTGGCTCTGAATAGAAATTCAATTCTGGTTTGAGGGCTGGATCGGGAATCACAAAGCCACCTGAGGCAAAACAGAGAGGAGATGGGTTCGACACACACACATCAGCTGTACTAGAAGTCGTGTTCCGGGATTTCCATTTTCTACTCCAGGCTAATAACAGGTTGGTTCCAACCACGAGGCCACAGCCACCTCGTTCTATGTCTTAGCCATAATTACAAACACAAACATTACTACAGTCATCACAATGACACAGGTTATCAGACAGATTGTAAACACACCCAATTGTACGGGGCTACATGGACATAATGAAGCAGCTCCATGGAATTAATCAAAAACAACCTCTGTTGGTTTCGATGTCAGGCAGAGCATCCAGTCGTAAAAACAATTCACCACACACAGAATTATCCCACTTAATGCTGGACCAAGTAAAAACGGGAGTTATTATTACTAGAATTATATAAGTTTAAGCAAGCCCAAAAGTAGAAAGGTAACCGAGATTAGCACTTAAAAGTAAAATGCAGTTCAAATTCTTTGTAATGCACATCAATTGTAAAGTAATGATGATGATGATAATTGCTGTTTGAAGGGGTCTAAAATCTAGGTTATCTGCTCCTTATGGTTTGGGGCATCGTGACACATGTAATATTCAACTAAAAATAACTTCTACTGACCAACAACTGTTGTTGGTTCACTTGAGTGATTTGAAAATCATGGTCAATTAGCACTGTGCATTTAGGAGTGCGTGTGCGTGTGTGTGTGTGTGCGTGTGTGAGAGAGAAATATTGTCTGATAACCTGTGTAATTGTGATGGCTGTAAGAATCTGTGTACTTGAAATTCTGGAAAGGATTGGGAAGGAGGCGGCCTTGGTACTAAGTTAAGAACCATCCTAGGATTTGTCTGGAGTAGGAGTGAAAAACCACGGAAAACCACTTCCATGATGGCAGAGATGGGAATATAGCCAAACATTTCTCAGTTTTGCCTCGCGAGGCCAAGTGTACCCCTGCTCTTAACGACCTCAGATCAGAAATATCTTTTTTGTTAGAGCTGGGAATTGAACCGAATCCTCCGGGTCGACAGCAAAGTAAACTAGCCGCAATTCCAAGGGGTACACATACAACCGTAAATTGTCTGACCTTCGATATCTTTAGTCAGCTGGCTTTGTCTCGAGGAGAAATATGACTCGCTTCTAATTTCATAGGGATTGTGTTTGTCTCGTGCAGGTTCGCAGTAAGTTTGGGGATAAATTCACAGCCCAACGTCCTGGTAAACCAATTTCCTTACGAAGCACTTTCTTTCTCCTGCTCAACCCGAGGTTTTATTGATTTCAGTTGGCTAGAGTTCAAAGTGGCATATCTTACTTATTTACGGGGTGTAAGTAAACTTTGAAGGCTGTTCGTGGCCCACGAGGGTGTCATTCTGATGTACTCTTTCGCTCAACTTGATAGGTGATATAACCGTAAACACATAACCCACTGTTCTCGTGTGGCCAGTCCACTCAAACGTCCCACGACAAGCAGACTACTCCATGAGAAAGACATCCTTAACTCAGGGTTACCTATTACCCAGGGGTTCACAACTATTGGGGTGTGGATTGGTAACCCCAGCTGAGTACGGCATTGCAACCACTGACATGTGCCGGGCTCCTCTGTGGCATATTTCCTGTTGACGTCCCTTGGTCTTCTCTTGTTCTCTTGTACACTATGATTTATGATTTATGGCAACTTATATTTAGGTGATATTATTATTCCGAACATAAACCCTTCAATAACGTTGGGAGACTCCGGATGTCCCCATAGAACTCTACTTCGGTGATGAGTTCCTGGATTATTGCTGAAATACAGTGGAATGTGGATTACTTATTTTAACATTCCACATACTGTACTGAAAAAGCGTTTGCCCATAATATTGTGTCTGATATACTTATGATGTGATATGAAGAGGTCTCTTGTATGATCGTGTTCTTAAAACACGATATGTGGTGATTGCGCTAACACATCTTGTGTTATTAATTTCAGTGTTTTAATAGTGCGACCACCCTCCACCCTGATTGTATGAAGTCGCTATTCTTGAGCATAATTCAAAGAATGTCTCCTATATGATTCCAAGTTCTTAATTTTTGTAGATGGGGTGTTATAGATTTTAATATTTATAAAGTGACAGTTGTACGTAATATTTAGTCTAATGGCTTGTGACTTATCGTAGTAATGTATCTCATGCGATACCCTTCCTTGAAAAACTGTCAGAGAATTTGGGTAAGAATAGTCTGTGCAATTGATCTTAACATGAATACTCACAGCCACCACCTTGAGTCGATAAGACTTGCAAGAGCCAGTATCCTTGTGTCAAGTGCATAGAAATCCTGTTAGAGGATTCTACCTGTCCGTTTAATCTTCCCTATATGGAGTAGATCTACTTTGTTATACATCTACTTGAACCAATTTCGTGGTATTTGTGCAACTACATCTCCATTAATTGATTATAATGTTGTAATAGTATGTCCAGGTGAACTATTGATTACAGACAGTAAATGATCCTGCGTCTTGTGTGGATCAAGTCTCCAATAGGAGTCTATGCTCTTGCTATTACCATTATAGCTATATATGTGGGATATTGACTTCAATATTTATATAATTCAAAATGATAGTTACTCGCATATTTTCGTATGACCGCCTTCTGACTTGCTCTGGAAAAGCCTATTATACGAAGTACGTCCAGAAAGTAAGTTCCGTTTGGTAATAACATTAAATTGTGTACAGATACAGAAAAATTATTTTTTGCACAAAATTCTACAACCCTTAAATTACTTTTCCACATAACTGCCGAAATGTTGCAGGCATTTGTCGTAGCGTGGCATGAGTTTTTGTATACCTTCTTCATAGACGTGTGCCGCCTGTGTCTTCAACTAGTTGTACGTTCCGCTGCAGCGCAGTTCCGCATATGCGCGGTAGACGCCCTGTATCAAGGAGAAGAAACGTGCGCCATTTGGAGAGCGCTGTCAGCCACGTACGCGTTGTGCATGTTTACTCGTACAATGTCGGTGTTGATTGAAAATCCCGCCGCTTGTGAAATCAGATCTGTGATTCGTTGTCTGAATGCTAGGAAAGTGAAACCAATTGAAATTTATCGGCAAATTTGCGAAGTGTATGGACAAAATGCGATGAGTGATTCAATGGTGAGAAGATAGGTCCGACAGTTCAATGAACCACGTAGTGAAGTGCACGATGAAGAACAAAGTGGGCGTCCATCTTTGGTTACAGAAGAACTGGTTCACGCGATTGATGACATGATCCGGGAAAACCGCAGGTTTACAATTAGTGCTCTCGCTGTGGAATTTCCCCAAATCTCACGATCACTAACTCATGAAATTGTTACAGAAAAACTGAACTTTCGTAAACTTTTCCGACGTTGGGTACCAAAGATTCTTACGGAGCAACACAAAACAAAACGGATGGGTAGTGCACTTCAGTTTTTGACCCGTTCCAATGAAGGCGGCGAAGAATTTCTGACACAGATAGTCACAGGAGATGAAACTTGGGTTTCTTACGACACCCCTGAAAGTAAGCGACAATCAATGGAATGGAGGCACACTTCATCCCCAGCAAAGGTCAAGCCGAAAGAAATCATGACACCTCAGAAAATGATGTGCACAGTGTTCTGGGACTGGAAAGGCATCTTACTCATTGATTTCTTACTGCGTGGTCAAACAATTAACGCAGATGCTTACTGCGAGACACTTAGGAAATTGCACCGCACAATACAGAATAAGCGCCGAGGGTTGCTGTCAAAAGGTGTTGTTTTTCTTTACAACAACGCACGACCACACTACAAATGAGACGAAAAACCTCCTACAGGGATTTGGCTGAGACGTGTTTGACCACCCTCCGTACAGCCCTGTCCTCGCTCCTAGCGACTTTCATCTGTTCACACATCTCATGTCCTTCTTTGACGGTCAACACTACAACAATGACGACGAGCTGAAAGAAGATGTTTCCAACTGGTTGAAGACACAGGCGGCAAACTTCTATGAAGAAGGTATCCATAAACTTGTGCCACGCTATGACAAGTGCCTGCAAAAGTTCGGCAGTTATGTGGAAAAGTAGTTTAAGAGGTGTAGAATGTTGTGCAATAAATATTTTTTCTGTACCTGTACACAATTTAATTTTATTTCCAAACGGAACTTACTTTCTGAACGTGCCTCGTAGAATCCTCTTTTTGGCCAAATTACGTAGTAATTGAAAATAACATTCTGAGTACCTGATGTGCTGCTCCGATAATACGCCCACTCGTTATCTTGGATATGCTCATTTATCGATTTTTTTGCCTTGTGTATTGAGGGCGTCTTTTACCAGTCTAATTCCGTAGATTTTTCGTCAGTGTAACTACTACTGTACTTCTACCCCACGAATAGTTATGGATGATTTCTAACGTGAGGTCACAGTCGCCTCCTTCCAAATCCTAGCCTCAATTATGCATACAAGTACAGTCACTCTACTCCACCCACCATAATGATACCTGTTATCAGACAGATTCCAGACACAAATATTTGATCATGATGTCCAAAAGCTCCTAAATGGATCAGCAACATGTTGATGTATCAATGGTACGTCCACCCACCTTCTTGATTGAATGGACTTGTTGGTCCTGGGCTTTCAGCAGACGCAGTCTTTTTTTTTAATACCAAATGGATCTTTACTTGCTCATCAAGGGCGAGTTTTATAGTTATAATTATATTATATATTTTTTTAAGTTGATCTTATGCAACACCTGGTGAAATTGCTACGGACTTATTCGAAATATGTTTGCAATTGTTGACTATATTGTGTATGGTTATTCATGTGCGTGAATATCAGCCCGATTCTGTAACTTCACTCCACAACAACCCACCAGCATGGTTGCGACGGAATCGTAACCATAGGTATAAAAACCCATGGTTAGTGAGGCTCAAAGTGGTATTCTGTAAGGTACCGTGTTCTCAGGCTTCTTAAGAGTTCACGATAACGATTTCATAGCCAGCCTCATAGTACGAAAGCCTTCCACCAGAAGACGGGTAAATCGATTCGCGCGTTATTTCAATTAATTTCGCAACAATCTGTACCAAAAATAGTTTGTATCGTTTTTAGCCTATTTTCAATTATGGAAAAAGTAGGCTTATGAGATCACCTTTTGTACGTGTGTGTGCATGTGTGTGTGTGTGCGTATGTGCGTGAAGGTGTCACCCTAATAAAATCTAAACTTCTGGAGTGATTTCAATGACAGTCGGTAAAGTCATAGTGCTATTTTGTCCAACCTCGACCGAGCTCTTCACATTTTATTACGTCTCACCAATCCAATATGGCGGCTGTGTAAAATATTTCACCGGCATTCTATATCTCAGAAACTATTACCGATATCACCCTGAAATTTAGTACGGTGATAAAGGCCACTACTAGATATTCGCCCATGTGACCTTCAAAAACCTGTTACGTGTGAAACAAACATGGCGTCCAAGTGAAACTGAAACAATTGAATAAACATTTCTCGCTATTTAACCATCCGAGAGCAGTGAAACATGGCACAGCAATTTTGTTACACATTGTAATGCACCAACATCTAATTAAGTTCAATTGTTTACATAACCTCAAAATGGCGGCTGTGCGAAATTTCCAAATTAAGTTTTAATTTCTTGCATCCTAATCATGCGATCGAAGTCAAAGTTTCAATAATGAACCTACTTAATAATATTCATGTAATAGTACATAACTCTATGACTTACAGATAAAAATCCAACATGGCGACCATCAGAAATATTTAGTCGGTTATCAATACCTACTAATCTATGACAGCAGTCAAACTGAAATTGTGTACCTTGATAAAGTCTATTACCATAAGTCCACCTATGGAACCTTCAATAACCTGGCGAGCACAAATCTATCATGGCGGCGACGCAAAATTTAAGTATTTAAATGGACGTTTCTCGCAGTGTAACCATCCGAGCGCAGTGAAACATGGCACGGTAAATGTGTATAAAAATGTTAATCCTCTGAAATCTAATTCATTTCAAATGTTTTCATAACCTCAAGATGGTGGCTGTGCGAAATTCTAAAATCTTGTGTTCTAATCATGCTAGTGAACAAACCTACGCAATAATCTTCACCAGAGAGTACATACAATAACTCTATTGCCTACATACGGTATATAACAAGAAGTTCCGTGAAGAACTATACAGCCTACTTTTCATGCCAATGATTATTCTACAGTATATGAACCTATCTAGAATAATGACGAAATTAAGTTGGTAATATCGAAATATCTAATTAGTTCAAAATATACCTGGTATAATGTAGCCTAATAGAGCACTACAGTTGGCTGCCCTGGTGACTGAATATATTCTTAGTTCCACCTCTTTAGGTACAGAATACAAAATTTGGTTGAAGTCCAATGGACGTTACATGCAGTTAGACACTGGATCTATCAGCACGCGTAAAAGCATGTTGCCAACAATACCATGCGTGTGCTGGTCAGAAATAATCTGAATTATTATGATATCTTGTTGTGCCAATTTTGGATGAAATCCATTTGTTAGTATAGAAGTTACATGTATTTTAAAATTGGACATATCAGCAGGCATAGAATCATGTTGGCAGCGCCGCCTTGTGTTAATTACTCCAAATTAATCTAGAATGTCAGGTGCTATACGTGTGAAAAGTATAGAGCTGTTGGCTTGCATACTTTCTG
This sequence comes from Meconema thalassinum, assembly GCA_946902985.2. Classification (NCBI taxonomy): domain Eukaryota; kingdom Metazoa; phylum Arthropoda; class Insecta; order Orthoptera; family Tettigoniidae; genus Meconema; species Meconema thalassinum. Next base: position 1,162,448,203 of record OX336389.2, on the reverse strand, counting down.
ATATATTGATATTAGGGTAAAAAGAATATAGACAGCATTTATTAACAGCTGGCAGCCCTGATTGCTCATAACAATACTTATAGTCATATCTGTTATGGTACACATTGCACATACGAAATTTGGTTGAAATCCAACTGATAGTATAGAAGTTACATGTATTTAATAATTGGTACTATCAGCAGGCTTATAATCATGTTGGTATAACTGACGTATATAAGTTACTCCAAATTAACCTAAAATGTCAGAATATACGTGTGCATAGTTTAAAGCTGTTGGCTTGCATACTTTCTGATATATTGGTATTTGGATTTAAAAAATAGAGAGAGCAATTATTAACAGTTGGCAGCCCTGGTGGCTCTTAAGAATACGCTCAGTAATATCTGTTTATGTACAGATATTACATACTAAATTTGGTTGAAATCCAGTTGATAGTGTAGAATTTATATGCATTTAAACATTGGACCTATCAGAAGGTTTAAAATTATTTTGGCAACACTGTCATGGTTGGCCTCCTGGAAATTAAACTGAAATAGTATTATCTACATGTGTGCCAATTTTGGAATAGCTCCCATGCATACCTTGCAAGATATCCAACATGGAGCTCAAATTTCTAGTGCGTTTTTTCAGCAGTTGGTAGCACTGACATCATTTTCAAATATGGACGTGAGCTATTCCGGTGCACATCTTTACTCACACTAAATTTGGTTTTGATTGCTGCAGCGGTTTAGGAGTTGATAGGGGGGACACACACACAGCCAGACAGACAGACAGACACACAATTTCCCGGATCGATCTCATAAGACTACTTTTTCCTCATTTTTGCAAAATGTGAAAAGTAGGCTAAAAATTCAACATGGTGACCATTCAAAATATTTAGATGGTTTTCAATATCTACGAATCTATTAGGCAGCAATCAAACTGAAATGTTGTATGTTGATACAGGCAATTAGCGTAAGTAGGATATAGGAAAATACTGTAGGTTATTATGTTCCCCACGGGACTACTTGTTTCTAACTATTTCCTTAGTTCTATATTGTCTAAGGTATACATATACGTTTCGGAAAAAAATATCACAGTTTTAACATAATGATCTTATTGTTTCAATGGTTCATGCATCTTAGGACTAAAGGATTTACATGCATAAAATCCTCAATTTATGTTTACACGCATGTAAAATGTATTTTAATGTAAAAATTATGTAAAATTTTCAAAACTTCTGGACTATCTAAAAATAAATGAATTTTGATGATTCCTTCACTGATTTGTCCAGATCTTTATAGAGAATGTTGTCAAGCACAATCATACTTATTACCTAATTTTTGAAGTAACTAAACAAAGTTTTCCAAAAAATTGTAATTTTTTTACTATATTTTTTTTTTAAAACACCTCGTATGTTTTTTGTGTTAAAGTTATTTCAACAATTGAGGTTCAAACCATTCCCCAGTTCATGCTCTTTCATTTGACATATCAGCCATAATTTTATCTCAATTTATGTCGAAGTTATTTGGATTGAAAATCTGGAAATTGGAGGAATTTCTTAATCTGAGAAGACAAGGGTTGAAAGTTTGCAATAAGATAACTAGTTCCTCTTTCAAAATCACACTTTAGAATTCCCCTGCCCCATACGCGAGGCCCTCCGTTTGAAGTTTTTTGTATGGAGGCGAGGTGGCGCAGCGGTCAAGCTGTTGGCCTCTCACCAAGGTGGACTGGGTTTGATTTCCGGTCAAAACATGTGAGATTGTCGAAATGAAATGCCACGTGCTGTTGAAAATATTTTAGCTTCCCCATATTCACATACAATTAACCACATGCCATATACAAGTTTACTGTTTATATCGAGAGCATTTTCTTGTCTCTTGGAGGTACCGTACAGACTTTATCTGTTTGAAAACCACAGAATTTACACACTAAACCTATTGTCAAAGCCCAGCCAAACCGTTGATTTTCATAGTTAATCACACTCATAGATGAAGTACTGTAGAAGAACTAGGGCATGCTAATGCAAATATTAAAGTCTGAAGGCAGTGTGAATCAAATATTACATAGAAATACTAATTAGAATAGTTAATATGACATGTGTCAGCGCTTGTTGCGAGTTTAGCATGTGAAGCACTACGAGAGGGGTCAATGTTTATCTTTCTTGCACCACTAGAGCTTTCTTCTCGTTTGTGATGCTGATTTCCACAGAACCTTCGCTTTCTCTTCTTACTACTCCAAGAGTTAGAGCCAATGATGTAATAAATCACTCCCACAAATACGAGATAATCCAAATACGAGATAAACTTTGCACGTCTTCTCAAATTTGTCACATATCCATGGAAACCGCCATTACTGTTTACCAAAGACCATGTGTAAGACAATGAGAACACACAACTGAAGTATAATATTACTATAATTCCAGAGCAATCTGTGAGTGAGGATTGATACTATAAACAAGCCATCTGTCACATGAACTGAAATAGAGTGCTGTACTTCTCTCCTCATGCCACACCCATGTCGGAAAATGGCGCGCATCGCTCGCTTTAAACCCACTTTAAATGCATTTCTAGTCATCGTACTCATGGAAACCATACATTTTATGAAAGAAGGGAGTTCAGAGTAACATTTTATGTTGTTTTATTTATCATATTCATTGAACATTCTTGCGGATCACTTCTGTGACTGCTAATGAAATGTGTATTGTTTGAAGTAACAGATGTTATCCGATACAAACACAGTCGATGAAGTAAATTGTTGTTTTGGCATCGGCGCATTCTTATCGCATTCTCACACTTACCCCCAGCCCACCAGGTGATCTCCGCCCTCCCCCTTGCGCCGACAGTGCTTTCACTCAGGGCTCTAGTTGAAATTGCCGATCAACTTGATTTTTGATGGAAGGGGTACTCCATCCCCACAATATATAAATCACACACCTGAAGGAAGGCGCAGATATAAAACAAGATGTTCAGTAAAGAACGTATAGCCTACTTTCTCCTAAATGCATGGGTATAGTTATAACACTTTGTCCTTTTCAAGGAGTATAATTGAATGCTGGTTGTAGTACCTTGCTGAAATACAACGTGCTATACGGATATTATACGTTCATTGATTGAATCCTTACCTGAATTATAAAGGGTGTATTTGATATGATGGAAGTCCGTTACACTGGTGATAGAAAAGATTATTCTAAGCAAATATCTTCATGAAATTTAGTCGTATCTTAATTAGTGTAGGTGGAATTAAATCACAAAAATCGTCGGTCAAACACTTGGAAAAGGGCTTAGACTGCGTTCCCCTCAGCAGCACTGCTGACTTCTCCCCGTCGCCCTCCCCTACTACGCGGAGGAATGTTGACGAGAGTCTGAAGGCGAGTTACCTACTCGCCTTGTCTGCCAATGGCATTGAAATATTACCGGTCCTAACGTCCCAAGCCATTGCGTGCGATTTGAACAACAACAACAACAACAGCAGCAATACAAATTTTCTTACGAGACGGGTAGTGTTATCCTCATAACAGCTGATAACACCCCTCAACCGGAAGGTCAATGCTCCGATTATGTAACAACTTCCCCCTCCGCGCGTCGCCCCACATTGCCACGCCACGTTTCCCCCAGCCTGCCACCCCGGCACCTTCTTCGTGAAGAGTTTCTGAAATACCTAAAAACATTGACTTTTAATGATTAATTTTCAATTTAGTGATAGGTGACAAATTTTTACCAAGGAAGCTTAGAATAGTCTCTTCTATCACCAGTGTAACGGACTTCCATCATATCAATTACACCCTGTTTATACACACTTTAATACAGCCTAGAATATTTTGTCATGCAATGAACGATTTCTTTAGCGTTTTTGCCGATTTTATAAACCATTTGATGCTAAATATAAATTATAACACAGGTTAGCAGACAAGATTTAACACTCACCCAAGTACACGGGGCTAAATGACCACGATGCCCATGCATTTCAAATGAAACAACAACAGCTTCCTACCCAAATCCTTCCTCGTATAAAAGTACACACACTAGTAAGCCTACGGGCGTGGTAGCGGTCAAGCTGCTGGTCTCTCACCAAGGTGGACTGGGTTCGATTCCCAATCAATGCATGTGAGATTTTCGAAGTGAAATGCCATGTCCTGTGGTTCGGATTCCACGTAAAAAGGAGGTCCCGTGGCTCATAATCACAAGATTCACGGTCACGTAAAACTACAATCTTCCTTCTTATTTTACTAGTTAGCTTACAGACATCACAGAGACACCGGTTATCCGACAACTTCTACACATACTTAAGTACACGGTGCTATAAGACCATGATGCCGCAAAACCCCTAAAGAATCAACAACAACAAAAAACAACAACAACAATAGACTCTACCACGGATCAAGGACAACACATTTCAATCGATGTAGTCGAGGGTAGAAATAGGTGTTAAAAGTAGTCTATATATATATATATATATATATAACATTTTCGATTGCAAAAACACACTATATATGCTTAACATTATAGTGTGTGAGTAGATATAAATCAATAAATACAAACAAATCGAATTAAAAACAAGAAGTTCCGTGACGAACTAAAGAGTCTACTTTTCTTAAAATTTAAGATTCATGCCAATAATTAATCTATATCGATCTATCTAGAATAATGACGAAATTAAGTTGGTAATATCAAATTTTCTATTTAGTTCGAAATACTGTATACCTGGCATAATGTAGCCTAATAGAAAACTACAGTTGGCAGCCCTGGTGACTGAATATATTCTTTGTTCCTTCTCTCAAGGTACAGAATACAAAATTTGGTTGAAGTCCAATGGATAGCATAGACGTTACATGCAGTTAAACATTGGATCTAACAGCGCGCGTAAAATCATGTTGGCAACAATGACATACATATATTGGTCAGAAATAATCTGAAATAATATGATCTATTGTTGTGTCAATTTTGAATGAAATCCATTAGTTAGTACAGAAGTTACATGCATTTTAAAATTGGACCTATCAGCAGGCTTAGAATCATGTTGGCAGCACTGGCGTAGGCCTATATTAGTTACTCCAAATTTATCTAGAATGCCAGGTACTATACGTGTGCAACGTTTAGAGCTATTGGCTTGCATACTTACTGATATATTGATATTTGGGTAACAAAAATAGAGACAGTATTTATTACTATTAAAATCGGCATAGTCATATCTGTTATGGTACACAATGCACACACGAAATTTGGTTGAAATCCAAATGATAGTATAGAAGTTACACGTATTTAAAGTTGGACCTCTCAGCAGGCTTAGAATCATGTTGGTAGCACTGACGTATATAAGTTACTCCAAATTAATATAGAATGCCAGGTACTATACGTGTGCATAGTTTAAAGCTGTCGGGTTGCACACTTTCTGATATATGGGTATTTGGATATTAAAAAATTGAGAGCATTTATTAACAGTTGGCAGCCCAGGTGGGCTTAAGAATACGCTCAATCATATCTGTTTATGTACACATAGCACATACGAAATTTGGTTGAATTCCAATTGATAGTTTAGAAGTTATATGCATTTAAAATTTGGACCTATCATCAGGCTTATAATCATTTTGGCAACACTGCCATGCATGGCCTCCTGGAAATTAAACTGCAATATTATTATCTATGAAAATGAAAATCCACAGCCTGCTTCCAGTCTCCGACTGGGTCAGGAATGGAATGAATGAAGCCCCCATCTAGCGGCGAGGATATGAACTGTGCCGGCTGCCGAGGCCTGAAGCACTCCTCTGGGGCAATGATTAAATGAATGACAGATGAAATGAAATGATAGTGGAGAGTGTTGCTGGAATGAAATTTTGACAGGGACAACCGGAGTACCCGGAGAAAAACCTGTCTGCCTCCGTTTTGTCCAGCACAGAACTCACATGGAGTGACCGGGATTTGAACCACGGACCCAGCGGTGAGAGGCCGGCGTGCTACCGCCTAAGCCACGGAGGCTCTATTATTATCTATACGTGTGCAAATTTTGAAATAGCTCCCATTCATACCTTCCAAGATATCCGACATGGAGCTCAAATTTCAATTGCGATTTTTCAGCAGTTGGTAGCACTGACATCATTTTCAAATATGGCCGTGAGATATTCAGGTATAGATCTTCACCCCTACCAAATTTTGTTTCGATTGCTGTAGCCGTTTAGGAGTTGATAGGGGGACACACACACACAGCCAGACAGACAGACAGAAGGACAGACAGACAGACAGACATTTTCCCGATCTCATAAGTCTACTTTTTCCTCATTTTTGCAAAATGTGAGAAGTAGGCTAATAATAGAACTTGTAGGGACTTGAACGAGGAACCTCAGAGGAGTCAGAGACGCTACCATTGCGCTAAAATCACCCAATGCTAACATTGATATAATAAAAGTTTTAGTATAACTGCCTAGAATATTTTGTCTTGCAATGAACTATTTCATTAGCGGTTTTTGGCGATTTTATAAACCATTTGATGCTAAATATAAATTATTTTGTTCAGAACATTCCTAGAAGGAAATATATGCATTTACGAGCAGCAAAAGCCTCCATTTTTGTAACGGGACGGCACGGAGAAGCACGGTACGGCACGTTCAACCTGAACTATTAATCACTACTGTGGAATAATAATCTATTTTGAAATGCTAATATCCTATCTGTCACCTCATTGAGGACAGTTACAACCTCCCTATGTACGATGAGCGTATTAGGTAAGGCCAGGCCTTGTTGAATCGTAAGTTACTGTTTGGCTATAATACTTGCATGATTCATACATCCGCCATCATGAAACTATTTGGCGGATGACCTTATAGCTTGGGCAAATAACGCATCTTACATTACGGTATATTAATGCATAATTTGCTAAAGATCGGATGAATTTGGTTGGAAGCCATTTCTTCTTTGTTATGATGGCAGCGATATACCACATGAAACTGAGTTGTTCTTTGCTGGTACTAACTCTGTACCAATGGTGGTTCGATTTGGTTTAGTTGTGTGTGAATTGATAGCGGGGATCGATTTGCACACATACATGGCCGCCATCTTCAAACGATTGGCCTGATGGCCTTGTCATTTGGTTAAAAGACACTTCCCTCATGAAGGTATGTTGTTGCAAAATTTGGCAGAGATCAGGATGATTACATTAGTCGTAATTTGATTTAAGCTTTGACCATTTGAGTTGCCGCCATTACGTTTCCGTCACGATGGCGGTGATATAAAACATGACGCTGAGGTACCCTTTGCTTTACTACCTCTCTACCAAATTTCGTTCAATTCGGTTTCACCGTGTTTGAATTGATTGGGGGAGCTGTGGCAGACATGCAGAGTGTACACACACTCACAGACACACAGACACACACTTTTTAGCCCTGAGTTGATCTCATCAGTCTACTTTCATTTTTGTTGTTGCAAAAATCGAAGGTAGACTAAAATTAAGGGGTTTATTTCAGCACCGTGCAGATTTAAAAATCTCTATGAGGAATAAGAGGTGGGCATTGTTCTTTCCCTAGTATTTCCCTGCAGGTAACAGCTTATCCGTAAGTACTACTACCTGGAATGACATAAGTACTGCACCCATTTAGGAAAACGGAAGTACCGGTCATCATCCAACTAAGTGTTCAGCTCAGGGCGTGTACAGTTATTCCCACTGTCTGACTATGTACTCAGAATGTGAACTATAGGAAGGACAAGCACGAAAGGACTATAACACCAACTTCTTTAAATTGATATCTTTAATTTACTCAAATATCTTCAAATAAACAGTCACAACACAAATATATTAGTTGAAATTACCTTTATAATACACAAAAAGAAACAATATAATGACCCTTAATCTATCTTGCTTCATTTCTGATGGATTCGTCATGATCCATCCGCTTACATTGATATTTTAATCTTAGAGATTCTATATATTATATTCCCCAAAAATAAGGGTTTTCATTCACTTCAACTGAGTTCCGCCTGGTCAAGCTCAAACTCAGGATATTTACTTTTACTCTTACAATGCCTTCATTTGGCTATAAAATGACTTATTATTCTTCATATTTATGCTATCCTTTTTAAATCCACACATTTCAAACACAAATTATCCCCCAAAACACAAATAACATTATTCACACGAGTACCATTTACTTCTCCACTTTCATGCCAATTATGTTTTATTGCAGCCATTGTGTCCCTGAGAATTGGATGTTCAATGGAGCCCGCACTCCTCGAAGTCCAATTCTATGATTTTTATCTTACCCGTATTTCTTCTCTTTAAGAGTATGGAACCAAATTTGACATTTTCAAAAATGCATTTATTATTATTATTCTTTATATTTATCATTTTCATTAATTTTATTGTTAACATTCTGGATGGGCAATCCATGAATAATAATCCTCTTTGGCAGGTATTTCTTCTGAGACATTTTAAACCTTCCAATAAAACCACGATGTCTTCATTGATATGTTCATTTACACAGTGACAGTTTTATGGCTTAGTCTGCGTGCGGTGTGACCTTCATCAGTCTCCCCTCGCTTTGAGCGAGACAACGAACCTTTTATAAACACAGAGCCTTCCCTAACTTGACCTAGCGTAACTTTTAACCATATGTTTTTACCTTCAAAGATAGACCAGCTCTCAATTGAGACTCCAAGCATTTTATTTTACTCTTCCTACGGACTGCGATCAGTCTCATTATTCATATTTTTTCGCGCCTCGGTTTGGGATAATTATTCTCTGCTATTAGGATGACAAACAAACATCTTATTTAGCCCGCTGTGGCCAATATATTACTCTGCTGGGATAGGTATTCCAAATACAAATGCTAACCAACTCAGGGACACCATGCCCTGCCTGGCTACGGAGGTCGGTATAGCTCGCAAGAGGGAATCAATCTCACCCTACCTCCGGCTACCTGCCTAGACAATATCATCTATCCAGTCTTACGATTCCATTTCATTCATGTGCTCCCTGGCGACATGAGAATTATATAATATCTGAGTGAGCATTTTATTCTTTCACTCGAACACATTAATATGACTTTACCATAGTCAACCGACGAATTTCCCATAGACTATAACAATTATCCGATACTTGCCCGTTCATTCAATATTTCAAAGCCCTAGTTTACATTTGGTCTAGCCCATTTTTGGCGACAATAATATTTCTTGGATACTCAATTCATTATTACTCTAGTCCAGATATCCTGGCGAGGATAAATGACTTTACTTTCGTTAATACATTTTCTATTGTTCCCTTTCATTATTTCGTGGTCTTTTATTATTACTCTAATTTCCGTTAGGCCTTTCATTGCCTTTACTCGTGATGCTAAGGCCATTTTGCAAATTCTTTTAATTTATACCATTTAACCGTATAAGGTTTGTTTATTATTTTATCACCGACTTGGATTTTCATTGCATTACTTTAAATTTCATTAAATTATCTTTCGATTTCCTACTTATTTACTTTCGCATTAACTTAAGTTGCGTTCAACTTCTATTGCATTTACTTTGCATAAAAACGTCACTGATTTCAATTACTTAGTTTATTTATTTCAACAATACTTTGGTTCCACCCCTTCACTAATTACTTTAGATGCTTACACGCACTTGGGTATTATCCGTATAATATTTAATTCATTACTGGGCCTTATTTCCACAGCCTTTCTCATTAACAAATGACACTTTAAAGCACTATTCACCATTATCACTTTATCATTAATCATTTCACAGTAATACATTTTCAAATTATGGGTCCACAATGGCTCAATATATTTAATTCATTTTGGTACTCAACCACCAGGATCCATTGTTGTGAAGAATTTCCCCCACATGTTTGTAACTCAATACATTTTCACAAAAATATGGCAACACATAACACACGTTATTTTACCTGATATGACATATTAGTATACATAATGATTCTTGATTATAAAACACTTTCACAAAATTTATATTATTTTAAACAATTATCCTATCTTTACACACGTTTCCACTTTCTCACTTTCCACTCTGTGACAATTCACACGAGTTAACCCTTGGGTTAAGTCCTAATTTAAAATCTATTTACAATTTCTTTACACACTGTGTAATAATCCTTGTCGCATCTCAGAACGCAAACGATGACTTCCGATTTGTTCCCTGATGACGACTTCTTACCTCGATCTGGTTGCACGATCGATCCTATGATGACTTCTAGCTCGGACCCCTAGGTCTCGAATCAAAGTTCTGTTGTTAATCCACGGTTTAAACCCACCGGTTTAATAACTTAACCTGGCTTCTCCTTTAAAAATGTTCTGTCGTGATTATCGACCTGCTCTTGATTTCACCATGGCTCGAAATGTTCTTTTTATTTGTCAATGTTCGGTCCCCTTTTCCCTTTTCACTGCGCATTCGTTTTATACTGAACGCCACTCTACTTTTGCTTCCGGTACGTGGTCCTATTTTCTAACTGGCTTTCATTTAAAGACCAATAGCTAATGATAGCGATACTTGTTCTAGCTATCATTAGAACATTACCTTCTGTTGCGTAATGTTCGTCTATCCTCACAATTTTTAATAGGCGGTGTTCTTTATACTTTCGGTAACTTCTGCCTAGTTTCGAACCAGCTTACTTGTACTCTTGAAGATTTATAGTTCTTTCCGAAGCTACATGACCTCGACCTGATATCTTTGTGTTCGATGTACTGGACTATCCCGCCACGGTGGACTAAATCCACTGAAGATTGTTCTTTTCGCCCTGATCGGGCCGCAACTTGGCGTAATGACGACTTGTACTTGTTGAAACTGGTTGTATAATCTTACCTCCCCTGAGGTTCGGATAACTGAATACGTTATGGCGCAGTACCTTCTTACGAGGTCTGTAGTAAACTGCGTACACGATGATATAGCGTGCAGTGCCTCAGCACTCACTGATACTGTGATCCAGCGTCAGGTCCGACTGGCCTGACAAGACTGCATGCCTTCTGCCTGGAAGCTCGGCTATTTATTGGGAACTTGAAAAAATAAACTACTTTTGTCTTCTTCTTAGAGCTAACTCCTGAAATAGACGTCGCACGTTTTTGAAAAATATATCATTATGTTCCCTATATTCCAAACGTCTCAATACCATTTCGTTTCTTGAAAATCGATCGTCTATTTAACTTAAACAAAATCTACAAGGCTCCTCAGCTGTGAGGGCAAATGAGTTCATTTTTCTTCTTCCCCCGACCCCATCTTAGCTCCGCCTAATGACGTAATTGCTGACTAAGTGCTTTTTCCCTGGGCCTAAATTATTCACTTTTAACCTTGCTTAATTCATAATTTCCTGGATTATTCTCATCCCCGTAGACCTATTGTTGTAATTTTGCATTGTTTCCGCTAAAACGGCTTATTTTACAATTTTTCGGTGTTGGTTGGCAATCCAGTGTTGTCAGAAAACTGCTGATCTTAACACTCTGTGGTGATTCCCCCGCCAATCTGCTCTGGCTGATTCATCACGGCGTGACTGCCCTCGTGATTCACAGATCGCTTGCACCACGTATCTCTAGATAAAGCTGTCAATGTTTTGCGTCATGGCCTGAATCACTTCCTGTTTCCTCATGACTAGCTTATATGTTACTGAAAGTCTTATAACTATTTTACATTTCTCGATTTATAATAACTTAGGTTCGAACCCTGCACCCATCAAATGGGTACAGTACCAACTACATTAAAATATTATGTGCATAACATTACTCTCACCTGGATTCTTGTAATTCTTCTAGGTTCTCATTAAATACAGTAGTACGAAAAGAAAAGTAAAATTCTACATTCTAATAAATCGTGCAACCGGCAAAGTTGGCTGTGAGGTAAACCCCGGTGTATTAGAAGGATGGGAACAGCTCTGGAAGCAAGGCTCAAATCACACACAATGTATGCTTTAACAGATTATTCAAATACACACATCAAAAAAAGTTTTGCATCACCTCGGTTCCCAGATCTCCGGCATATAGACGTTGACTGTGTATATTGTATCCAAGATACAGTCCCTTTGACTGTTCATAGATGTCACTAAAACTGCTCAAAGATGTAAACAACCATGCATGAGCAGGGCCTATTAGACGGAGGGGGTACGACAGCCGATCAGTTCCAGTCATTCCACCAGGACGAAGGTACGCTGCTCATGTTGTCTGTAGTTCTACCATGCCTAGAAGGTCAATACCGCAGTTCGATCGCGTCCGCATTGTTACTTTGTGTCAAGAAGGGCTCTCAACAAGGGAAGTTTCCAGGCGTCTCAGAGTGAACCAAAGCGATGTTGTTCGGACATGGAGGAGGTACAGAGATACAGGAACTGTCGATGACAGGCCTCGCTCAGGCCGCCCAAGGGCTACTACTGTAGTGGATGACCGCTACTTACGGATTGCCGCTCGGAGGAACCCTGACAGCAATGCCACCATGTTGAATAATGCGTTTCGTTCAGCCACAGGACGTCGTGTTTCAACTCAAACTGTGCGCAATAGGCTGCATGATGCGCAACTTCACTCCCGACGTCCATGGCGAGGTCCAGCTTTGCAACCCCGACACCATGCAGCGCGGTACAGATGAGCCCAACAACATGATGAATGGACCCCACGGAATTGGCATCACGTTCTCTTCACCGTTGAGTGTCGCATATGCCTTCAACCAGACAATCGTCGGAGACGTGTTTGGAGGCACCCTGGTCAGGCTGAACGTCTTAGACACACTGTCCAGCGAGTGCAGCAAGGTGGTGGTTCCCTGATGTTTTGGGGTGGCATTATGTGGGGCCGACGTACGCCACTGGTGGTCATGGAAGGCTCCGAAACGGCTTTACGATACCTGAATGACATCCTCCGACCCATAGTGCAACCATATCGGCAGAATATTGGAGAGGCATTTGTCTTCATGGACGACAATTCTCGACCTCATCGTGCACATCTTGTGAATGCGTTCCTTCAAGATAACGACATCGCTCGACTACAGTGGCCAGCATGTTCGCCAGACATGAACCCTATCGAACATGCCTGGGATATGTTGAAAAGGGCTGTTTATGGACGTCTTGACCCACCAACCACTCTGAGAGATTTACGCCGAATTGTCGTTGAGGAGTGGGACAATTTGGACCAACAGTGTCTTGATGAACTTGTGGATAGTATGCCACGGCGAATACAGGCATGCATCAATGCAAGAGGACGTGCTACTGGGTATTAGAGGTAGTGGTGTGTACTGCAATCTGGACCACAAATGCTGAAAGTCTAGCTGTATGATGGTACAACATGCAATGTGTGGGTCTCATGAGCAATAAAACGAGCTGAAATGTTGTTTGTGTTGATCTCTATTCCCTTTGTATTTAACGGTTCCGGAACTCTTGGAACCGAGGTGATGCAAAACTTTTTTTGATGTGTGTAGAACATTTAATTTATAACATACAATAAAAAAAATAATTGTGTGACACCACTTTGCATTTGTATTGGAAATGCTCCTGGTGGATGTCTTAACTTGTCTGTCCATGTAGAAAGTATCCCATTGCAGACTTAATAAAATGCAGTTTCATCTTTCTTCTTGTTCTCATGCAGACCAGCTCACTGGAAGGTCTTTCAGAGATTCTTTGGACAATCCTGGAAAATTGGAGAGAAAAAAACAAAATTTCTCTGAATGAGATACAATCAAACCATGAAATGTTCTACAGTACATAAATCAGCCAAAATGCCTTGTCAAATGATGAAAAATAATTCAGGAAACGATGTAGTACTATATGTTTACTCCTCCACTGACTATAACCCACCCACCATCCCCTTTTTCGATCACGATTTATGTAGGTAAAAGTCCAACTGTGCCCGCCATTATGAGCGTGAGTTATCGTCAAAGACAGTATAGCTAACCCCGCGCTTAAGGTACTAGTCATTTTTTTTGTCAACAGTGTCCCACTAGCTTCTCGCGGCGAAGGCTGCACCTCAACCCAACCATTCTAACCTTCGTTCTGTCCAATCCAATGAAATTTGACAATGGTTACAGCCTAACACGTCCACTCCAATGGATTTTTACAATGGTTATAGCCTATCGTGTCCAGATCAATGGATATTTATCAACATTGCCCCGCTAGCTTCCCGAGGCCAAGGCCGCATCTCAACCCGACTATTCTAACCGTCGTATTGTACAAGCCAATGGTATTTGACAATGGTTACAGCCTAACACGTCCACTCCAATGTATTTTGACAATGGTTACAGCCTAAACCGTCCAGATCAATGGTTTCTTTTGTCAACAGTGTCCGGCTAGCTTCCCGCGCCCAAGGCCGCATCTCAACCCGACTATTCTAACCGTCGTTTTGTCCAATCCAATGGGTTTTGACAATGGTTTTAGCCTGCGGGCCGCGTTAACTATGTATACTTCCCTGGCTTTTGTAACGCACCAATAAACTGTAATTAATATGATATACTTTGTATACCACATGTTGGCAACAATGCGTGTGCCTCGATGCGTGCCGTTGAGTGCACCTTGTTGAAAGTTGAGCGAAATTCAAGCGCTGTCGGAACATGGCTGCCGTTGTTAAAATAGTAATAAATAAAAACATATATTTACGTAATTTAGCATATATTTCAGGTGCAGTAGTGACCAAGGTTACTAATTTGAATTGGTTATGTCCTCCAGAAGATGAAAAACAGAAACAAGGATTAGTTCTGAATGAAGTATCACTCTTTTCCTTTTCGCTTTAATTTCGTTACTATATGATTGTCATACCTTATTTCTACGTCTGGGGGGACATTATCAATTGTAATTACTAACCTAGGTCACTTCTGCACCGACTGCACCGGGCATATGTTTTATATTTATTGCTCATTTAACAACGGCAGCCATGTTCAACAGCGTATTTAGTATGTTTCAACTGTCGCCAAAGCGTCCACAACGAGGCGCACACATTGACGTCACTAGTTGCCAACATGTCCCATACAAAATACACCACACGACAGACATAATGTTGTAATTACGTGGGGAAAAAGTTTGCAAAACCATTTGTCTGGATGAAAATCCTGGGCTAGGAAAAAGCCATTGGTATGGATGATTATTATTGTTGCAATACGATATTCTTGATTAAAATTGGAGATTGTTATTTAGCAACTCGCGCAATCCATGTCTAACTTCAGATTGAAACTTGGCACGCTTTCACATTAACTTGACGGCGCTCTCTTGTTTTACGATACCGCATATGGAATAGCAACGAATTCGTGGGGTTGGCTATACTGTCCTTGCAGCTAAATCAGGCGCATAATGGTGGACCCAGCTGTATTTTCGTATATATAGGTCGTGATCAAATTTGAGACAGCGGGTGAGTTATAGACAGCGGAGAAGTAAACATCTATTACTACATCTCCAGATTTTACCCGACTATTACTACAGGTAGTTTGGCTAATATTAGCCTATTTTCATGTATAAAAAATATGCTTATGAGATTACCTTTTGTCCGTGTGTGTGTGCGTATGTGTGTGTGTCTGTGTGTGTGTGTCCGTAGTAAAATCTAAACGGCTGGAGCGATTTGAATGAAACTCGGTAACGTCATAATAATGTCTTCTCCGACCCCGACCGTGCCCTTCAAATTTTATTACGTCTCACCAATCCAACATGGCGGATGTGCGAAATATTTCACCAGGATTCTATATCTACGAAACTATTACTGATATCACCCTGAACTTTTGTACGATAATAAAGGGGACTATTAGAAACTCACCTATAGGACCTTTTTAAACACTGTTAAGTACAAAATGAACATGACATCCAAGCGAAGTTGAAACATTATAGTAAACTTTCCTCGCGATTTAACCAACTGAGCGCAGTGAATCTTTGTACAGTAAATGCTTATACACATTGTTATGCACTGACACCTAATTTAGTTCAATTTCTGTGTAAGATTTTAAAATCAAGTTTATTTCTTGTGCCCTAATCATGTGATCGAAGTCAACGTTTGAATAGTGAACCTACGCAATAATATACATGTAATTGTACATGTCTATGGCCTACATATATATAAATCCAACATGACGACCATCTGAAATATTTACACGGTTCTCAATATCTACTAATCTATGACAGCTATCAAAATGAAATTTTGTATGTTGATAAAGGTAATGAACGTAAGTTCTCCTATGAGACTTTCAATGACCTGGTGAGCGCAAATGTAACATGGCGGGGACGCGAAATTTAAATATTAAAATTGGCGTTTCTCATGATTTAACCATCCGAGCGCAGTGAAACTTGGCGTGGTAAGTGCTTATACAAATTTAAATCCACTGACATCTAATTGGTTTCAATTGTTTTTATAACCACTAGTTGGCAACTGTACAAAATTTTAAAATTTCGTTTTTATTTCATGTGTCCTAATCATGCGATTGAAGTACGAATAATACACTTACGCAATAATTTTTATGTAATAGTACATAACTCTACGGCCTACATATATAAAAATCCAACATGGCGACCATCCGAAATATTTAGATGGTTCTCAATATCTGCGAATCCATTACAGCAATCAAACTGAATTGTATGTAGATAAAGGCAATCACCATAAGGAGGTATGAATAACTTAACCCATGAACGCCCAAATTAGGACTTTTTGAAAAAAAAAAAGGTTTTTTTCTTAGTAGGTCAAACCATAGGGGGCTGATAATTTGCTTAAGTCATATTTTACGAAGGTGGCATATTAATTCCCAGAAATAGAGGGCGTTACATATTTGTAATGCTAGGCGCTTGTGCTGCTAATTCAGAATGGTGATTTATAATAGACTACAATACTGTACCAATTCCATGTTTGTTGCTGAATACCTGTCATGATTATATTTCAAATTAAATAGCACTAAGCAAGTATTTTGACAACTTTGAACCTTGGATCATATAGTCAAGTGACTTGGTGTGGAACGGCAAGAAGCATGATATGCACATTCTCTTATCACATTCACAACATGCAGTGCGGATACCACTTACTCACAATTCGCCGGCACACCGCCTCAGCTTATTTCCTGGATATTGATGACCAGATGATCGCGTCCATCATATCGCAAGTCATTAATGACGTGGCCCTCTTCTGCACGTGCTGTTGACGGCCGCACGGCTCCTCGTGGTTCTACACCGTGTGATTTCACGTATAATTGCTCCACTTCCCTCTTCAACTCCTGCGGAGTTGTACTTGGCCGTGACATTATACTGAGGTACCATGCGTTTTGGGGACTCTCGTCAAGAAGCCAAGAAAATATGGCCCACCACCATTTTTTGCTTCTTATTGACACACAATATCAGGCTACATACTCATCCATAAGGTCCGTTTCTATAATGGATTTGTTATAGGTGCCGATCAAAGAGGACGTTGGATTGTAACTATTTTATTTTCTGCCCGAGAGAACCTTTTGACCTGGTCGTGGGGAAAAACAGGGTGAATCGTGGAGGCAACAGTTACTGTGCTGTTATCATGCCAGCGAGCAATAACCATGTCGTCATCACTCCTTTTCCACTTCCTCCAATATTTCTGCCAGGGTCAGACCTCTGAAATAAACAAAAATGACTCTTGTATTGTATTTTCTGAAACACTGCCTACAACAAGATATCTCGGCAAAGGTATGGTCTTGATCTCTTCAATACGGTACTGGAAAAAAATACGCCACAGTGACAAAATATATTTTATCAAGGCATACACCGTTAAAAGAGCTGTACCGGTATATGGAAAAACATTTTGTGTAAAATGCATGAAATATATTGTAACTCATTTCAAATGAATGTGCTACCGATAATATCTTGTCTTATCACTCACCATGTGAAATGGTAACGCTAGGAAAATTGCTCTCGGGCATGAGCAGGTATAAAGAATCATGTGAAATATGTTACAGAATTATAAATTACGTAGATATACTCTATTGATTACCATAATACAGAAGACAATGTAAAATACTCTTTTACGGAATAATTTAGCATAACTTGTGATGGGATGCTGCTAAAGGTGTGAAAAACAAACCATGGAATGCACCCAATTGTTGCGACACCACCCAAGACATTCCCTAGCGACTAGTGCGCAGGAAATGACTCAATAGACCTTCCATGATCACACATGCGCGAAGTTTGAATATCCTTAACTGGCAAAGGTCCTGTAGAGCAATAAATGTAATGGCCGGTACTGCGTTACCAAATGGTAAAGCTAGTCGTCTATGGGTTGTTATTTAAGTCATTAAGTGATAATAATATAATGTATATATGAGCTGTTTGCTTCCATCTTTAATTTATCGTTACAAATGGGCTAACCATGGGCCGCCATGGACTAATAAGCCCTCGGAACCTGCCATTATGGTGGATGGTTAAGCGTCAAGACCAACGTCTCAACATGGGTACGATTTGGCCTTACATAATACCAATTCGACCGCTAACCAGTCTTTACGGATCAAAAATACTGGTTATCACTTAACCATGTGTTACAGAATCGGGAAGTATGTCCGGTATCCACTCGCTGGACAACGATTGTTCTTAACTGTGCTTCACTGGAGACGGTGGTTATGAATCCGACACGGACGATGGACTACATGGTTGTTCATGTATTTATGTGCAAGTTTCACTTTATCTTAAGCATGTATCGTCATGATAGCATTCTTCATTTGCAGATTCCTTATAACCCAGAATATATGACACTGCACATTCCTCTGACTCGTCTCGCAAATATGCTAATACGTCATATGGCTCTTCCTTCTCATTCTGCGAAATTTCTTCGTTCAATTTTCACGGAGAATCGACGTCCGCATCTGTTGCTGTAGATATAAGACTATGTTTGTTTCGTTTATGGTTGGCATTGCACTGGTTTCCATCAAGACTCTTAGCGGTATAGCACTGTGGTGATGTACGTGGACACAGTGTCGTTCAACTACGTTCAACTTGCGTTCATTTGAATATATACTGTGTCTTATTAATTTTTGGGAGCGCATACAATTTTGTATAATTTTTTAAGTATGGACATGTCTTTCGTTCATCTTGTTATTCCATGCACTTCGATATACCAATTAATCTGGAGGCGTACCCACTCTCCTACTCTTCCTGCTCTAAAGTACTAAGATCTGCAGGCTAGGGTTAGCTTGAGGCGATTCTTAGCAGCAGCATTCTGCTCACAGGAATGTATTATATCAACTTGACAGGTCGCCACTAATTACCGGCGTGTTTGAGTTCTGGAATATCAGATTCCTTTGTGCTCTAGTAATCCTTGTTAACTTCATGCCCTATATGCTCAATTCTCTTGAATTATACCATCACAGTCTTATAAGTATTGTAGATTTCACAGTTATTATATTTTACTTGTTCGTCACGACTACTGTATGTGGCCTTTTGTTCGGATCCCTGCAAAGGGACAGTATGTCCAAATGGAGTTCCCAATAAGTTACAAAATATAATTTTCATCTCATTGGGACAGGCTGCGTGGCTCAGCGGTAACGTTTTCGCCTACTGATCCCAAGATAGCGGAATCGAATTCCGGCGCATTCAGTTGGCAATTGAGGGTGCTTAAATGCGAGGGAGCCGTGTCAGTAGATTCATTGGCACGTTATAGATCCCTTCGGGGCAAACTACCGGCATCCCGGCGTCTCAAAAATCCAAGTATTTAAAAGGGCCATAAAACCCATATCATAATAATAATAATAATAATAATAATTATTATTATTATTATTATTATGTCATCTCATTAGTTACATCTGATAACTAGGATCGGTTTTGGACACACAACATGGATACACAACTGTTGTGCGAATCATTCATCTGTGTAGTGACATATTATTAGTAGTGGCCTCATAGACGCTTTGCACATTTTGTTCATTGTAATAAGCCTAGTCGCCTCCGCTGTGTAGTGGTCAGCGTGATTTGCTGCAACCCCGGAGGACAGAGGTTCGATTCCCGGGATCAGGTCTGAAGCAATGAGTTTGTAGATTCTTTCATTTTGTAACAGTATTTCGACTCAGAGAGATATATGAAGATTCCCTTTGTCGACTTTTGTAGTAATATCTTGTATAATTCATATACATTTTCAATAGGGTAGTCACTCATGATATTATACTCCGCTCCGTCAGCTATGTTCCTTCGATGATTTAGCAAATCATGATAGCACGTTCAGAGAACGGCGTAGTTATTCCCTCTGACTCCTGTTCGTATAACATATCGCTGAAATATGTGTAACAATTTCTATGTTGAATTGTTTTCCGCTGCACCGTATAATATTATGTAGTTCCTGTGTGAAGATTCTAAGTTCATTTCCAGACACTCTTATAACGGAGAAATATGTTGCTTCCAAACTCTAAGTTCTTTCCTGCCGTTAGATCGGCGTGTATACTTCGCTGCACGTTGCACGTTGCAAAGAAATACGTAACTTTCACTTCAGAGTGTTCTTGACCGCTCACTTTCAAGATTCAGAACAGACAGTGGGCTCTGTACTTAGCATAAAAATCTCTAAGCCTTCCCCCTCACTCAGGGTGATTGAATCGATTCATATCGAAGTTATCTACATAAGAATGCGATTACTGTTGTTTAACACCTTCTACGAAGTGAAAACTCAATTAAATTATCTCCACACTACAGTATATTAACATTCATAACATTGGCGTGTCGTCTTTTATCTCTGTGATCTCGTAATTCCATATTTAGCGTGTTTTATGAGTGCATTGCGATCTCTCGCTCTCCCGTCCTCCTACATAGTATGGCCTTGGTTGTCATGTGGTAGGTTATCTGGCAATGAACTTGACTTGTTACGTCAGACATGTATTGCGGGGTAGTATACTTTCTTCTTCCACATCTGATATGACATTTGCGTAAATAAACACTCGTCGAAATACATCGCGGCTGCACATAAAATTACTCAGAGAAAAATTACTTCAATAGCCCCAGGAAAATACTGGGACAGTACCTACCGTCAGGCCACGGCCGCCTCCTTCCCTATTCCAAGTCTATCCCTCCCATTCTTCCCATCCCGTCCCATCCCTCATGAGGCCCCCTGTTCGCTTTGCAGGTGAGGCTCCCTGGGCGAGGCGCTAGTCCCGCCTCCCCAGTTGTTTCCCCGACTTGATGTCGAGCTCCAGTTCACTGCCCGTAGAGGCGGTAAAGGTGGGATCCCTCACTGAGTCCTTGGGAAAAGCCTACCTAGAGGGTAAACTAACTACGAAGAAAAACGAAAAACGTAGTAAGCCTACAGATGAAAAATGTCATGTTAATGTGCTCCGTGGATAATGTTCTGAGTTGGTGGTTCCTTAGTTATAATTCTGTGAGTGTGCGTCCTATTAGAACATCTAGATCCTCAACTCAGAATGTATAGAAGTATCTACTAAAATGGCAAAAGAAAGGTGTAGCCTATGCACAGCCAATTTATAGATCTATGTGTATAATCATTACAAGGAGCCGCACTCTTGAATATGTAAAAAATATTGTTCGATAACTATCATTAGAATGAGTGGTATTTCCGAAACATGGCAAGTTGATTTGTGCAAGAGACTAAGTGCAAGGAAGAACCTATTCAAATTGGCGAAGCTGCGTGTTATTAAAATATAAAGATGGATTAAATGTAAATAACACATTTTTATTTTTATTTTTACGAACTTAATTAAAGGAGGAGTATCGTATGACAATATGGACAATAGTATATTAGTTTTTCTTACGTTATGTTGGTACATGACGCAGAAATATCACCTGGCTATACGTACTGAATCTTACAGTTTTCATAATTTCTGCACAAAGACACGTTTGATGTGGCATATCCTGCGAGTAAGTTATATAAAATGGATGTTGCTTATTTGGCCCCATCAATTATATAAGTTACAAATATAGTGCTAGTTGCGCCCCCGACTAATTAGAAAGTTGTTCTGATGTTATTATAGGAAGTGGAATTAATTTCTTATTGCCTATTGAATACTCATCCACCACTTCAATGCCATAATATTCAGAAATATGTGGGCTCTCTTCTTCGCCGAAACAAGGTGGTTATCAAACCTAGAGGCAGTGTTGCACGGTATCAGAACTACGGGTTTATTATTTACAGTAACTGAGATGAATGTACAAAGGAACTTTAACTTACGAAGGATAAGTTTTGATGGAGAAAGATTGGTGCCTTTAAACTTGTATGTATAAGTGCAAGGAAAATATAAATGCGTAAAATATGTGAGATTCGACATTATTCTGTTTTAGAATTATGTAACATCACAGATGTCTCACTATTCCATATGAAAAGAGCATTGCCATATTTGTGGCTGTGAATGACGTTACCTTAAATATTTCAGTTGCTTGCCGATACATATGTCGGAAGACGATTTGTTTGCCCTCTAAATTGAACCGTCTTTATTCAGGTTCAAAAGCTTTGGCGAAGAAAAGTGGTCGTGCATTGCAGCTGCTTGATTCTATGCAGGTATTTCCATCCTTTCCCCTTTACTCTGGATGAGCTGCAGCTCGTTGAAATTCCATTCGCTTGGTAGGCATTCAATGACCTACTTGTTACGAGGAGGAGAGGGGGGCACCTTTGAGCACGGAAAGCAAACAGAGCGGTACGACTTAAGAGCGCCTTCCCCGATTCAACACGATCGAACCCGAACTCAGATGAATTGCACATATAGGACACTCATCTCACCAACAATGGGATCGCGCACAAAGAGAGCTCTGTACACCTTTCGACTGACGTCTGGTATTCTCCCGCAGAATGAGAAGGCAGCATTTCTATGAAATCAGAATGACCATAACAGACAGGGCGCAGCCAATATGGAGCAATAATCTTTCCTTCCTCATATTAAATGAATCTCTCTATATAAAATTATGTATCTGTACGTTCAATGTATTAATTAACAAATTAATCAATTAATTACTTCATTCATTCATGTATTCATTGATTCGTGCGTTCATTCATGCAATCATTCATTTATTTATTTATTGATTGATTCAATCATTTATTCATTCATTCTATTTATTTATCTATTTATTTATTTATCTATTTATCTATTTATATACTTATTTACTTATTTACATACTTTCGTACCTACTTACTTAGTTACATACTTACTTACCTAGTTGCTTACTTACTTACTTACTTACTTACTTCGTTACTTAGTTACTTATATATTTATTTATTTATTTATTTGTTTATCTATTTATTTACTTATTTGGGATGCTGCCTAAACGGTCTGAAGGGTCTTAATGCAATATTCAAGGTAGTTTTCCGTGGTTTCCCACTTCTACCTCAGGCAAATGCCGGGATGGTTCCTAACTTAATGCTAAGGCTCTCTCCTTCCCAATCCTCACCTAAATTACAAATACGCACATTGCTACAGCTATCACTATTAGACAGGTTATCAGACAAATCACACACACACCTAAGTACACGGGGATAAATGACCACAAATCTTCTAAATTAATCAACAACAACAGTATCCTGTATATACAAATAGCGTGCCTCATCAAACATTCTCTCAGTCATAGACACCGTACTTCAATAAATTTATTAAATTCCATTTATAGAAGTATTGTACATTACACGTTACATTACTTGGTCTTGTCACAGTTCATTGCATCTATAGAAGAAGCCGGAAGTTTTCTAATTTCCAGCAATATGATCGAACATGGTTTTGTGTTTAGTCAGACAACTTCACACTACATATTTCACTTAGCTTTCATGGATATTTTTGGTATTCATAGCAACAATGTTGCGCTGATATGCACTCCGAACCATCTTGAACTTCTGGTTGTTTTGAATTCCTTTTCCTTTATATCATTCTTAGCCTATTTTCATATTTGAAAATAATTGGCTTACCAGATCACCCGTTGTACTTGTGTGTGTATGTGCGTATGTGTGTGTGTGCCCCTAATAAAATCTAAACGGCCAAAGCGATTTCAATGAAACTCAGTAAGTACCTCGTCCGACCTCGAACGTGCCTTTTAAATTTCAATACGTGTCATATATAAAAATCCAATATGGCGGCCATCCGAAATATATAGATGGTTCTCAATATCTACGAATCTATTACAGCATTCAAACTGAAATGTTGTACCTTGATAAAGGCTAATAATATACGTTCACCTATGTTACTTTCAATAACCTGATGAGTACAAATTTAACTTGGCAGTGACGCGAATATTAAATATTTAAATGGAATTTTTTCTCGACTTTTCAACAGAGCATTGTGAAACTTGGTACGGAAAATGCTTACACAAATTTTATTTCACCAACATCTAATTTATTTCAATTGTTTTCATAACCTCAAAATGGCGCCTGTGCGATATTTTAAAATTAAGTTCTTTCTTGTGTACAAATCATGGGATCGAAGTGAACGTTTGAATAATGAAGCTACGAATGAATCTTCATATAATGGTACAAACACTATGGTCTACACATATAATGATCCAGCATGGTGACCATCCGTATTATTTAGACGGTTCTTAATATCTACGAATCTGTTACAGCAATGAAACAGAGATTTTCTTTGCTGATAGAGACTATTGGCATAAGTTCACCAATTGGACTTTCAATAACCTTATGAACACAAATCAAACAAGGCGGTGACGCATAATTTAAATATTTGAATCGATTTCTTTCGCGTCCTTTTTATCTGAGAGCTGGGAAACTTGGCACGGTATATATTTAGCCGGTCTGCCGACCTTGGATGGACAGGCGGCCTCATGCGAGGTAACAATAGCACAGTGTGAGCACGAGGGTATCAGTGCGTTCTAGGGTAAGCTGGCAAAAATTGCTGCACACTGTCCTAATGTTCCATGTAAAGGATTCTAAGTAATACAAATCATACCCTGAGTGAGAACACACGGAATGAAAAGAAAATCATACACATCTTTATTCATAAACACATCCCTGTCAGGAAAAGAAACTTTAATCACTTCACTGCAATGGAAACTGGATGTGCGTTGGCAAACAAATAAAGCTAGTATAGTGATTTGTGCATCTCAGAACAATTCACAGTATTTTCTTCATGATAGCCTGTTTGCTTTAACTGTGTTTGCAGAATACAATTAAATACTCTTACCCTATACCGGCGAGGATGCACAATGGTAAGATTTTTTATTGATGGGAGTGAGGAAAAACCACAACAATTCCCACTCTAGTGTAACAAATGAAACATGAGTTTTATAAATAAAGTTACAACTGCTTAGATTGATTGAAAGGTGCTTATATTGATTATGTGTTGGACGCCAATGTCATTGTCTACCCCAAATTACCACAATGTATCACTTACACCCCTGGTAGAGCACCTGAGACCTCTGCTCCTCAGGCCGTGTTAAAACTCCACCTTTAACCAGGATGGTACTTGCTTTAGGAATTAGGGATGACTTAAACCTACAAAGAATGAAAAGGCCTGCATCTGATAGTAGATATAATTTAATTATAATAAAAAACAAGAGAATTACGACAAATGATATTAATAATAATAATAGGTGAATTTACTTAATTTACTAGCCTCGGCGAAGATACTAAGGTGGAGATGATTCTATATATTAAAATTACTTGCAAAGCTGGAATATGCGTGCCGATGAATTAATTAATATAGCGTTCTTGGGTAAATCGAGATCAGTTGGCTCACCGGGGTCGACCTCTCGATCTTGTGGTTTGGCGCAGCGATGTGGCGTTGGTTTCCCCTGAAGGTGTACATATTCCTTCCTTGTAGCGATGATGTGAAATTTAATGTGGATAAGCAAACGGAAACGAGATGTGTTTGCTGTTTTATTGGCTGTGATGGAATCTAATTCCTTGAATCACATTTTATGGTGAATAGCCAGATCAATTTATTACCATTTAGGAGTCAGACGTGAGTTCGCCTATCATCCTTGACAAATATAAAATTATACTCGGACTCTTGGATGAGCACCGTGATGTAGACTTGGAAACCAAAATTTCTATATCAGATTGGGGGCTGAGTTACCTCAGTATGAGTTTTTATAGACTATTTCATATCTGCCTCCGTGGGATACTCCGTGTGGCGAACTAGAACCAATCAGGGGCCAGCTTCCTCCGAATTGCCGGTCATTCATCCTCTTCCTTTTCGATGGTTCTCCCATCCCACGCGGGCTCTTGAATCTTCCCGCGCCGGTCCTGTCATCATATGATTTGAAACGGCTTCATGATGCTACATACGTCACGGCCTTTGTATTCTCCTTGCGGTCGCGTGGCTGTTGACCTACTTCTGTGCCGTTAACCCAGACCCGATTCTCAGAAGTCGAACAACCGTCGTTGTCTTGGAGCAATTTCCAGCGGCACCCTGATGTGACACGTCGTTAACCCAGCCTCGTAGTCTACAAGTCCCTTTGCCTTAAGTACCGAAGTGACACCTCGCTTATCTTACCTATATTTCTCAACGCATATGAAGAGTTAATATATAATCGAAAATAATATACAATATTCTATAAAAACTATAATAATAATAATAATAATAATAATAATAGTCTAATAGGCTCCGGGAATGAACCTAGGGGGAGTCCTTGTGGCTCCGGACAAAAGGGAGTGAAATACGTCGTTGCCAGCAATCTGCAACGTAACATATTGGATTCAGCAAGAGAATCCAACTAGCCTCTTTCACTCCAACTCCAGCACGTAACCTGCACGAGGTGTCCCTGCTAAACTGAGCAACCCAGTGGAAGGTTGGGTAACCAATCACAGCGGGAAGCTGGGTCAGATCAGTGCTGGGGGCTTCAGGGCTTACAACCCTGATAGTTAACAACTCGTTACCATCGGGTGACCTAACCTAATCACATGTGTGCTAGACTGTATCAAACAAGAAGTACAAACTTAATGAACATAATACCTTAGGTGGTAGACAAACCACAAGTAGGTCATCGGAGTCTGGGGGACCTACACCTTCATGTGACTCAGTCGGATCTAAACGAAACTTTAAAAGGAATATTACGTACCTAGCCACAATCAATATAAACTCCTTGATCAAGACCGGAAAGCTTAAGCATACGCTTGATGTACTGAACGACAAGAACATCAGTATAGCAGCTCTCCAAGAGACTAGGTTTCCGGACGAAGAAGCCATAGAGTCTCAAGGATATAGAATATATAAAGGTAAACCTGGTAATAGAGTAATGGAAAATATACCATTCCTTGGGACTGGGTTTGCAGTACACCGCCGGCTGGTTACAAGCATTCTTGACTATTCCTCACCAAACGATTGAACATCGGTGCTTTCCTTCAGATGTAAGAATAGAGGATACTCTATGATTAACTTCCACGCTCCTACCAATGACTCTAACAGGAAAAACCCAGAAATGACAAACCATTACTGGGATGCCCTTGAGGAAACCCTAGACAAGGTCCTAGATCACTATACGGCTATATTGTTAGGAGATTTCAATGCCCAGATCGGTAGAGAACAGAAACACCGGAAGATTGTAGGAAGATATCCTGCCCATAAGAGAACCAACACCAATGGGGAACGATTAATCAGTGTCTGCACCAAGAATGGATTACGTTTGATGTCTACAGCTTTCAAACACCTTCCCAGGAAGGCCATGACATGGCGATGCCCAAATAGCATGTTGGGTGAATTCCAAATCGACCACGTAGCAATAGACAAGCTGCACCATAGGGATATTATGAATGTCAAGGTGCTACGAGGAACCAACATTGACTCTGATCACTACCTGTCTCTGGTTAAGACGAACCTGAAACCACTAATAAAGACCACTGGTATGCTAGCAAAGAACACGAAGATCCCTAGGTTTGATATCACCAAACTTAAAGAAGACAGCACTAGTTACCAAGAGAGGCTGATTCATAATACCAACAGGATTAACACATCTACAAAATGGGATCCGCTTAGGGATGCCATAACAGTAGCGGCTCAGGAAACAATCCCCAATAGACCTAAAGGGAACAAGCATCCGTGGTGGTCCAGCGAATGGGATAAAGCTATGGAAGCCAGGCGACTAGCGTGGATCAAATGGAATGTACATAAGAACGAAGCTAATTTACAAGCCTTTATTGCACAAAGGAAAACTACGTCGAGCATCATAAGAGGGGCCAAGAGGAAGCACAACCAGGAACTGATTAAGCAGGCAGAGGAGGATTTTGTAAGGAACAACTCTAGAGATCTATACAATAGCCTCAAGCAACAAACAACCCAATTCGCGTCCCCTACCTAACACCTCCAGAGACCAATTGGATCCCTGTGTCTTAATGACAGCGATTGTACCAAGACCCTAGCTAACTACTTCAAAGGACTCTTAAATGCAGAAGAACCTATTGAGCGTCTCCAAGTTACAGAACCAGCTAACCCTAATACTGAGTATATCGCTCCTCCAACCTATGAAAAAGTCAGAGGTATAATTAAACTACTCAAGAATAATAAAGCTTCTGGGGAAGACGGGATAGTATCAGAAATGCTAAAACATGCCGGAGAACACACCTTCAGGAGCATACATAAAGTATTTCTGGACATATGGACTAGTGAGAGGCTCCCAGATGATTGGACGTCAGCCATTATCCATCCAATCCACAAGAAGGGAAGCAAAACAGATCCCAGTAACTACAGAGGAATATCACTCATTGCTGTTACCTATAAGATATTTTCCAAGATTCTGGAACGCCATGTAACGAGACAGCTGGATAAAGAGTTAGGAGAATATCAAGCAGGATTCAGAGCATCGAGGTCCTGTACCGAGCAGATACACCATCTGAAGACCATCCTTCAATACAGCAAGTCAAGAGCCAGACAATGGATAGCTATATTTGTCGACTTCCAGAAAGCATACGACTCAGTGGAGAGAATTACTCTTTTGAACACCTTGAGAGAACTAGGACTCAACAAGATCAATAGGCTGGTGCAAGCCACCCTGCACAACACCACAGCCAGAGTAAAGTTTAGAGGACAGCTCTCGGAGAGTTTCACCATTAAAACAGGGGTGAGACAAGGAGACGGCATCTCATGCATATTATTTAATTGTGTTCTGGAAAATATCATTAGAGAGTGGACGAGAATCCTACCAGAGAATACTGGATTACGGATGGGGATTAAAGCTAACAACCTAAGGATTCCATGCCTAGCCTTTGCAGACGATCTGACTTTATTGGCAAATGACATACAGGAGGCTACTACACAGCTCCAAACACTGCACTCAATAGCGGCTAAAACGGGTCTTTTGATTAACATAAGAAAGGCCGAGTTTGTTACTAACATCAAGGATGCCCCTAGAATGATGAGAGTCAGTGATAACATCTACATCAAGAGAGTCAAAAGTGTAAAATACCTTGGGGAATGGTTTTCAGAGGACCTCAGCGAAACAGTGGCTCTTGAACACAGGAGACTCAAACTAGATACGGCTTACCATGCCTGTAGAAAAGTATATGCTTCAAAAAATTTGTCGATGAATGTCAAACTAAGACTCTACAATGCAGTAGTCAGACCTTCAGTCCTCTATGCAGCATAGTGCCTATGTCTAACTAAGAAGACCCCATTAAGAGCCCTCGAAGTACAAGAAAGAAAGTTCTTGAGACGGATAGTAGGACCAAGAATTCTACCAGATGGAAGTCGATGGTATCAACCAAATCGTGAGCTATATAAACACCAATAAAATCTCATAGATTCCATCAGAAGAAGGCGACTGGCTTTTTACGGACATCTATTCAGAATGGACTCAAACAGGTTATCCCAAAGGATCTTCAAGGCTGCTAACAAGGGCAAAGCTACTGGATTCTTGTGGAAGAAGCAAGTGGAGAAGGATCTTTCGGAACTCCATATAAATGAAAATGACATAGCCGACCGGAGTAACTATCATACAGCTCTTAAAATTAAATCCTTCGTAACATCTCTCACAGAAGTTACCCACAGACCAAAAGACGAGACTAGGAAATGGTCTGAGGAACGTAAGATTCAATTTAGCCGGAAAATGAAGGACTACTGGGCCATCAAAAAAGCTCGAGGTACCAACATGAAAGCAGCTGCCAAACCCACCACTAAGAATACCAATCGTGGCAAGCCAGACGATGACATCAACAGCTAAAACACAAGCACCGTGGTCCATAGATGGCCCTAACGAAATTTAAAAAAAAATAGTCTAATAATTTCCTCCGTTCAAAATGTACCGTTTGATTCGAGCTCCAATATGTTGAAGTGATAATATTAATAATAGTAATCAAATGTGAGACAATGATAAATTAAGCAGATATAGAATTGTGGGCTTAACCAAGGCTGATTACTCGCCGATAAAATGATGTAACACCTATTAATATATATACTGCGCAATGCGTGCTTCATAACATAGGTACCTGTACAAATGGTTACACAATAATCTATATAATGAAAATGAAGATAGAAAATGTAAAGCCCTGTCTATCACTATTATAATTATGAGCATCGGAGTTTATTTCACACACGATCTTCCTCATCATGTCGTCATTTACATAATGTTGAATGCAAAAATTAAATCAGCAAAACTGGGAGGTTCTTTGGAAACACCCTCTTATTGAAGCAAAGCTTTTTTTTCATGGGTTAAAGATTTAGTCTAGGAATAATCTAACATTTGACACTTATCATGAACTGGATTAGATGTGCTTTAAAAATAAATATATATAAATAATGTAATAACCGTCCAGGTATTACAGGACTAAGGAAAATGGCGGACGTTGTAGAAGAACGACTTGAATGAGATCTGAAAAATATCATGAATATAGCAGAAGTAGGTGGCTATTTAAGGAGAGACATAAAGGAAGACTTGCAAAATACGGTAAGTGCCATCAGACCTTGTTTTACAATGTTGAATGACTGTTTGAAAACCAAGGGCAAGCAAAATTGCACGTTATCTAATGAGGTTATGGTGAGGGACAATAGACGAATGCAGGAGGAAAAAGAAAGCCGCTCTACACGACTAGTGGCGCTGTCTGTTAGCCAAAAGCATGAAGCTTCAGTGCAGGTGGCCATGATCAGTCGCTCAACAGAACAAAAAACGCCATCTGCTGGCTCAAGGCGTGAAACTGGGATGTAGGAGGAAGACACTGCGCCATCTGTTGGTACTATGCCTGAAGCAGTAGGCAGCAACCAGAGGATGCTAACATCTTGCGAAATATAAAGGTACAGTTACAGCAGCCATGGTGATACTTCTCCATCGGTAGATGCCGACCAAATACGTAAGTCATACACGACCAAAGGACTGGAGTAATCAATTATAGCTACAGTCAACCTGCAGTTCAAATCAACTATGGATAGTTTCTCAAAGAATGTCAAAATGATGATACAAGAAGAAATTCGTAAAACAATACAACAGATACCGGGATGTCAATGGTCTATAATGAAGGATCAAGAAGTGCCTAATCACAATGAAAGGAGCATAATGGACAAGGACATATCAAACGGAAGAATGAAGTCCATTCCTGTAAACCAACCTTCAATCTGCAGGGAGCCACCCAGACTGGAATCCACCGAAATGGATACCGAAGAAAAGACTACCGCCCCTCAGTCCTATCAAGAAAGAGTCACATACTTATTTGCGAGGAACAACAAAGTAAGAATTTAGACAGCAACTCAAGCTAGGCTGGAGGGAAAATTAATTCGCATCCTGATCGATGTTACTAAACACACGAACCAGGAGGTCATTAACTACAACGACAATACTCTAAAGGAATCCGAAACACAGAGCATCCACGATGACAACCGACGGGATCCTGAAGTATCCTGAAGCACGGTTGCCAGGAGAAAATCTCGTCAGAAACCGCATATTGTGGGTACAAACGAAGAAAACGGTTGCTAGAAGACAGGACGTGGTTTGGCTTGGCAGTATGTTGAGAGAGCCCGCTCATCGAATACAAAAGCAGATAGCATCAGCTACCTAAACAGTAAAGGGATCAGTTGGGAGCAACTGCAAACTAGAGGGGAGAGAAACGCGTTCCTAGTGGCAGCCCCACTAGAAATGCTAGAAGAACGTAACAACCCGCAGTTCTGGCCTAAAGGGGTACTGGTCAGGCAGTTCATATTTCGGAAGCCAAGAAACTCAGGAATATTCCTCTCATAACCTTAAAGCCCACTCCAATGTGGACAGTAAAGGCTTTGTCTCGTACCAAGGATCCAACTAAGAAACCAGCAGGCATGGTACAGATGAGGATCCGATCCGATCTGTGGAAGGACTGAGATCTGTTCTCACCATGGAACCGACTAAAGCAATGGAAAAATGTGATATAGTGATACTCACCGAAACCTTCCTCACTGAGGACGTCAAGGTGAACGAATTCTACGGATTGCACTCACTAGCAAGACAAGGAGATAGAGGCCACCCTAAAGGAAATATAAGTTGCCTGATCAAACCTCACTTGTTACCGCTGGAAACAATATCCAAGACTCTTAATGTACTGACGATTTCCTTGCGAACATTGAACATAATCGCCGCCTACGTCAATGCAAAACCTGAGGCTGAATGTATCATCGAACAATTAGGAGAAGCCATAGAAAGACTTGACGAAGAAAAACCTTAATATTAGCAGGGGACTTCAATTGTCGGATCGATAAGAAGGACCTCAAAACGAAATGTGTTACCGACTTTCTAAGAGAAGCAGGCTTAATAATTGTCAACAAAGAAAACTAGCACATGTACTGTACATAGCGCCTTAGGGGAAAAGCACGATAGACTTAATTTTTCTGAGTAGGAACCACTTCAAAAAGGTTATTCAGAGAGTAAGCATGCACACGGTCATCAGGAAGCACCTACATGTCCTCACAGACTTCCACGTTGAGTCCAAGGAAATGGGGAAACGTAATTTCCCGCTTTAATGATCTCTTGAATTAGTGGTATATCCCGCTTCCCATTTTATGCTATCAATGTGTCTGGAGCGCCAGTTTTTTGCACTTGTTTCCCAATTACGTTCGTGCAGAGAAAGTACAAGACACAATACTGGCATGTTTCTGGATATGCTAAGAGTCGCTACAATTGCTACACCTGTGAAGAAAAGACACCT
Organism: Meconema thalassinum; assembly: GCA_946902985.2. Classification (NCBI taxonomy): domain Eukaryota; kingdom Metazoa; phylum Arthropoda; class Insecta; order Orthoptera; family Tettigoniidae; genus Meconema; species Meconema thalassinum. The sequence goes on along the minus strand of OX336389.2, from coordinate 1,162,415,334 downwards.
ACCCGATCCACTAAAAAGATAGGCAACGAAAAGGAAAGACTATAAGAACCTCAGGAAAGAAAGGAGAATTTGATGTAATGCAAGAACTCAAGCTGATTGCGGAGGCAGAGGAAAATGCATACAAAGCCCTCCGACAAAAGAAACACCAGCAGTCATCTCTGGTCAACCCGAGCCAATAGGAGCGACATTTCCGAGACCTCTTCGGTGGTGAGACAATCACAGACGAACACACCACAGATGCACCACGGTCACACAGAACAAACACATTCACAAAAGAGGAGGTAGAGGGACTCATACAGAGCTTAACATTTTGAAAAGCCGCTGGACCAGACAACACCTTCAACGTGCACCTCAAGGCCACAAGTGCCGACATATCAGTGGTGCTGACTCTACTATTCAAGGAATGTGTACAAAGGAATTCCATACCTGAACAATGGCGTCAATCTAGCATAATCACATTGTACAAGGGGAAAGGGAACAAAGACGACTCGAACTCACACAGAGGTATAGCTATGTAATGTAACATCTTTCAAATATTTTCCAAACTCCTGATGAGCCAGATCAGCCCAAAAATCAAAGCAGCAATACCACCAAACTAGTTTGGTTTCGTAACTGGCAGATCATCGCTACAGGCAGTTGCAGCAGTCGTGCAAGAAATCGACAAAGCTCTGTCACAATCCACAACCTCATGACGGCAGATATTGTCAACGAAGTCACTAACGAGAACACCAAGCTCCTGAAGTTTTCAGACGATATGGCACTGCTATCGAGGTCCCCAACGGACCTTCAAACAGCATTCGATAATCTCACTCAATGGTCAGACAGGAACTCACTGAAGATAAATGTCATGAAAACCAAAGTAATGAAATCTCGAAGAAGTGGGCTAACAGCCAAAAGAGACCAATTCACGTACGGGAACACTGTATTAGAGATGGTACCTTCATTCAAATACCTGGAAACAGCACTACAGACCACTGGAGCGACATTCACCATTCATATTAAGGTAAGAACGGCTGCCTCAACAAAAGCTATGTACAAGACACCAAAACCCCACCAGCTATCAAGAAACACTGCAATGGTCCTTTTCAAACTGAAAGTTGCCCCAGTGGTAACATACGGAATCGAACTAGTATGGAAAAAAAGCTTAACATATCCAACATGAGGAAACTTGAAAGTCTAAAAGCCAGATACCTGAAACGCATCCTCCTGATCTCCAAATTCACCGAAAACAGACTAACATACGTAATAGCTAATGAATCATTCTTCCTGGATGACCTCAAATCCACCTTCAACCTACAGGACACACCTGCCCTCATCTTCCTCCTCGAAGAGAGAAGAGAAAAGGCACGGCAGATTCCAGCGGATATCCACTCCACGGAAGTACTATAGACAGACACATGGAAAGGTCCAAACTTCGAGCTCAGACTTGTATATACAAGATTCGCCGCCCACGGCTTTCACTGGAAGATCTGCACGACTGACGGCCACCACACACCGGATTACAACTGCAAACGCCAACGGTGTGGATTGAAATGTACGCAGTGCCACCTGAAGAACTGCTCTAGAAGGACAATTACACTTGCCAATTACGCCAAAAGGCAAACAAATTCGTGTAAACGCGTCTTAAGTGCGCATTGTTCTTTGTAAATAATAAATAAAATAATTAATGTAATAGTTGACAGTAGAGTGGAATTTTATTATTTTATTGGATCATGTCTTCAATTATTAGAAAATCTCATGCATCCTATTGGGCAGGATTGCCTCTATCGCAACATGTCCTAGATACCAGTGGATTCACCAATAAACCCTCTGAACGGATACTCAGGGTAAAGAAATATAACATTTATTGATCTGGGATTAACACACATCCCTGTTTCTATTTCAATCGCATTTAGAGTCATAAGCTTCAACTCTCCCGTGTTCCATATTCACTTCAGGATCACCTACATCCCTCACTCTCAAAAAAAGTTACGAGCCTTACAGTAGTCGCATATGATGTGTAACATCTGACATAGAAGAAACCTCACGTGAAATTGTTGATACACTAGTATTTTATACTACTATTGGCACAAATATTAATCTATTTTAAAAGGGAGTGTTTTACAGATATTGTAGTTTATAATACGGAACTCATTTTATTAGATGATTTGTAGCTTCCACCAGCACTAGCCTAAATAAAGAATACGATATGGATCAACAAGATTAATAGGCGTGACACCTCTCATAACCTTAAATTCCTGATAAACAGGACCTCTTGATTCACAGACCAACACGTAATTTCGTATGGATTCTGTTAAAATGAGTCATATTGATATGATAAATATCGTTTAAAATTATTATCTGGTAGCAAAAATATCTACCCCGTCCGGGATTCGAACCCGAGATCACTAGAATCACAGTCATAGGCGCTAACCCCACGGCTATTTCGACTACGCAAAATTTGTGCCCAAGATGGTGGCTTATTTACACGTTCCAATAATACTGGATTACGGAATTAAGTTTCATTGATATTTTGCTTGTTTCGATAATGTTCCTGCGTGAAATTGAGTTTAAAATGCCTTATGAATAGGCCCTCTTATGAGTAAAGAGAATGTATTCAGCAATAGTTCATGAAGGCTTGCTCAATTCTCGTATAACCACAACGATTATATTATATTGATGATTGCATTACCGTTATGTGGGTTAATATTTGAATAGCCATTGTGCAGAAACATAATACCGGCAATGCCGACTACTTACAATGTTTAATATTAAGGCATTTTACCATTTAAATACTGATACGAAGACTTCAAACATGTACCATGTGCTTTGTTTCAATCACTTGACACCAGAGTTCGCATGAGCGTTTACCGTTCAGTATGTCATATACATTCCACATGGCCGAGAGTACGTCATGGTATCAATTTCCGACACCGCACGCTCATTGTTTCTCTTACCACTGCCAGCTGGATCGATCGATCGAGTTGGCAGTGCGTCTTACACTTCCGTTCGATCCACCCCTGCCAGCTGGCACACTTCCGTTCGAGCACACTTCCGTTAGATCGAACGGAAGTGTGCCAGCTGGTGTCACCTCGATCGTTCTGATCCACTTCCGTCCCATTTTTCAAAATCACAAAAATATCCAGCAACCGTGTGGAAGGATGTTACACATCAATAAACATAGCAATGTCATTCAAAAATCATCGCATTTCATAATAATTTAATTTCAAAAGTATGCACACTTATTATTATTATGAATGGAAAATATCATATACTGTAATTTAACTTCAGATTCTGATAGTGTTTACTAGAGCACTTAAATGTCAGTAATCCTGCTGCCTCTCAAGCATAGGGTACAACTTCCTATATTATTAATCTAAGTTAAGTGAAATTAATGAGGATCCACCCATCTTCAAAACATAAACATTTACTTCGGGCAACGACGATAATAAATTTAAAGTGTTATCGCAGTGTATTCTTTTGACGCCAATTTACAGCAGTTAGGAAATTCATGGCAAAAATAAGATTCACATGGTAAACTTGTAGGTTTCTACCTTGACGATGCCTTGAGATGGTAAATCCCCCGGCGCGGGATGACCAGGCACCACGATCCCGTAAGCGCAGGCTGTTCCAGCCGAGCAGCTCGCCCGTGAGTAGCTGAGTACTCGCCGCCTTGTGTGAGTAAACCTGCAATATGCAATACAGCTCTGCTGTAGGGGCGGCCGTTACTAAGCGGTGGATACATCAAGATTGGCAGGAAGCGCATGGACTTGTACTATGACCTTCGCCCAGTGACGTATTGGCTATCATCCCCATTCCCTCTCCAACCGTGCTCCGACCATTAGTGCTGAGTACTCGCGTGTACGCATACTCAAACTCGTGGATTAGGAACAGCCTGCCGTAAGGTTTCCCTCCTTGGGAAAGGTCGTTTCCCAGCCTTCTTCTACTGCTAGCCCCATGCTCGCAGCAGCATGCCAGGGATGACATCGCCTCCAGACATCCATTCCGTTGGTCCGGCCTGGCCGCCTGCACCATAGGCCACTAGCCCGACATGGTCTCGCTGCTGTTGGTCGGTGAAGTCACGTCGCGTCGCGTCGCGTCGTCCCCATTCACTTGTCACATTATTGTTTATATGTGGTTAATATTTTATGCGTTTGGCTTTTAAATATTCGGTCTCTCTAGGTGGTTTTACTGACTTTATGAAATATCTCAATGATGAACGGCACAATATCCCAAGAATTAACAACTACGTTCTCAGACACCGGTATACTGTTAATATTATACTCAAGAGATGATTGGCCTAGTTCAAGTCCAATATTCACAAATATTTAACATGAAATTTTGCAAGCCCACAACATCTTAGTCAGTTGAATGTTTACCATATCCTAGTCAGTTTTAAAGTCCACTTGGTTCTGAGCGAAGCTCATACTCTTCATAACCAGTCAGCAAGTTTTACTAAGTAATCTTAATCACTGACAACGTCCACATACGTTTCGTTTGCTAAGTATTTCGTAAAAAAATTTTGAGAAAAAGTTCCAGAGCTCACAACCATTTCCGCGGCATTTTCAAACACCCAACAAATCTGTCATACTTTAAGAACTTTGTACCGGCGCGTGAGATAATGACATTGGCGGGCAACACGACGAGTATCATCACTCCGTGGACGAGATGATGAACTAACATAACACTGCTGTCTGAGCCTGCGCTTATATAGTCCTCCAAGGTAAAAAAAAATTGACTCTCGTAGCGACATTACGTAATGTGATCGGCCTCATCTCATTGGCTCTCATACTAGAAATTTGCAGAGTGTTTCTTCTAAGCAATAAAAGATCTTTAAAACACAGAGTATGAACTCAAATCAGTAATCCAATATAATTATGCCATCCATATTTCTACATAAGCGAAATAATTGTATGATTTACAGGCAATACCTGGCGCGCTCACAGGCCACATGCTAGGTTCAAACATGGCAGGTAAACATCGAGCAGCGACTTTGGCTTCTTCCACGCGCGTTGAATTCAAATAATTTTCCACGCCGGACTGGTTCCTCCTCTCATCAAGGCACAATATACAAGCCTTAATATTCATACGTATTATTTAATAGAATTTTATGAGAACTTAGAAATGGCGGCTGTGCCTTTTTTAAATCTCATACTTATTTCTAGTGCCCTAATCAAGCAATAGGAATGTAGGTTAATATAAAGAACTATCATAAGAGTATTCATCTACTGGCATATACTTCTATATCCTATATACATGTATTAAAGAATATTAATATTAATCAATATTAAAGAATCCTACATGGCGTCTATAAAACGTATTCTACCAGTTCACAATATCTCCTAAACCATTTAGGCAATCAAACCGATGTTTTGTATGGTGATAGAGGACTAGTAATTAAGTGCATATACTGTATGTGACTTTCCAAATACTGAGAAATACAAAAATAACATGGCGGCCAAAATATTTTCGAAAATTTCAAATGATTTTTCTAGCGATCTAATTACCCGAGAGCAGTGATGCTAAGAACACGGAATATTTATTCAGAACATAGTATAGAGACATCTGTTTGATGGTCAATTGTTTTCAACAATTCAGGATGGCATCAGCTCAAAATTTTAAAACTTTTTTTTTATATCACGTACACTATTCAAGCGATTGAAGAGAGGATACATAATATGAAACATAATATGTTTGGTTATTATAATAATCATAATCTACTGGCCATAAATTCTGTAGCTTAGCTTTTGTAAATCATAGAAGCCTTGCATTTTATATTTCTTAAACTAAACTCCCGTGTTTCATTACAGAAAGATGCCATCTCGTGGGTGGAGTCTTATTCTCCGGTACTGAAAGGCATATTTTCTCAATGCAATGGAAAAGTCCAGTAGGTTATATGAAAATAGGCCATTCATTCTTCACGGAACTACGTGCTTTCGGTATGAAGGTTTTATATGTAATTCCTCCGTTTATTTGTTACGCTCGTATTCTAAAACGTCCGTTTCTTTTCAAATATTACTTTAGTTTAATATTTCCAGTTGGAAATATTCATGAAGGTGGGGATAAAATAGTGCAATTTTAAAAATGTTCATGAAAATTCGAAAACTGTGTGCTAAAGTAAGGAGGTACTCTTGAAGAACATCCCTGAAAAAATCAATTAGTTCCTGTTAATAGTTTCTGAGAAGAAGCTAAATACAAAGTTGGAAATTAGCATGGGCAGCATGGGACATTCCGGAGTACCTTAAGAACTTAGCTAGTTGTGGGATCCGCTCTCGCACATCTGTTACCACTTACATTGTCCAAACTGAGCTGAAGGAATTTCCTGGCCCAGGCTGCTTCCTCGTTATCTCTTTCCGGACCTTGGCCTTTATTCCGCATTCCTACCTGTCCATCTTCGTCTCGCAATCTACTTTTTTTTGTGTTGGCCAAGTATAGAACTTCCTGGCATGGATAAAGCCCTGCGCGGATGCGGATATCCGCGGATAAACCCGCGGATATCCGCAGCATTTTTCGCCACGCGGATGTAATTTGCATGGCTGTGCGGATAGCGGATACGCTGCGGATAATGTTTGGAGTAAATTTGCGGATAGTTTTTAGAATACAATGTGCAACTTTCGATATTATTACATATTTGATATGCCAATCTACAGCTTCATGCTTAAAAGAGGAATACTCCTATAGCCTATTGACTACGAAATATTCGGGTACGTTTTGCAGTTATACACGAGAAGATTATTTTACTCATGTGGTTTCAACTACATTTTATTAAGTACCGTGCCGTATGTTTGTAGTAGAAGGTCTTGACATCTCATCATCATCGTCAATTTCTCACTGCCATTATCCACGAGATATAATGCTGTTAATAAGTTTGTTAGTTCATCGTGGTGACATCATTAACATTTCTCAAGTCAGCTACTTCGCTATCTAAGCTATCCTGTAAGATATGGTTCCAGGTTTATCTGTAGATTTATTTCCATCTTCGCACTGAAACGCGTGGGATGTGATATTGCAACCGAGACAGTTATGACAACAACTATGCGAACATTGATGGGTCAAGAGGCAGAAGTATAATGACTGACTTGGAAGTTCCGGCCAAGAGAAGTTGACTTAGTAAATGTTACCACGACCGGGAGTATGAATATCATTTAACCAACATTGATAAAATATCTATTAAAACAAAACAAGGTGTATATTCAAAAGTGCGTGAAACAAAGCTCAAGTCAAGGATAAGGCAGATATTTTGTTACGTTTTCAATGGAACCAAAGAGGTGAACGATATAGTAGGATGTTTTACCTAAAAAAATAGTGTATTCACACTCAGGACACAAATCAGGCACATCAAACCTACTGCGGCACAAGTGCGATAGTAGCCAAAGAAGTATAGCCAGTTTTTTGTCTAAAGCGGAGGTCAGGAAACCAGAATTGAAATATCAGCGGATTTTTATACAAGTTTTGCGGATGCGGGGCGGATGCGGATAACAGTCATGCGGATGCGGGGCGGATGCGGATAACAGTCGTGCGGATGCGGGGCGGATGCGGGGCGGATGCGGGGCGGATGCGGATAACAGTCGTGCGGATGCGGGGCGGATGCGGATAACAGTCGTGCGGATGCGGGGCGGATGCGGATAACGTTTTGTTTATCCGCGCAGGGCTCTAGGCATGGAGTATGTTACTGTATTCTTGAAATCCTCAACTATTAAAGATCAAACTTCATTTTCACCCCGCGAAACTTAAAAAAAAGAACCTTTATGCTCACCCGGACTATTGAGAATGCCTTGAACTCTTTAATACTGCCGTCAATGCCGGCCTTGGTTAATTGAATATATGGTACAAAGTATAATTTATTCCAGTTATACTGTAGGTTTCCCTTCTTGCTCCCTTATCTAGCTTGGCTGCAACGTTATGCTGTGCCTCGCTTTCTACAGGGGAGGGGGTGTTTTCTAGAAGTGTAAAGATAACTTAGGTGAACTTTCTATGAAAGTGTGTTTTTTAGGTCATTGGGGTTGCATATTTTACATTAGCTATGTTGATAGCTTTATTAATATCAAGTGTTCTTCCTTTCGGTTTGTGAAGTATGATTTTTAAGTATTGTTTTATGTTAGTGGCATGATATTGGCCAATACTCTATATATCGACATGAAATTATTGTGTTCTCAATGTGATCTGATTTGAAATATACTTGGTCAATGTAATGAGCTAGTAATAAATGCCGGTTTAAATTCCACCGTCAAACATTCTAGAACTTATTGTCAGTGGATATCAATTGTAACCCCAGATTATAGTAAAATTGATGTCTTTCGAGAATCCAGAAGCAAAATTCTTCCTAATCCTAGCTGTAATTAAAAACTCACACAAAAACGCATGTTACTAAATGAATTAAAGGCTGAACATTCCTCATTGAAAGATTATTCCATGCTAAATAGAACTAATCCTGGATGTCTTAAGACACGCGTTACCTAACTGTATTTCCTTCTCAAACTTATTTCTCCACAACATGAATTAATAGAGCGCGATTCGTTACAGGATTTGCCCAATTAATTTTCACCCGTTTAAACAGATTTAATACGCCTTCAGTTCGTTCTCTGCTGTTATATCAAGGTCCCTTGGTACCATACGAGCAAACACTTCTATACAAGACCTCATCAGTGTGGATAATACAACAGTTTATGACTGATGTTACCTAATTTATATTTTGCAGGTAATCATTCACTTACGGGGTCCCATTCCTCATATTTTCCATCCTTCAGCTATATATTATTGTGTTATCCACACCTAACAACGAGTTCTGTGACTGTTTGTCCATTTTTAGCCTACTTTTCACATTTTGCAAAAATGAGGAAAAAGTAGACATGAGATCGGGCAAATGTGTGTCTGTCTGTCTGTCTGTCCTTCTGTCTGTCTGTCTGTCTGTCTGTCTGGCTGGCTGGCTGTGTGAGTGTGTGTCCCCCCTATCAACTCCTAAACGGCTCGAGCAATCGAAACAAAATTCGGTAGGAATAAAGATCTATACCTGAATATCTCACGGCGATATTTGAAAATGATGTCAGAGCTACCAAATGCTGAAAAATCGCAATTGAAATTTGAGCTCCATGTTGGATATCTTGGAAGGTATGAATGGGAGCTATTTCAAAATTGGCACACGTATAGATAATAATATTGCAGTTTAATTTCCAGGAGGCCATACATGGCAGTGTTGCCAAAATGATTATAAGCCTGCTGATAGGTCCAAATTTTAAATGCATATAACTTCTACACTATCAATTGGATTTCAACCAAATTTCGTATATGCTACGTGTACATAAACAGATATGACTGAACATATTATTAATAGCTACCAGGGCTGCCAACTGTTAATAAATGCACTCAATTTTTTTAAATCCAAATACCCATATATAAGAAAGTATGCCAGACGACAGCTTTAAACTGTGCACACGTATAGTACATGATATTCTATATTAATTCGGAGTAACTTATATACGTCAGTGCTACCAATATGATTCTAAGCGTGCTGAGAGTTCCAACTTTAAAATAATACATGTAACTTCTATACTATCATTTGGATTTCAACCAAATTTCGTGTGTGCTATGTGTACCATAACAGATATGACTATGCGTATTCTTAAGAGCAACCAGGGCTGCCAACTGTTAATAAATACTGTCTCTATTTTTGTTACCCTAATATCAATATATCAGATAGTATGCAAGCCAATAGCTCTAAACTTTGCACGCGTAAAGTACCTGGCATTCTAGATTAATTTAAAGTAACTAATATAGCCTTACGCCAGTGCTGCCAACATGATTCTAAGCCTGCTGATAGGTCGGATTTTAAAATGCATGTAACTTATATACTAATTGATTTAATTCAAAATTGACACAACAATAGATCATATTATTTCAGATTATTTCTGACCAATACATGCATGTCATTGTTGCCAACATGATTTTACGCGCACTGTTAGATCCAATGTTTAACTGCATGTAACGTCCATGCTATCCATTGGACTTCAACCAAATTTTGTATTCTGTACCTTAAGAGATGGAACTAAGAATATATTCAGTCACCAGGTCTGCCAACTGTATTTCTCTATTGGGCTACATTAAGCCAGGTATAATTTCGAACTAATTAGAAATTTCGATATTACCAACTTAATTTCGTCATTATTCTAGATATATCCATATAGATTATTCATTGGCATGAATCTTAAATTGTAAGAAAAGTAGGCTCTTTAGTTCGTCACGGAACTTCTTGTTATTTTTAGTTTCAGTAAAATATTTAATATGCCATTATTATCGTAACATTTTTAGCCTACTTTTCACATTTTGCAAAAATGAGGAAAAAGTAGACTTATGAGATCGGGCAAATGTGTGTCTGTCTGTCTGTCTGTCTCTCCTTCTGTCTGTCTGTCTGGCTGTGTGTGTGTGTCCCCCCTATCAACTCCTAAACGGCTGGAGCAATCGAAACAAAATTTGGTAGGAGTAAAGATCTATACCTGAATATCTCACAGCCATATTTGAAAATGATGTCAGTGCTACCAACTGCTGAAAAATCGCAATTGAAATTTGAGCTCCATGTTGGATATCTCGGAAGGTATAAATGGGAGCTATTTCAAAATTGGCACACGTGTAGATAATAATATTTCAGTTTAATTTCCAGGAGGCCATGCATGGCAGTGTTGCCTAAATTATTCTAAGCCTGCTGATAGGTCCAATTTTAAATGCATATAACTTCTATACTATCAATTGGATTTCAACCAAATTTTGTATGTAATATGTGTTCATAAACAGATATGACTGAGCGTATTCGTAAGAGCCACCAGGGCTGCCAACTGTCAATAAATGTTCTTTTTATTCTTTTATCCAAATACCAATATATCAGAAAGTATGCAAGCCGATAGCTTTAAACTATGCACACGAATAGTACCTTGCATTCTAGATTAATTTCGAGTAACTTATTTACGTCAGTCCTACCAACATAATTCTAAGACAGCTGATAGGACCAATTTTTAAATACATGTAACTTCTATAATATCAATTGGATTTCAACCAAATTTCGTATGTGCTATGTGTACTATAACAGATATGACTATGCTTATTCTTAAGAGCAACCAGGGCTGTCAACTGTTAATAAATGCTGTCTATATTTTTTCACCCAATTATTAATATATCAGAAAGTATGTAAGCCAACAGCTTTAAACTTTGCACAACTATAGTACCTAACATTCTAGATTAATTATGAGAAACTAATATACGTCAGTGCTGCCAACATGACTCTAAGCCTTCTGATAGGTCCAATTTTAAAATACATGTTACTTCTATACTAACAAATGGATTTCATCCAAAATTGGCACAACAAGAGTTCATAATATTTCAGATTATTTCTGACCAAGGCATGCATGACATTGTTGCCAACATGATTTTACGCGCGCTGATAGATGCAATGTCTAACTGCATGTAACGTCCATGCTATTTATTGGACTTCAACCAAATATTGTATTCTGTATCTTAAGAGATGGAACTAACAATATATTCAGTCACCAGGGCTGCCAACTGTAGTACTCTATTAGGCTACATGTATATTTCGAACTAATTAGAAATTTCGATATTACCAACTTAATTTCACTATTTTTCTAGATAGGTGTGTATAGATTGGCATGTATCTTAAATTTTAAGAAAAGTAGGCTCTTTAGTTCGTCACGGAACTTCTTGTTAAATTTCTGTTTACTCGAAGAACTATTTTATTTAAATATGTGTTAGCTAAATTACAAGCTCACTGAATGACTTCCTGTAAATGGGAAAATGCAAACATATTTACCAATATTACAGCTGGAGTCCCAATTTCTTACACATTGACAAATAATTCCAAATTTCACTTCACTAAATGCTTTCTACGTTTCGTGTTCTAGTAGTTTTATGACCGAAATTTACTTTACCTCTTGCTCCATGTTTTCCTTTGTTCTTTTGAACTTCTCCGTGCCCTCGGTTTTGCCTTGATTACCCTTGCACGTATACAGTAAACTAGCCATAGGTGGCAATTTTGACTTGGGTTTCATCGCAAAATGTTATATTGTTAATGGTCGATGACCAACACAAAGTGGTTCAAACTTTCATTTGTAGCTCTTCAGTCAGTCAACACGAAATTGCCCTATGAATGGGCGGAGTACAATGGATAAATATGTGAATAAACTCCTGGAAAGAATGCACTTAGGGCCAGTTGTACGAACTCAGATTATCCATCGGAATAGCTATACCTAGGCTAGCGTCTTCCTTGGTATATCTCCAAGGGTGGGCTGTATGACAAGATTTTATTCCGCGGCTCGATAATCCATGTTTGTCTGAGAGACCAGCTAAGGTGGAAACAAACAGAGCTAACATTATGGACATGAATGAAAATCCAGCCTGCTTCCAGTCTCCGACCGGGTCTGGAATGGAATGAATGAGGCCCCCAACTAGCGGCGAGGATATGAACTGTGCCGGCTGCCGAGGCCTGACGCACACCTCTAGGGCAATGATTAAATGAATGACAGATGAAATGAAATGATAGTGGAGAGTGTTGCTGGAATGAAATTGTTACAGGGAAAACCGGAGTACCCGGAGAAAAACCTGTCTGCCTCCGTTTTGTCCAGCACAAATCTCACATGAAGTGACCGGGATTTGAACCACGGATCCAGCGGTGAGAGGCCGGCGTGCTTCCGCCTAAGCCACGGAGGCTTTCAACATTATGGACATACTGATACCAAACATGAACGTCCTTGGAAACAGATGAATATCGGATTGACCACTGCGATAAGAATTATGAGGCCGTGAGAATAACGAACATAATACATGCATTGGCACGAGTCAGTATATAATAGTATATCGTATATATGAATATAATGCATAGTAATATAGCCTATCCAAGAAATATGTACTGGTAGTTGCAGCCTAGGCTACTAAATGTTACTATCATACATTTTACCTCTCAGTCATATGTTCCAGTCGATCGATAATTTGATCCAATAACCTCAAAACTGTGTCTTTCTTACAGTCTGAACCGTATAAAGAATTAATTTTCATCACAGTTCTGAAAATAATCCGGCCTCTGTCTGATCTTCTTTGCTTTTCTCCTTTGTAGAACTATTATTTCTAATAAGTGATCCTCTACATTAATTCCTGGCATCTCCAGCATGAATGCTCTCTTGAATATGAGTAGCCTACGCTCTTGACTGACGCGAAGTTATTATTAATACCATGTTCAACCAAGGATCTCCCCAAATAAAAACCAGTACATATAAAAATTAATGCCAAAACACCAAGCTTAACATAAAAGCAAAATCTAATAAGCAAAAAAAAAAGTTGGACCTGGTGGGATTCGATCCGCAAAAATTGCAACTCGCCGTCGTGACACCGGCACGCTACCTATTGGACTACCGTGACCTAGCGTCATTTTCTGAAGACTGCACATATGATGATTAAGTACGTACGGTCGGTGACCTACTTTCGTAATTATTTGTAAAAATATGTGTGCAATTACTGTGCTGCTATTAAGATTATACATTTTCATGTACATTTATGAATAGTTCACTGGAATTATGAGTCTGAGATGATTTAACTTTCGATGTCCTTTCGGTCTATCCCGTCCGCCATTCATATACCTGGTATAAGAAGATAGCCCACCATTCCATGCCCAGTTAGCTATGCCGTCGTTTATACCCGGATGATCGCTTATACCAATGTCGTACAACTCAATTCTGCGTTAACTACGGAGATAACTTTAGCCGAGGTATAACCCGAGTTCATACAACTGGCCCTTAAGTGTCAAAACGCGTAAACCTAAATTGCCACATTTAATAGTGTTAGTAATCTAATGCATGACATTTTTCCTTCAGTGTACACACATATTTATACTTTGTACCCTGCCCATTCATTGGGCAAATTTGTATTGACCGGCTGAGGAGCTACAAATGATACTTTGTATAAGACACTCAATAAATGGCTTCAAATCTTTACATTTGCCCGTTTCTAGGGAATTTCTACAACAAATTCCATTTTGTTCAGGGTAAAATTGCCAGTGGTTAACATTCTAACAGTTGTTGATATTACTAACCTGTAACACCATCTTGCCTAGTAGGCCTCAATATAGCGCTGCCATTGGGTTTTTGTGGGTATCTACCCACATAACCTAACGGCGGTACGTTTTGAGGATCCAACCTGTCTTCGGGCTGACTACCTAACAGACAGATATTTCGAGTTTTAACAACAAATTGTATATCCGCCTTAGTCAATACATAAACGAAAATAAATTATAATTACACTTGCTCCTGGTACATGTTTCGGGGATTAATTGCTTTTATCCCCTTCATCAGCCAAGACAAATATTCGAAGAAAGATATAAGATAGCGTAGCACTCAAAAATAAATGGCTATTTAACTTAATATGGTGCACCATATAAGTAGGTCACAGGAAAATGTTGAGCAAAACTAAAAACATATATGTAACAGCGAATATATTCAGCCATCAAAACACAGATAATCAGTGGACAGTTAATTCGTAAATCCGCTCCAAAACACTGGTCGAAGCTTGAATTGGCAAAAATCACAATACTTCACCATATGGACACAACCAATGAAGAAGCCTTATGCTCAACAGGTCCAAAATCAAATGCCTGCATACGAACTAGACGAGCGTGGAAGGAACAACTTCAAATAGCAATGAGGTTAGCTCAATACATAACTTCAGGTTAAGTCAAGGTATCAATTTTTTTTAATACCTTGACTTAACCTGAAGTTATGCATTGAGCTAACCTCATTGCTATTTGAAGTTGTTCCTTCCACGCTCGTGTAGTTCGTATGCAGGCATTTGATTTTGGACCTGTTGAGCATAAGGCTTCTTCATTGGTTGTGTCCATATGGTGAAGTATTGTGATTTTTACCAATTCAAGCTTCGACCAGTGTTTTGGAGCGGATTTACGAATTAACTGTCCACTGATTATCTGTGTTTTGATGGCTGAATATATTCGCTGTTACATATATGTTTTTAGTTTTGCTCAACATTTTCCTGTGACCTACTTATATGGTGCACCATATTAATTTAAATAGCCATTTATTTTTGAGTGCTACGCTATCTTATATCTTTCTTCGAATATTTGTCTTGGCTGATGAAGGGGATAAAAGCAATTAATCCCCGAAACATGTACCAGGAGCAAGTGCAATTATAATTTATTTTCGTTTATGTATTGACTAAGGCGGGTATACAATTTGTTGTTAAAACTATTTAGTACGTCAATACGGAACCATCACGGAAACTAGTTTAAATAATAGAAAGATATTTCGAGGTAAGAAAAAATTCAACTCAATACTTTCGTCAATGATACTCGGTGTGATGGATAAACTGTTGTGAATGTTACAGCTTGGTAGCCATTCAAGCATGTGTGTACGCGATTTCCATTAATATGGTAAGGACTTACTTCTACCCCATCCAACACCTACCATTCATTTATAATCTCAATAATTGTCACTGTTCCATCATGGTGGCCGCAGGAATTATTTAACCGGTTCTCAATAACTCAAAACATATTGCCGCAATCCACCAGAAATTTAATATTATCATAGAAGACTATAAAGTAAGTTTACACATGTGACCTAAACACAAAACCCACATAGTGTTCAAATACTTAAAAGGGATTTTCTGGCGACGAAATCATGCAAGAGCAGTGAAGCATGGCTTAAGAAATCTCTATTTGAATGTTAATATGCTGGTGTTGCGAATATTTAAAAAAATGTATCCTAATATAGCAAAGTAGAAATTTCTAAAATGACCCATTCCTATAATAATTATCTGATGATGCGTACCGTACTCGTTATAAATTATCCACGGCTGACAAGTAAGTTCATGAGATATGGATTTCACTAACTCGTCAAGGAGTGAATCTTAGTAGACCATGGGGGAACACTGTCGTTGTTTTAGTCTTCAGTCTCCCTGCCATGAGCTAATCATTTCATCTATACACGACTACCACATCCTACATCCGAGGCAATCAGTTCATATTCTAACCTTGGCCTATCCCTAGTCTACAGTTCTTGTCCTCGACTCTTCCTTCCATAACTCAGTTTGCTATTACTGGGTATCTTAGTATGTGCTTCTTACCAACCTGTCTCTTCTCTTCATTCAGTCACCAGAAACGTCTCTCCTCTCCCGCTCGTCTTTATACCTCCTCATTCGTTACTCTATCTACCCATCTGATCTTCATCACTAACCTGTAACACCACATTTCAAATGATTCTATTCTCCTCTTTTCTGCTGCGCGAACAGTCCAAGTTTCACTTCCGTAGGGTGCCATGTTCCAGACAAAGACTTTCAAAAATGTCATTCTAATACCTAAATCTATATTTGATCTCAACAGTTTTTTAATGCTTTCCTTGCTTGAGCCAACCTACTGTTTATATCATCTTTGCTTCGCCCATCACTGGTTATGGATCACTACTATAATCTTAACCTAAAAATATATTAATCTAACTTTATTTTTCAAAAACTGAATCTGTTACTTGTTAATACATAATCTGACCTAACGTGTCACTCGATGATCCGATAAAATCTGGTAGAGTGAGCCATTATAGCTCATCAGTGAGTCCTACACCCCTACACATAACATCTTTGTGACATTGTGCAGGTATACGCATTTACATATGGGGCTGGGTTTGTATATAAGGAGCGAGGTCGGGCTGTCGGGAGCAGTCGTCTAGGTGGAGGAGCAGGCAGCAGCCCTACTCTTTGTAATGTGTATATTGAAATCTCACTGAACCATATATTGTCTAGTATCGCCCCAGAAACAAATAAACAATGATCAAATCGCACTGTGTTGAGGAAGCTGACCGTCCGTTTCCTAGTCTGGGATAGGACCCGTGACATCAGAGACCCTCCACAGGTTCTCGCGCCTATTACTGTGGTTTGCCCCATAGATGTAGGCGACAGGTTTCAATGACTATTAGCAAAGAGTCTTGTGTAGTCTATACATTTCCAAAACGTTTATATCGCATAATCCCTAAAATGTGTGTTCTTCATATCCAACCGATGATCAACGTTTGTCGTATGTTCGTCTAGTTTGAAATTAGTTGCGTGTACTTTGTTTAGTCATACAGTGTGCCATTAGTAATCAATCAGGATATGTACTGTAACTATTTCAACTTTCTCTCTTCTCTCGTCAATGTTTAGCGGATATAATCTATGCATTGGGGCGAGGGTAACATTAAACTATCTCACGTGACTTCTACTAGCTCAGAAATAATTTAGTGCGACGCTGCTTAATGATGTGTGAAGAGTGAAGTGTTCAAGAGAATGTACACGGACGGAGTCAAACTGATAAAACAGTTACTGTAGTTCCCTAATACGATGGTTATTTAATTGACGTGCAATTTACATGCGCAGCCTTCCCATGGGCACAGGAATTATTCAGATTAAGTTCAGTGAGTAATGCACCTTGTTCTCAGGTGATGAGATCCTAAAATTAAGGAATTTGTATTTAATAGATTGCATCAATTAAATTCCTTGCTACTATGGTCATTTGAGGGACAACAACCTTCCTTTCGATTGGACTGTGAGTCACATGGTGAATGTGTTCCGTTCAGTGTCACTGATGCATGTTTGCATGGTTGGATGTCTACCCTCTAGTATCCCTGTCGTTACTATCTCATTTTGAGAATTGAAACTTCCAGGCCATCAGCCTAACTACTCAGTAGTCCCTGCGAAGCTCAACCACATTCCATATACACTCATACTACAAAGATATTGTGAATCTCTTTCGCAGCTGAAGCCACTAGATGCTACACTAGACCACTGTGCATTGATCAAAGGGTTGAATCTTAATCATTTCAACGGACGTACGAATGTGATGTACCTTAGAGAGTATCCACTCTGTCCAGTTAAATTCTGGGATGGTACCTAATGGTATGTCTTGGGGAACTTATGCCAATTTAAATCCTATTAGTAACTGTAATGTATACCAATTCCTTCGCTAAGAAGCACGGGTTATGAGACAGGTGTGACAAAAAGACACACTTATAGAAGTTCATGAGGCTAAATCCCATCATTTACTAGGTAACTAAAACAAATATATAGCAGTAGAAGGAATAAAACTCTAACCATTCACACTAAGCTTGGCTATGTTAACCACAGCAACAAAGTAATTTGTACTGCGAGTAATTAACCAAAGAGATCATTAACTTCACAGTTATTGATTTAATAAATTTTAGCAGGCCATTGTGACTCTGTAAGTTTAGGGCACATGTGCTGTGGCGTGGTAACGCTGTCTCATCACGTAAGAGTCTAAATTTAGCCTACTAAAATGTAATCTAACGGCAAGGAACTGTCTGAAGCGCATGTTACAAGGATCCGCCCTCCGTCACCGCTAAGGATCTCTGGAGTGACAAATGCCGGTTCGTAGGTGAGAACGCAATTAGCGGAGATAAGGTGCAACTGACCCTCCCCGAGTGGCTATCTTCATAATTATAAGGTGCCTCAGTGATTGATGATCAACTCACACCAGCCAACTAATTAAACAGTGAACAACGTACAGGCAAGTGGTGATTTATTGAGCAAACCTCAGCTATATTGTTCATTATTTTTACTCATACAGTGCAGGAATTGATGGTAAAATAGCATATTGACTAGCTTATTGCAAAGTGTAAAAAGGCCACTCTTTGTCTAAAATAAACGAAGATGTACAAATTACATTATTTTAATTGACATACTTGAAGGTGTACGAAGGGATCCTGTCCATAGATCTTTAATGCATTAAAACATGAATACTAATAGGATAGAAATTCATGTGTATCACGTTGTTGTTGTTGTTGTTGTTGTTGTTGTTGTTGTTGTTGTTGGTAATACATGTGAGGGGCTTGGAACATCTTGGGTATCAGTCCCATGTAAATCAGTGATAACGCAAAACTGATATAGCCTATAGCCTATGGGTGGCTCGAAATTAATTAAGAACAACATGATATATTTATGTGTCGATTCTGGAAGAAGACGATTTGATAGTATGGAAGTTACTGTACGTGCAGTTAAACAATTCACCTATCAGAACGCGTAAAATCAAGTGGATAGGACTGTCGTGTATGGGGCCCATAAAATTAATTTGAAATATTATGGTCTGAAAATGTGCTGATTTGGGAGAGGTTCCCAGGCATACCGTCTTAGAAATCCAACTTTGAGTTGAAATTTCGATTATTAATCTTCAGCAGTTGGTAGCACAGCCGGTATTTCCAAATATGTTATTGCGCTATGCCCTTATTACAAGGCTACTCGTTTGTATTTAATCTGTCTTTGAGAGGTCGTTGAGAAATAGATATGTGTTTGTGATACCAAAAAATGGACATACATGGGTTGGTTTTTTAGTTTTGGCACCTTAGTTATAACTGGATTAATAACTCACTTAGATGGTTCCAAGTATCACAGGTCCTCGATGTAGTCCCCACCGTTGCGTACAACGTGTTCCCAGCTATGCGGAAGTCGTTGGATCCCGTTGGCACTGCCCAATCTATTGATGGTACTAAGAGAGCGCTCGGCAGCCTGCTTAAAGTCTTCAATGGTACGGAAGCGCTCCCCGCGCATTGTCATCTTCATCTTCGGGATGAGATCATAGTCGCAGGGACTGATGTCGGGAGAATATAGGGGGGGGGGGGTGATGTGATAGAGGACCTCCCAGCCCCAGCGATCCAACAATGCCGACACAACGCCTGCTGTGTGTGCCCTAGCATTGTCATGCAGAACGATGGGCGGTGTAACCATGTGGTGGCGCCGTTTCCTTCTCAGAGCTCCTCGGAGATTGTCTTGCAGAATCGAACAATAGTACGCCGCATTAACGGTTTGCCCTCGGGGAACAGTATGGTGAATGATCACACCATCCCAATCATAGGCAAGAATCAACATTACCTTCACATTGGTGGGGGTTGGTCGAACTGTTTGTTTCCGTGGTGATCCGTGGTGCCGCCACTCGTTCGATTGGCGTTTTAACTGTGGCTCATAAGATCTGGCCCACGTCTCGTCAATGGTTATGATACGCCGTAAGAAGGCCTCTCCTTCGCGCTCATAACGCTGCAAGTGCATACGACAAGCGTCATATCGCAGCTATTTGTGCATGTCGGTTAAGTCATGCGGATCCCATTTGGACGCAATCTTCCTCATTTTCAGTAAGTCCTTCAGGATGTGGAGGACAGTTGAATGCGCCAGTCCGGTATCTTGCTCTAATTGACGAATCGTTACGTTCCGATCCACCTCTACTAACGCGGACACCATCTGTACATTGTCATCACTTACTGGTGGGTAACCAGATCGAGGCTAGTGCTCCACACGTTCGCGCCCATCTCGAAAGGCTGCAACCCATCTTGCTACCGTTCTGAAAGGTAACGCAGCTGCACCGCACGTTTCCTGCAATCCCCGGTGACACTGTTTAGCACTGCCACCCCTAGCACACTGAATTTTTATCCACGTTCTCTGCTCCTGCTTGGAAAACATTGCGACTGTCTTTCGCGAGCGCTGGTCTCACACTACTCATCTAACAGGCGCGACTGCGCACGAGCTGTGGTGAGAATGGGCGAGGTCATGTGCTCTGAGGGAGGGGATGCAGGGCAGCAACCGATGTAAAAGTGGTTGCGCCACTTGGCACTGAAGCATTGACGCCAAAACTAAAAAAACAACCCATGTATTTTTTTTATTGAAAGAATGTGGTGAGGCAGATGATTTATTGGAATGCACGAAGCTGGATGGTTGTATCAATGAATTAGGCACCTCCTGGGTCGTTCAGGTCTAGGTGTGAAGCAATGTTTTGAGCAGTGGACACATGAAGGTATGCACACTATAACTACGCACCGAATGGTTTCTGACAAGCCACCAGTAGAGAGGACCACTTAATTCCATGACCAGTACAAGTAGCGAGCGCCATTAACAAGCAACTAGACGCATTGGGCGACTTCTATACAGACGCTTGTCACTTCTTGTCCCGTTTCCGGAAGCGTACTGAAGGAAATCTGATGTCTTGGTGCTCATTACGTGAACTGCCGATGGGCAATTACTTCTATCTTCATTTGCAGTGGTGTCTTCAGAAACCTGGCGCTCTGAAAACTGGAACTGTATCTCCTTTAATGATGAATTGAGATTTTGACTTGGAGTTTAAGGCGGTCTTCTTCCAGACCCGAGTTCAGCCTTGTGGTGACTGCTTAAATCCAGCCTCTGTCGTCGTGCAACCGCTGGTATGAATATCTGAGGAGCCTTTGATTACAACTGGCTGTGACCACTAGACTAGGAATACTTATAGCACATTGATTTGTACACAATATTCTGCAGCAACATGTGTTGCCGCCAGAGCCATGCGCTGCACTCCTTAACTAGCATGCGTCCTACAATATGGCTCGAATCAAGTTTGCTGGTAATAACCGGATTATCTCAGCCCATTCAGCTTGCTGACTTCTCATCCTGACGAAGATTTGGTCATCCCGTGTGTGAATTGCATAGTTCAGTAGATGTTCAACCGGCTCCTATCATTATCGTTGCTGTTATTTATTCATTTGGGGTCTCAGAACACTTAGTCAGTAGGCCTGTGTACCTGTCCACTTATAGAGTCTGTCTAATAATTCATTGTGACTTTGTTAGTGTGTGTACTTGTTGGGATTGGGGAAGAAGCCGCAGTAGAATAAACTGGGTAACATCCTGGTATTGACTGAAGGGTGAAGTAGAAATCATCGTAAACCGTTGTAGGATTCGAACTCATCTCTCACATCAGATGCCCTCAGGAGGCTGCTTTACCTTGTCAGGCACATAAAAAGAAACAGATTTAATTCTAGGGAGACCAAGGCATAGGGAATTTGTACGTAGATGAATGGGGATCGATGAAAGCTACCACAAACCCAAGACAATCATGAAAAGATAAAGCTCATTCATACTGTATACTGATAGTTGTTGCAATACCCAACGACTGATATACAGAAAACGCTATCAACTGATCAACCTTAATCCGCAGGCCTCAACAAATCTCCCATCATGGCAAACTAAGCCTAGAACAAACTAACCGACTGGTGGCATGGTCTCACAGGTTTCAAAAGTGCAAGTCAGGCCGCGAAAAATCCACAATACCTCAAACATACATAGGCTACAATAAGTAGCCCACCTATATTTAATACTCCAATAGGGAAGAATAACCTTCGAAAAATCAGGATTCCTGGGAATGGGCATAAAACAAAATTAAATCAGCGGGAAACAATAGCACTGTGAGTTTATCATTGATGCAACCAAATTATGTGAGAGTGTGGTGAGAAAATACACGCCACACCAGAATCGTCATGCTTTTGTCTAGTAATTATTAATTTAGAGCATCGAAGTAAATTAGGATATTCTGCATTGTTTGAAGTAAATCGATATAAATTCAAGCATAACAAGCAGTGAAGGTATTCAGTAATTGTCCTCATAATGAATATGAGCCCTATAATAAACGAAGCATTAGCCCATCACATTAATTAATGATCTTCAAAGTTCTTCCCACAAATACCCTTTGTTAAACTGTACATTGTGCTTCCAATTGAGCACTGAAAGGACAAGCATGATAAAATTGGCATTAAAACTATTTGCGTGTTAATGTAACCTGAATGCTTTGTACATTATCCTGCAAGAGATTTAGAAACGCATCCTAAAATAATAATAATGATGGTGGTTTTCTTTGACCTCCCTCTTCTACTACAGGTGAATGCTAAGTAGGTTCCTAACTTATGGCCACGGCGGCTTCCTTTCCAATCCTCCTCTGAGGTGGACAACACAGGTTGTCAGAAATAATCAACACTCACTCAATTACACGGGGATAATGACAACGATGTCCGAACGTGTTCCATGCAAGTCAGGAGATGAATACGAATTGCTATATCGCCTTTCTCCCAGGATTTGAGGCTCCTCTTAACCCCTTCACCTTTTTGCATTACATAAATACAAATTGTGCAGTCTAGTTATATTGTAGGCGTGACTTCTAATTCAATAAGAATTTTCATGGCATTCTCTGAAGCATGACGTTAACCCATAACACACGATCCGTCAGGAGCCCAAGTAGGGTAATTCCTCTCGGAATCACAGGAAAATCTAACCCTTATGGCAAGCAGGCATAAGTCAGGGCCAGTGTGCGTAAGGCATTGCGTCTGTCAGCCACAAAGTTTAGAGAGGAGGGGAGGAGAGACACCACTTAGGCTCTCAACGGTTCATATTAGCAATCAAACAAACACACAAAATTAAACTGAGAGTATATTGTCATTATGCACTTCATCCAATCTGAATAGAAAGTTATCAAATCATTTAAACTATTCAGACAGAAAGCTTATTTTATCCTCCAGTTGCTTGCGTACGCGGCATTTTGACCACATATTTCAAATTTCCGATACTGCTGATTCATGGCAAGTCCTCAACTACGATGTGGGCCGACAGACTGTGCAATCGACGAATGTCTATCTTTACAGTCTTCAGCGTGAGAAACAGTGACTTTGCACATTGATGTTAGCTGCAGTCTGAAAGCTACTGTCTGGGAATATTTGTTGTACAAACAGCAGTGCGAGTGGCAACATAAAATATATTTTTAGCTTATTAATTCCTTTATTTCCAATATTTCTGTGATTTTCAGTTCACTGTTTCGTTGAAACGTTCATTGTTGATTTGGCACGGAAGAGGTAAGATAGGAGAATATTCTAAAGAACCATTTTTATATAAATTCAAATTTCGAAAAAAATAACATTGCTTCGTCTTTGCTGAGAATCATTGTCAGATTCTCACATAAATCAAGACAAAGGAAAGATTATGAAGTTCCGCAAAGGAGGGAAATTAACGTCCAAGGACAGTTTCACCTGCGGAAATCAAACTTTGGAAATATTTAACCCTCTTAAATATTTCAGAGCGATCCTACAGGTCTCCGGATTGACTTTCACCACTTAAAGGACAAAACCGTTGCCACGATAAAGGCCTCAATGGAGATCCAAAATCTTAAAACCCTCTCTATCAGAACCACAATGGCACTATTCAAACTAAAAGTCGCTCAGTGGTGTCATATGCTATCGAGATGATGTGGCAACACCTAAGCCACAAAAACCTGAAGTCTCTCGACAGCGCCGAGGCCAGATAAGTAAGACGAGCTCACTTCATAAACAAATTCATGCCACCCCGACTTGCGTACCAGCTATCAGGTACTAGATCATTAAATTGAAGACCTTATGACTACCCACAAACTGGCATCAACCCCAGCCTCCACAAGAATCCTGGATAACAACTCCTATAAACCGCAGAAATAAACCTGGAGTTCTATCAAACCCCGGCCATGATCAACCAAAAATGGCAAGAAGCAAACTTCAAGCTACGCCACATCTACACAATACATGGGTTTCATCATCGCATTTGTAATAAGAAAGGCTTTCATGAATCATCCAGAGACAGTGAGTGTGTAATCTGAGGTCTACACTGCCCCCGTACGACCTGTTTGAGTGCACACAAAGAACATTACCTCTGTCACTCTATGCACAAAACTGATCATTCTGTATATTTTTAAAATTGAAAACATGATCCTACTTTCTGTATGGCCATTGGCTGCGATAAAATTATATTATTATCAGTTTCTCATAAAAAATCTGCGAACTCTCGAAGATTTCTCAGACGACGAGAGGATCGAGGGAATATTGAACGTTCCTCGTGACATTGTTTATGAGTCAGAATGCGTCGAAGAAGACATCCATAGCCATAACAGCTATTTTGACCTTTCTGCAGAAAGCGGTGGAGCGAACACGGATGATAGTAATGAAAGCTTCCATATAGGTAACGATGACAGTGTTGAGTTGCTTTGGTTAACATATAACACCGCTAGAAAAAAAAGATGGCCCATACCAATTTTCTTCCAGCAACTTAATATTGCAGCCATCAATTCCTACTAAACGTTCCTTGCAAATCGTACACAAAAATATTATAAGAGAAGGAAATGCCTCTACAAATTAGGTAGAGACGTATGGTGGAAAACTCCTCGGAAAAAGTTTTGTTTTTCTATCAAATTTGAGGGGAGAGTCGAATCCTCAAGTTCTAGCTTCGAACATCAAAGGATTGTTGCCACTGTGGAAGGCTCAGAAACACTAAGATGGCAGGCACGTGTGCAAAAACCCCAGCCAATACTGACAATGAGTTAACTGAAAGAAGCGCAACGGAAATGTCGACAAAGAATCTGATTAGGATGGATCAGGAATCTTAGTTCCTTTTTGACAATGTAGTTTACCATTTATTTTCAGTTTGGAATGAAATGTTTCAGTGTAGCACTGATGTTATTTTGCCACAAATTATTATATTTCAGCACTTCCTTGTGAAGTCGGTAGTAGTACGAATATTTATTTCGAATTGTTTATGTTGGTACTATCTTTTTGCTGTGAAAATTTGAAAATTAAATAAACAATTCTTCATAATTGTCTATTATATGCAATATTTAAATAGCCCAATTTACACCACAATAATATGGTTACCAGGGAAGAAAATCAACAATTCATATGCAGTTCAATTGCCGTGGCGCGAGCGCTGTCGAGTGCCTTAAGGTTATCCATAGAGATTATCTACAATGCATTATTTTACGTAATTGTGGATTGGAAGGATTGCGCTTCAAATGAAGTATGGAAAATTAAATACATTGTAAAAACGGTTTTTAAATCAATGCAGTCCTGTTTTAAAATAGAATCCCAATTTTCTCTGAGGTTCGTGAACGTCTAAAGATGTGGAAACTATTATACTCCCATACATATCGCTGGCATTATTATATAAGTCACAGAATACATTAATTGTGCTACGGACGTCGTCTGGTTTTCTCATCGAAATGATCAAGTTTGCTTGACATGCATTTACTCCTCGAAAAGTTACTAATCAGCAATGTATAGAGCAGTTGCAGGTTTACCAGCAAGCTTTGTCTTCATATCAGCTCTGAATTTCTCTGTGGGTTTAGGAATTGGAAGTAGCGAAACACTTCAAATACTTGGGAAGTCAACTGACTGAAGATTGAAGACTAGATTTGGAAATTAGCAGAAGAATACAACTCGGGAGTGCTTTCTACCAACAGGTACGGGGACTAGTATGGAACAAGGATATACCAATTAAGGGTAAAGAATATATGTACTGTACCCGTTCGTCCTGGGGATGCGATGACCCATCTGCTATTACATCGCATTCCTGGAGTTCCAGGACAGAGCGGAGTTAAATGAAGCTCTAGTCAAATAAGGAATGTGTCGGAAATTCAGCTGAGATATCGAAAAAGCAGTGGGTAACACGAGACAAAGTATCTCTAGGCTCGTTACGGGCTTAAGTTTAATAAAAAAAATGCAAATATAAATGGGCGCCATCAACTGAATTCCTAGCAAACCACATCCTTTCCGGTTAAGCCTTAATCAAGACAAGGAAAGAAAAAGGAAAATCACACCATCATCAGATCACAACTAAGATAAAAACAAATTTATTTCACTTTGATAGTCAGACAGACATTTTAAATATTCATCCTACCTGAGAGCATGGTCGAATGCCAACGTTAAATTGTCATTGTCCAAAAATCGAACCATCTCTTTTCTAATCAAAATTATTTCATCCACATAAAACGTGAAAAATCTCTAAAGTTCTCTTGGGTTCTCAGGATCACTGAAGCACTATGTCTTTCGTCACTGACATTTGTGATACCTGAGACCTAATTTCTCTTTAATTTAACATCATAAATGTGGATTTGAAAAAATTATTAATCTGTCTAAACATACACATATTATAATCACATATTTTAAATATCACGTATTTTATGGCTTGCATGGCATAATTCAAATGTTAAATACGTTAGTAAAATGCTCCTAAAATCGAATAATTAATTTACATTATTTACATTGTCATTACAAATTGCTTGTTTGTGAATTACAGAAAATCCACTACTCATTGGTCATGATTATCATCATCATCAAAATTAAATATTTCTCACATTAATTCTCATCTCAAAATTCAACATATTCCTGTCAGAATCATTAACTCATCACCATTAAATCATTTAAATGAAAATTATTATCATTACTTCATTATACTTTCTAATTATTCACACACTCTCTTATTTTATCATCTACTTCAGATTAAATCATCTTAAATCATCAATACAAATTGTTTAATTCCTCAACTCAAGTTGCAATTTCTTCAATTATATCTCAATTAAATTTATTTAAATCCATATAAATTCATTAATCATCAGCTTCTTTAATTAATTATCACCTTCTAATTCAGTTATTCATCATCTATCCAATCATCTATTAATTTATTTAAATCAGTTTATTTATTCAATCTTTAATTCATCCATCTATTTAATTCATTGATTTATTCCAAAATTTAATTTATCAATTTATTTAAATTTTATTCTTCTGGTTATTTAGATTTTTATTATTTCATCTAGTCATTCTGATTTTTATTTCATTAGGTCAGATCATTAATATGCTTAAATTTCAGATTATTATTTCATTAATTCTTATTCTCAGAAAATCTTGTATTATCAACTTTATTTATTTGTTTAATTTCCTAACAAATTGTTTAATATGGGTTATAGAACGTTGTCTTACAGTTTTATCACTTCCAAGTTATATCTCGTATTTAATTATCATGCCAAAAATATTATTGCCTTCACGACATCACGTTGGATCTGACTATCCACAACGACAGTATATATCCTCACTTCTTCAAATATCACATTTGAATACAACAATTATTCCACAAAACTCCATAAATATTCAGCATACACAACATGAATCTCAACAATTACGCTAGACTGGGTTCGACAACCTCATGTTTGCCTCAAAATGCATTAGCAACATTGCAACTATCACTTGGCAACTTCTACAAAATGCCTATCACAAACTTCACTTAACCATGTTGCATGATCTACAAAAAATATATAACTGGCTTCAAATTATCAACGCACACAATCTCCAATAACTGTAATTACTCTGATCACATCTAGACAATTTCTTAAACAATTGGAAAAAATATTACCTTAGTAATTCAAGATCTGCTTTCAAATAGCATAAATTCTCTTACAATTCTCATAATTCACATCATAGAAAAACACCAATGTGCTATAATCTCTCATATCAAAATCTGCAATACTGATCTGCCTTAAAATAAATCTGACCATTAATGATTCATCTTACAAGATTCAATTACTTTAAATCCTTCTCAAAGGTATCAAACACAATTATAAAAATCATCAAAAGCATCAGCTGTACCAGCTGTTAAACTGAAAGTACTCTCAAAAGAGTATAGCAACAAAATATTGGATTGGCAAACAAGAATTACAAATGTAACCCTGCTGACAATTATCGTTACTTTATTTAACAAAATTTCGACTGATATGTGACTAGTAGTTCCTTGTTTGATCCTCTTACAATCTCAAGTACACTCGGATGATAAAAATGAGTCCCTCAAAGGCAAGTAAGATGAGTAACCACCGCACAATCGTATAAATACGAAAGACCTCGCCTCGTCGACTAACATGATAGTGCCCTGAACGATGGGTAAGATGAGTAACCACCATACAATCGTATAAATACGAAAGACCCCATCCCGAAGACTACGTGAGTGAATGTACCAGATAGGAATCAACAAGTCTCTAGTTGTCATATAAAAGCGATATTCATTCACTAAAGTGAATAACATCTTAATATCTCCAAACAATCCAATGGAAAAAAATCCCTACTGATGAATAATACACACTCGCTAGTATGCAATGAACTGACGAAGTAATTTTAGATAATCAATTGCAGATCACGAGTTCGAAATACTCGTTACACAAAAAAAAACTATTCATGAAAACTATCCTTGCTGGAAAAATGTCTGAAAGACCAAACATCTGCTTAATAAAGCCAACCAATGGTGAGAATTTCGTATAATGATGCCTGCCATATCATATGGTCACGCCATATTCTAGCAAAATTCGAAGCATATAAAGTCAAAGCCATGTCTAAACAATCGTATCACTCCTATTATAAAAATATATATGTGTGCCCAGTATTCATGAAAATAATCGTATCAGGAAGTTATAACTCTTACAGTACCTTCTCATAATCAGCTGTTATTAAATTTCAAAGATCGTCGATTTTCCTTATGTAATGAATTTCTCGAAAGATCGGCGTGAATATGATTCCATCCATGCAATGACGATTGCCTTCAAAATCCCAAGTGGATCAGCTGGTGGACCTCCTCCTCGTCAGGAATCGAATCCATCGCTCTGTGGTGCCATCGCGTCTCTGTCTGCGTTTACTCCGACATGATGAACTTCTGGTTATCCATAGCGGATATTGTCCAAATCTTCACGAAAAAGTTCATAGAAACAGCGGACCCCCTATTCCTCTTCTACGTTACGCCACTGTTCCATACAATGTTCGGTTTGAGTGTTGAAAGTTCAATTTCCAATAACTGCTAAGTCTCAATTTCATAAAATAAAATTTTATATGAGAGTGTCTAAGTTTATGAAGCACCCTGTAGCTGTGTTCGTACTCGGTAATTCATAACACTTCATAAGAAAGAATTGCATTAATGCACGAGCTAATGTTCTTAGGTGCATATGCTTATAACAGTTCATTTGCCTATAATCGTTAATGTTACTTGGAATGCGTTATGAAATGCATAGTCGTAATGTCATTAAGAAAAACTATGTTCAGTTGAAGTTCACAGTTGCAGTATCTCGTAACCATCTGCCTGTACAATTCAAATGCTGAATAAACGTTCCAACTCAATGTTGTAATGAAGTTCAGCTTCTGTCATAATGCTATAATAATCTCCGCCTAAAGCTGACCTCGCCATGTCGCTCTACTATGCTGTTCTGCGTTGAAATGCAGCTTGGAATAAAGTTCTCCAACTACTCGCAATGCTGTTCTAAAACCCCGGCCTTCTCATGCTTGCTTGGCTCGTACAGCTGGTTCTATAACCGGTCTTCATGCTGCCTACTGCGGATGTCCGCCCGGCTCACTGACCTACTTTTCGTTCGCTGCTCGGTGAAGTTAAAACTGTCGCTTTCACTTTCCGTGACAAAACTTGTTCGCTGCGCGACCTTTACCATACGCTTGGCATGTCCTACTCAGCTCGCTGTCTGACCTCGACTGCGTTGCTCGCTGTACTGGACTCTCTTGCTAACAGATCTCGACTGCTTGGCTCACTGAGCTCGACTGACTGTCTCTGGACTGCCTTGACCCTTACCTGCCTGGCGCAGTCACGTGACGTCCTCCCCACCTCCGTGGTCTTGCGTCACAAATATAATCTCGAACCCCCATCATCTCGGCTATAAAGTTTTAAAATAACTTAAGGGTTATCTGACTTCTTTAAAATTATTACCATATATAATGCATGTTATATCTTCTCTTCTGAGATGTTTAAATACTATGTTCCATATAGATCTTAATAAAGCTTCATATTTCTATCCATAATTCCATCTGCTTGACTGCGGTCAGCGCCTTCTTAATCCTAGACCTTCTACGTCATCTTGACATTCCTCTTGACTCGATCTGAGCGCTATCTTTTCATAACTCTTCCCAAAATCTCAACTACGGCTTAATGTCTGCTGGCGTAGCCGATAGCCTCAACTAGGTATCGGGTACATCTCTCCCGTACATCTCCTTTTTTTATATCAAGGTTGAGAAAAAAATACACTCTCAGGCATTCTATATATATAACCCATGTACACGATAGCTCTACAATCCCCTTATTCAGCGTGATGGTACTTCCTAATGCTAGCTGCATTAAAAGTTCCCACAACTTCATTAGTATCCATCCTGACAATCTTGTAGCTATTATTTCGGTACGTTTCTTCAATACGGAATGGACCAGCGTACAATGGTGCAAATTTATGGTAGATCTTCAGTTGAAGGTTCGAAGTGACTGGCTTCCTAATCAGCACCTCATCATTTTCTTGAAACGGCTCGTGGAACCTCCTTCCTGCTTGTCTCCTGGCTCTCTTCTCCGCCTGTCTTCTGAGTCTCTCTCCTGCCATCTCGACTCTTCTTTCTTGTGTGGGTTGAGGATCTACTGGTGCCCTCACGACTCGGTTCCATGGTCTATCCGGTTTCAATCCATGATGAAGCATGGACGGAATCTGTCCTGTGCTTTCATGTACTGTGGAATTCAAGCATTGACTAATGATGGGTATCACTTCCATCCATCTATGGTGTTGCCTTGACACATATAAGCGACACATTTTACTGATTTCCGGCATAATTCTTTCGGCTGGATTTCCCTCTGGATACCGCACAGAATTAAACACATGCCTTATTCCTAAACGTTCCATAGTAGTAGAAAATTCCATACTGGTGAATTGTGATCCATGGTCACTCAACAAAACTTCAGGTTTCCCCATGCTCGGAATAACTGTTTTCTCTAATCTGTTGATCACGTACTTGGATGTAGCTTTCTGGATAGGGCATAGAGATACGTATTTAGAAAATACGTCTACTGTTACCAAAACAAACTGGTTTCCTTTCGTCGAACGAGGAATCGGACCGAAAATGTCCGTAGCGAAAAGTTCTCTTGGCTTGCTGGGTAATATTGATCTAGGAACCTCTTTCATTAGCTTAGATGAATATTTACTTCGCTGACAACTGTCACAGGTCTTTATGACGTCGCGAATCGTTTGTCCCATTTTTCTCCAAACGAAGGTTTCTTGAGCGAGAGCCAAAGTCTTGTCTACACCTACATGAGCTGCAGTTCGGTGTATCATCCAAATAACGGGTTTGACAAGCTTGGGTGGTATCACTACTCTAAGTTTAGTATGATCCTGGTCGATATATTGGCATATAACACCTCCCATAATATGGTATTTTCTAGCCTCTATCTCAGTTCTTTGAAAATCTGGATAAGCGTTGTCCATCCTGCGTGTCAAAAAACGGTAAATTCTTCGCAAAGGTGCATATCTCTTCTGAGTTTGCGCTAACATCTTCAACTTTTCTAGAGTACCATTATCCTCTTGAATCAAATTTATATGGTTGACAATTACTTCCTCACAAGGGTTTCTGCTCAACACATCTGCTAACAGATTTAATTTCCCAGGTCTATGTACAACAGTTGGGTTAAATTGTTGTAAGAACAGAGCCCATCTGGTGATGCGGTCACTCGCTAAGTCTGTCTTCATAATAAATTGGAGAGCTTTATGATCTGTGATCACTGTTATGTCATGTCCAAACAACACCTTCTTCCACGTCTTAAGAGCATGGACCACTGCTAATGCCTCTAACTCAGTTGCATAGTAATTCTTCTCACAATTCCTGAGCTTGCGACTGGTGAAAGCTAAATACCTATGTTTCTTGTTATCGTCCAACTGATATAGGATCCCACTGATACCTATTTTGGATGCGTCTGTCTCCACAAAAAATCTTCTCGCAAAATCTGGGTACTCAAGCTTGATATTTTGGATCAACATGTTCTTAGCCGCTAAAAACGCTTGATTGCATCTATCGTCCCATTTCCATCGATTTCCCTTTCTTAGTAAATCCTGCAGAGGTGCCATCGTTTCAGTATATTCAGGACAATGTGTTGAAAAGAACTGACACATGCCTAAAAACTGCCGTACCTCTTTAATCTTTCGTGGGGTTGGAAACTCTGAAATAGCCATGATCTTCTTTGGATTGGGCCTATAACCATCTCCATCGATTCTATGTCCAAGAAATTCAATTTCTTCATGAAAGAACTGACATTTGTTGAAATTCACCTTGAAGTTCGTCCTCCTAAGATCTTCAAAAAGCATTCGAAGGTGCCTGATATGTTCTTCCGCTGTCTCAGACGCTATAATTAGGTCATCAATATAGCTCACCACATGCTCCTTAACTGCATCTGACAAATTTTCATCTAGTGCTCGGATCATCACCGTACCACTATTTTTCACTCCAAAAGGTAATCTATTGAATATATATGTTTTATGGTCAAACAAGAACCCTGTGTATTGTTTGCAGTCTTCTGCTAGCTCTACATGATAATAAGAACTAGTCAGATCGATAGTCGAAAAGAAACTCTTTCCTCTGAATATGCGCAACAATTCACGAATAACAGGTGGCCTGTCGTGTTCAGGAAGAACTCTTTCATTAAGGGCTCTAGCATCTAGGCATATCCTCAGCTTACCATTAGGTTTCTTGACAACAGCTAAAGGATTCAAATAAGCAGTTGGCATCTTCTTGATTATTCCATCTTTCTCCATATCGCTTATCATTGTACTAACTTCCTCCTTCCATTTATCCGGAATGGGATATAAATTTTTATGGTATGGTTTGTCATCCATCAACTTGATGCTGTAGGTAAAATTTTCCATGAGACCTGGTTTGTCATTGAATATGTCCTCATATTCTGAAATTGCTTCATCAAACTGCTCCTTAATTTCTGGATTTATATTACTTGTCATGCCAGTTCTATATTCTATAGACCTTTCAATGCTGCATACTATCTCCTCCAATATATTCTCTCTAAAGAATGTCATCTCGGATTCCTGATTTTCCACGACCCCTTCTGGAAAGTACATGCGCCTACTCTGCATATCTATGATCAGGCCACTCTCACTTAAGAAATCCACTCCTAGGATCATGTCAAAATGTAGTTGACCCACTACTAGGAACATCTGTTCAAAACTTCTGGTTCCAATCCCAACATCTAAAAGTACCTGACTTTTACATTTCATACTCCTGTCTGGGATCACCCCTTGAATCTTGCTAACAACAGTTGGCAACATTGTAATTTCTCCTGATAATTTCAACTCATCCAGGCAACCTATGGATATCAAGCTCACCATAGCCCCCGTGTCTACTAGTGTCTTTATTTCTTTTCCCATGACTTCCACACTGATAACTGGCAATTCATGTCTATTTCCTCGATGTACTATGTCTTCCTCTTCAATTAAATCCTCGTCCTTGACCTTATACGTTTCCACAATGATGATCGATTCCCAATGATTAGCATCTTGCTCTAAAGTTAATTTGACGTTTTTTTTTCCTTCGCCACTCGTGCTTGCTCGATTGACATCTCTGACTGTCTCCTCGGGTGGTGCACTAGGCTGTCTACATTCTTGCCTCGACCTCTCATATTCACGATTATCTCGTCCTTCATTTGGATCGTTTCTTCGGCCATCCTGCCTGTCGTTCCGATTATAATGTTGACCTTGGCTCCAGTTGTTTCTACCACGATATCTATTGTTGTATCGATTCCTATCTTGATATCTGGAATTCTGATTATAATTTCTGTATCGGCTGTCTCTTGCTTCCTGATCGTATGGCCTCTCATATGGTCCTCTATATCGATCATTTCCACGAACGTTACGGATGTTTCCTCGATTTCCTTCGTTCCTTCTGTTTTCCCAGGAATCTCTTCCGTTCGTCTGAGCTGCGTTATCAACGACTACCGCATTCACCTCTTGCGTGTTTCGATTGTCGTTTCTTGCATTTCTAGGTGTAACTTGAGCGCTTGTATAGTCTAATCGCCGTAAAATGTCGTCATAGTGCTCAAGTGTGTTTGCTCCCGACGCTATCAGTGATCGCTGTACCTCAATTGGTAACTGTCTCGCTATAGCTTGCAAAAGCTCTTCTTCTGGCAATGGAGGAATCAGAAACTGTAATTTAGCCAATTGTGAAGTAAAATAATTGGCATAATGCGTCGGATGTGACGCAGAATAACGCTTCGAGTACATTTCTGCTCTTACGTTCAGCTGATCCTCGGCACTCCAAAATCTCCTTAAGAATGCGATTGCAAATTGCTCCATATTCGCAAAATTGCTTCTGAATGCTCTAAACCAAGTTAACGCAGACCCGTCTAAGGCGCGTTCGACTATCCTTAGCTCTCTTTCCTTGGCTACTCTATGTTCCGCCATGTAGTCTCGAATATCTCGCAAAAATTCGACTGGTGTGACTCCTGTGTTTCCAGAAAACTTCCTCGGCTTGTCATCCAGATTTCTGATAATGGTAACTAGACCTGAGTATCGTTCACTTGTACCCAACGTACTCCTATTCGAACTCGGATTATCCTGAGAGGTTGAACTTGCCCTTTCGAATGTCACATTCGGTTGCGTTTGACGGTCTTCTCCCATGCTAACTTCTTGATTACTCATACTGCGGTCTATCGCTGTCTGATTTATCGATATTTCCCCTGATGTAATATTTTGACTTGAGAAACTATTAATCATAGATTCTAGTTTAGTTATCCTATCTTCTGCCAATTTCTTGACCTGAGTCTTCAACTCATCTAACGACGTAACATTCTGCGTTTTGTTACTCTCGTCTAAATCGTTTTTCAACTTGTCTATCTTGTCTTCGCATGTATTCTTTACTGACGCGACTTGTTCCTTTAACAAATCAACATCTGTCCTAAATAGAGTTGAATCTATCCTCATCGCTTCCTTGTTCTCCGTAAATCTCGCTTCTAAGTTCGCCATATCTGCGATTAATTTCTCATCTAATCCTGCACGTTTTTCTTTTGCTTCGGCATCGACCTCACTATACCGTTCTTCCACGATTGCACCGACTCTATTTTTGAATAAAGCTAAGTTTTCATTAACCTTTTGCTCTATATCATCATCCATTTTCCTAATATCTTTCTGCAATTGATTCTCTAATGATTTTAAATTCGAATTAACCTCTCCTAAGACTTCCTCTTTAATGGTTCCAATTACTGACTTTAAATCTTTGATCTCATTACCTAGATTCATCTCTAGACCTTTGATTTTAGTCTCGAAAGATACTTCGGTAGACCACTCTTGAATTTTGCCTACATCTGCCACTAAACCATCAATGTCGAATCTCAACTTCGATACATCCGATTTAATGCCTTTCTGTATAGACATAACGTCTGTTCTTAAAGTAAGGATGTTTTCTTCTCCTCTACTTTCTAATTCAATAATATGCTTTCTTAATATTTGAACATTTTCCTCTCCTTTCATATTTACTGCAAATATATATATTTGTAAAGTCTTAAGCGTTTCATTATTCTTTAAAGTTAATCTATTCTCTAACCTAGTTAACTTGTTTTCTAACTCTGTGTTAGTTTCTTCACTACGAGCTTGTAATTTCTCTTCCAATGATTTAAAATTATCCTCACTAGTTGACTGTAATCTTGTCTCCAATAACATCACCTCATCTTTACTATTTGACTGTAATCTTTCTTCTAATGATTTAAAACTATCCTTCAAGTTAGCTTCACTAGCTTTCAAATGACTTTCAGTACTAGTCTGTAATCTAGTCTCCAATGACTTTAAATTATCTTCACTATTTGACTGTAATAATTTTATATTAGCTTCGTTACTAATCTGTAATGATTTCAACTCGTCCTTACTACTGGACTGTAATCTGGTCTCTAAGGACTTTAAATTTTCTTCATTACTAGTTTGTAATGCTTGCACATTTTCTTTACATCTCGCTTCTAACCTAGCTTCTGAACTATTTATCTGTTCTTTAACTTCCGTTTCCATTTAGAAATAGTTTCTGCAATACCAGACATACCACTCTGTAACTCTCCTAACACCTTAGCTAAATCTTCCGGCAACATAATTATATTTTCAATAGACGTTTTATTCAGAGACGTTAGACAACAACACATCACAATGTCTCAATTCCTGCATTCACTTGGGTATGAGAAAAATGACTTATAACTAACATGATATAATACTAATACGATTAACATGAACACTGGAATGGGCACACAAGTATATTGTCTGACTAAGTTTAATAAATTTTATAACACAATTAAATGAATTTGAGATCAATCTCTCAGTAATCTAAATCTGATGTGATTCCATAGAATAAACAAAATCGAAGCCCCACAGGTGGGTAAAGCCAATTCTCCCTCTCTCTCTGTACCCGTTCGTCCTGGGGATGCGATGACCCATCTGCTATTACATCGCATTCCTGGAGTTCCAGGACAGAGCGGAGTTAAATGAACCTCTAGTCAAATAAGGAATGTGTCGGAAATTCAGCTGAGATATCGAAAAAGCAGTGGGTAACACGAGACAAAGTATCTCTAGGGTCGTTACGGGCTTAAGTTTAATAAAAAAATGCAAATATAAATGGGCGCCATCAACTGAATTCCTAGCAAACCACATCCTTTCCGGTTAAGCCTTAATCAAGACAAGGAAAGAAAAAGGAAAATCACACCATCATCAGATCACAACTAAGATAAAAACAAATTTATTTCACTTTGATAGTCAGACAGACATTTTAAATATTCATCCTACCTGAGAGCATGGTCGAATGCCAACGTTAAATTGTCATTGTCCAAAAATCGAACAATCTCTTTTCTAATCAAAATTATTTCATCCACATAAAACGTGAAAAATCTCTAAAGTTCTCTTGGGTTCTCAGGATCACTGAAGAACTATGTCTTTCGTCACTGACATTTGTGATACCTGAGACCTAATTTCTCTTTAATTTAACATCATAAATGTGGATTTGAAAAAATTATTAATCTGTCTAAACATACACATATTATAATCACATATTTTAAATATCACGTATTTTATGGCTTGCATGGCATAATTCAAATGTTAAATACGTTAGTAAAATGCTCCTAAACATCGAATAATTAATTTACATTATTTACATTGTCATTACAAATTGCTTGTTTGTGAATTACAGAAAATCCACTGCTCATTGGTCATGATTATCATCATCATCAAAATTAAATATTTCTCACATTAATTCTCATCTCAAAATTCAACATATTCCTGTCAGAATCATTAACTCATCACCATTAAATCATTTAAATGAAAATTATTATCATTACTTCATTATACTTTCTAATTATTCACACACTCTCTTATTTTATCATCTACTTCAGATTAAATCATCTTAAATCATCAATACAAATTGTTTAATTCCTCAACTCAAGTTGCAATTTCTTCAATTATATCTCAATTAAATTTATTTAAATCCATATAAATTCATTAATCATCAGCTTCTTTAATTAATTATCACCTTCTAATTCAGTTATTCATCATCTATCCAATCATCTATTAATTTATTTAAATCAGTTTATTTATTCAATCTTTAATTCATCCATCTATTTAATTCATTGATTTATTCCAAAATTTAATTTATCAATTTATTTAAATTTTATTCTTCTGGTTATTTAGATTTTTATTATTTCATCTAGTCATTCTGATTTTTATTTCATTAGGTCAGATCATTAATATGCTTAAATTTCAGATTATTATTTCATTAATTCTTATTCTCAGAAAATCTTGTATTATCAACTTTATTTATTTGTTTAATTTCCTAACAAATTGTTTAATATGGGTTATAGAACGTTGTCTTACAGTTTTATCACTTCCAAGTTATATCTCGTATTTAATTATCATGCCAAAAATATTATTGCCTTCACGACATCACGTTGGATCTGACTATCCACAACGACATTATATATCCTCACTTCTTCAAATATCACATTTGAATACAACAATTATTCCACAAAACTCCATAAATATTCAGCATACACAGCATGAATCTCAACAATTACGCTAGACTGGGTTCGACAACCTCATGTCTGCCTCAAAATGCATTAGCAACATTGCAACTATCACTTGGCAACTTCTACAAAATGCCTATCACAAACTTCACTTAACCATGTTGCATGATCTACAAAAAATATATAACTGGCTTCAAATTATCAACGCACACAATCTCCAATTACTGTAATTACTCTGATCACATCTAGACAACTTCTTAAACAATTGGAAAAAATATTACCTTAGTAATTCAAGATCTGCTTTCAAATAGCATAAATTCTCTTACAATTCTCATAATTCACATCATAGAAAAACACCAATGTGCTATAATCTCTCATATCAAAATCTGCAATACTGATATGCCTTAAAATAAATCTGACCATTAATGATTCATCTTACAAGATTCAATTACTTTAAATCCTTCTCAAAGGTATCAAACACAATTATAATAATCATCAAAAGCATCAGCTGTACCAGCTGTTAATCTGAAAGTACTCTCAAAAGAGTATAGCAACAAAATATTGGATTGGCAAACAAGAATTACAAATGTAACCCTGCTGACATTTATCGTTACTTTATTTAACAAAATTTCGACTGATATGTGACTAGTAGTTCCTTGTTTGATCCTCTTACAATCTCAAGTACACTCGGATGATAAAAATGAGTCCCTCAATGGCAAGTAAGATGAGTAACCACCGTACAATCGTATAAATACGAAAGACCTCGCCTCGTCGACTAACATGATAGTGCCCTGAACGATGGGTAAGATGAGTAACCACCATACAATCGTATAAATACGAAAGACCCCATCTCGAAGACTACATGAGTGAATGTACCAGATAGGAATCAACAAGTCTCTAGTTGTCATATAAAAGCGATATTCATTCACTAAAGTGAATAACATCTTAATATCTCCAAACAATCCAATGGAAAAAAATCCCTACTGATGAATAATACACACTCGCTAGTATGCAATGAACTGACGAAGTAATTTTAGATAATCAATTGCAGATCACGAGTTCGAAATACTCGTTACACAAAAAAAACTATTCATGAAAACTATCCTTGCTGGAAAAATGTCTAAAAGACCAAACATCTGCTTAATAAAGCCAAACAATGGTGAGAATTTCGTATAATGATGCCTGCCATATCATATGGTCACGCCATATTCTAGCAAAATTCGAAGCATATAAAGTCAAAGCCATGTCTAAACAATCGTATCACTCCTATTATAAAAATATACATGTGTGCCCAGTATTCATGAAAATAATCGTATCAGGAAGTTATAACTCTTACAGTACCTTCTCATAATCAGCTGTTATTAAATTTCAAAGATCGTCGATTTTCCTTATGTAATGAATTTCTCGAAAGATCGGCGTGAATATGATTCCATCCATGCAATGACGATTGCCTTCAAAATCCCAAGTGGATCAGCTGGTGGACCTCCTCCTCGTCAGGAATCGAATCCATCGCTCTGTGGTGCCATCGCGTCTCTGTCTGCGTTTACTCCGACATGATGAACTTCTGGTTATCCATAGCGGATATTGTCCAAATCTTCACGAAAAAGTTCATAGAAACAGCGGACCCCCTATTCCTCTTCTACGTTACGCCACTGTTCCATACAATGTTCGGTTTGAGTGTTGAAAGTTCAATTTCCAATAACTGCTAAGTCTCAATTTCATAAAATAAAATTTTATATGAGAGTGTCTAAGTTTATGAAGCACCCTGTAGCTGTGTTCGTACTCGGTAATTCATAACACTTCATAAGAAAGAATTGCATTAATGCACGAGCTAATGTTCTTAGCTGCATATGCTTATAACAGTTCATTTGCCTATAATCGTTAATGTTACTTGGAATGCGTTATGAAATGCATAGTCGTAATGTCATTAAGAAAAACTATGTTCAGTTGAAGTTCACAGTTGCAGTATCTCGTAACCATCTGCCTGTACAATTCAAATGCTGAATAAACGTTCCAACTCAATGTTGTAATGAAGTTCAGCTTCTGTCATAATGCTATAATAATCTCCGCCTAAAGCTGGCCTCGCCATGTCGCTCTACTATGCTGTTCTGCGTTGAAATGCAGCTTGGAATAAAGTTCTCCAACTACTCGCAATGCTGTTCTAAAACCCCGGCCTTCTCATGCTTGCTTGGCTCGTGCAGCTGGTTCTATAACCGGTCTTCATGCTGCCTACTGCGGATGTCCGCCCGGCTCACTGACCTACTTTTCGTTCGCTGCTCGGTGAAGTTAAAACTGTCGCTTTCACTTTCCGTGACAAAACTTGTTCGCTGCGCGACCTTTACCATACGCTTGGCATGTCCTACTCAGCTCGCTGTCTGACCTCGACTGCGTTGCTCGCTGTACTGGACTCTCTTGCTAACAGATCTCGACTGCTTGGCTCACTGAGCTCGACTGACTGTCTCTGGACTGCCTTGACCCTTACCTGCCTGGCGCAGTCACGTGACGTCCTCACCACCTCTGTGGTCTTGCGTCACAAATATAATCTCGAACCCCCATCATCTCGGCTATTAAGTTATAAAATAACTTAAGGGTTATCTGATTTCCTTAAAATTATTACCATATATAATGCATGTTATATCTTCTCTTCTGAGATGTTTAAATACTATGTTCCATATAGATCTTAATAAAGCTTCATATTTCTATCCATAATTCCATCTGCTTGACTGCGGTCAGCGCCTTCTTAATCCTAGACCTTCTACGTCATCTTGACATTCCTCTTGACTCGATCAGAGCGCTATCTTTTCATAACTCTTCCCAAAATCTCAACTACGGCTTAATGTCTGCTGGCGTAGCCGATAGCCTCAACTAGTTATCGGGTACAGTACAAAGCATATTATGTTCCTAAAATGGCATCTGCAGCAGAAACTTGGGCAATGACTAAGAGGGATGAGAGCAGAGTACAAGCAGCTGAGATGAGGTTCCTGAGAAGTATGGTCCAAAAAACGGAACCTGGATTGGAACACTGTGTCGGAAGAGGAATGGTGGAACGACAGAACAAAGTGGAGAGGAACCATATTTGCCGCCCCCCCCCCACAATGTCAACTGGAAAAAGGGAAATGAAGATGATGATTATGAGTATGATTAGTGTAATCGTAATGTGACTTATGCATTCACATTTTGCTGGCCACCATTTTGTTTAGGTTAGGATGGTGGGGATATAAAACATGACACTGAGGTGTCGTTTAATAGAGCTACATTTGTACCAAATTTGGTTCAAATCGGTTTTTTCATGTGTAATTGATAAGGACAGACATACTTTACATACATGCACAGACTAACAAGAGGACATTTGGCCCGTGAGGATCTCATAAGTCTACTTTCATTTTCTTTTTACAAACATCAATAGTAGGCTAATATACAGGGTGTATTTGATATCATGGAAGTCCATTACACTGATGATAGAAGGGACTATTCTAAGCACATATCTTCATGAAGTTTTGTCGTATCTTAATTAGTGTAGGTGGAATTAAATCACAAAAATCGTCGGTCAATGTTTTGGAAAAGGTCTTAGGCTGCGTTCCCCTCAGCTGCACAGCTGACTTCTCCCCGTCGCCCTCCCATCCTACGCTGAGGAATAATGACAAGAATCTGAAGTCGAGTGGCCTACTCGCCTTGTCTGCCAATGGCATTGAAATACACAAACCGAGCCTATGAACAGCTGATTCACACCTTCATGGGGATTGGCTACATGACTAGTGATGGTGGATCTGTCTAGGATTTTGCCAGCCTCATGGACTATGCATAGAAAATAGAAATCCAAAAAGATTTGGTCTATCTTTGTGTGAAGATAGTGCAACAACTGTAATAAAAATATTAATAATACTAATAATAGTAATATTAGGCTTTTAGACACACTAACTTCTTTTATGTTTCTTTTTGGTATGTCGAGTTGCCAGACTTTAATGTGCGTAGGATTTCTTGTATGTGCCATGAAATCCATGGACATGTTCGTATTAGATCACATTCATTTGCTAAATGACTGAACGTAGATCGCCGCACCCTCGGGAAGGTTAGCACTCTACCACCAGAACTACACATGCTGACTTACTATTATTATTATTATTAGACTATTATTATTATTATTATTATTATTATTATTATTATTATTATTATTATTATAACACTGTATTATAACATTGTATTTGAATTTTATTTTCATTTTCGTGTATTTTCATATGTATGTACTGTACCCGATACCCAGTTGAGGCTATCGGCTACGCCAGCTGACATTAAGCCGTAGTTGAGATTTATGGGAAAAGTTGTAAAGATAGCGCTCACATCGAGTAGAGGAGAATATTAGGAAATGACGTAGAAGGCCAAGGATCAAGAAGGCACTGCCAGTCAGGTAGATGGAATTATGGGAGGAATATTAAAGTTTTATTAAGATCTGAATGGAACAGTATATTTAATCATCTCAGAAGAGAAGAAATAACAAGCATTATATATGATAATAACTTGAAGAAAGACAGATAATCCCTTAAGTTATTGTATAACTTAATAGCCGAGATGAAGGTGGTCGAGATTATTTGTGACGCACGACCGTAGATGGTGGTGGAGAATCACGTGACCGCGCCAGGTAGGAGCTGGTCAAGGCAGTTTAGAGACATCAGTCGAGTTCAGCCAGCGAGCTGAGTGGTACACATGCGCAGAGCGTACGGTAAAGTCGAGCGGTGAACAGCACTTGTTACGTAAAGCGAAGGCGACAGTATTACTTAACCAAGCAGAGAGCGGAAGTAGGTCAGTGAGCCAAGGCGAGCAACGCAGGGCAGACGGCGAGAAGACCGGTTACGCGGCAGGCTGTACGGGCCGTGTACGGAGGAGAAAAAGCCGGGGTTCAGAACAGCATTGTAATAAGAGTTTGAGAACTTTATTTCGAGCTGCATTTTATAACGCAGAACAGTATAGCAAAGCGGCATGGCGAGGCCGGCTTTAAGCATAGTTCATTCTGGAACAATGCAGTAGATCCGAGCGGGCTAGTTCCGACTTTTATACGCAGACAACATTAACGAAGCTGAACTTCATTTCAACATTCAGTTACAACATTGAGTTGGGACTTGTATTCAGTAATAGAATTGTGCAGGCAGATAGTTACAATATACTGCAATTATGAACTTAGATATTCAAATTACATTACGACTATGCATTTCATAACGGAATATGTAGAGCGACCATGGGGTCCAAACAACATTAACGCTTTTAAGCAAACGAACTGTTACAATTATATGCACTTATGAACATTAGCATGTGCATTAATAGAATTCTTTTTCATGAGTTATCATAAAAAAACGAGTACGAACACAGCTACTGGGTGTTTCAAAAACTTATACACTCTCATAAATAAAATTTATTTTCTACAAGTGAGACTTAACCGCTGTGGAGATTGAACTTTTAACAAGCAAACCGAACATTATATGGGACAGTGGCGTAACACAGAAGAAGAATATGGGGTACGCTGCTTTTATGAACTTTTACGTAAGGTTTTGGACAGTATCCATTATGGATAACATGCAGTTCATCATGTCGGAGTAAACGAAGACAGAGACGCGATGGCACCACGGAGCGATGGATTCGATTCCTGAAGAAGAGGAGGTCTAACAGCTGATTCACTTGGGATATGAAGGCGATCGTTATTGCGTGGGTGAAACGATATTCACGTCGATCTTTCGAGAAATTTATTACACACAAATAATCGACGATCTTTGAAATATAATAACAGCTGATATGAGAAGGTACTGTAAAAGTTATGACTTTCTAATATGATATTTTCATGAACACTGGGCATACATGTATATATTTTCTAGTAGGAGTTCTACAATTATTTAGACATGGCTTAAACATTATTTGTCCGAGTT
This sequence comes from Meconema thalassinum, assembly GCA_946902985.2. Lineage (NCBI taxonomy): Eukaryota > Metazoa > Arthropoda > Insecta > Orthoptera > Tettigoniidae > Meconema > Meconema thalassinum. The sequence continues at coordinate 1,162,370,998 of OX336389.2, read as the reverse complement.
TTGCTAGAATATGGCGTTACCATATGATATGGCAGGCACCATTATACGAAATTCTCACCATTGGTTGGCTTTATTAAGCAGATGTTTGGTCTTTTAGACATTTTCCAGTAAGGATAGTTTTCCTGGATAGTTAAATTTTTTGTGGCGAGTATTTCGAACTCGTGATCTGCAATTGGATTATTTAAATCACTTCGTCAGTTCATTGCATACTAGCGAGTGTGTATTATTCATCCGTAGGGACTTTTTCCATTGGATGGTTTGGAGATATTAAGATGTTATTCACTCAAGTGAATGAATATCGCTTTTATGTGACAACTAGAGACTTGTTGATTCCAATCTGGTACATTCACTCATGAGACGACGAGATGGGGCCTTTCGTATTTATACGATTGCGTGGTGGTACACATCTTTACCCATCGTTCAGGGCATTATCATGTTAGACGACGGGGAAAGGCCTTTGGTATTTATACGATCGTGTGGTGGTTACTCATCTTACTTGCCATTGAGGAACTCATTTTTATCATCCGAGTGTTCTTGAGATTGTAAGAGGATCAAACAAGGAACTACTAGTCACATATCAGTCGAATTTTGTTAAATAAATTAAAAATACATGTCAGCAGGGTTACATTTTGTAATTCTTGTTTGCCAATCCAATATTTTGTTGCTATACTCTTTTGAGAGTACTTTCAATTTAACAGCTGATACAGCTGATGCTTTTGATAATTTTTATGGTTGAGTTTGATACCTTTGAGAATGATTCAAAATAATTGAATCTTGTAAGATGAATCATTAATGGTCAGATTTATTTTAAGGCAGATCAGTATTGCATATTTCGATGTGAGAGATTATAGCACATTGGTGTTTTTCTGTGAAGTGAATTATGAGAATTTTAAGAGAATTTATGCTATTTGAAAGCAGATCTTGGATTTGATTACGATTACTAAGGTAATATATTTCCCAATTGTTTAAGAAGTTGTCTAGATGTGATCAGATTAATTACAGTTATTGGAGATTGTGTGCGTTGATAATTTTAAGCCAGTTATGTATTTTTGTAGATCATGCAACGTGATTAAGTGAAGTTGGTGATAGGCATTTTGTGGAAGTTGCCGAGTGGAAGTTGCAATATTGCTAATGTATTTTGAAGCAGACATGAGGTTGTCGAACCCAGTCTAGCATAATTTTTGAGATTCATGCTGTGCGCTGAATATTTATGGAGATTGTGGAATAATTGTGGTATTCAAATGTGATATTTGATAAAGTGAAAATATATAATGTAGTTGTGGATAGTGAGATCCAACGTGAATTTGTGAAGGCAATAATATTTTTTTGGCATGATAATTAAATACGAGATATAACTTGGAAGTGATAAAACTGTAAGACAACGTTCTATAACCCTTATTAAACAATTTGTTAGGAAATTAAACAAATAAATAATGGTGATAATACGAGATTTTCTGATAATAATAATTAATGAAATAATAATCTGAAATTTAAGCATATTAATGATCAGACCTAATGAAATAATAATCAGAATGACTAGATGAAATAATAAAAATCTAAATAACCAGATGAATAAAATTTAAATAAGTTGATAAATTAAATTTTGGAATAGATCAATGAATTAAATAAATGGATGAATTAAAGATTGAATAAATAAGCTGACTTAAATAAATTAATAGATGATTGAATAGATGATGAATAACTGAATTAGAAGGTTATAATTAACTAACGAAGCTGATGATTAATAAATTTAAATGGATTTAAATAAATTTAATTTAAATGATTTGAAGAATTGCAACTTGTGTTGATGAATTAAACGATTTAATTTTGATGATGATGATTATAACCAATGAATAGTGGATTTTCTGTGATTCACAAACCAGCAATGATTATTGACAGTGTAAATAGTGTAAATTACTTATTCGATGTTTAGGAGCATTTTACTAACATATTCAGCATTTGAATAATGCCATGCAAGCCATAAGTTATGTGATATTTAAATATGTGTTTATAATATGTGTGTTTAGACAGATTAATAATATTTTTACATCCACATTCATGATGTTAATTTAAAGAGAAATTAGGTCTCAGTTATCACGAATGTCAGTGACGCAAAGACATAGTGCTACGGTGATCCTGAGAACCCAAGAGAACTTTAGAAATTTTTCCTATTTTATGTGGATTTAATACACTTTGAGTAGAATGGAGATGGTTCGATTTTCTGGACAATGACAATTTAACGTTGGCATTCGACCATGCTCTTAGGTAGGATGAGTGTTTAATATGTCTGTCTGACTATCAAAGTTGAATAAATTTGTTTTTATCATAGTTATGATCTGATGATGATGTGATTTTCCTTTTTCTTTCCTTGTCTTAATTAAGGCTTAACCAGGAAGGATGTGGTTTGCTAGGGATTCAGTTGATGGCGCCCATTGATATTTGTATTTTTTTAAATTAAATTTAAACCCGTAACGACCCTGGAGATACTTTATCTTGTGTTACCCTCTGCTTTTGAGATATTTCAACTGAATTTCCGACACATTCCTTATTTGACTAGAGGTTCATTTAACTCCGCCCTGTCCTGGAAATCCAGGAATGCGATGTAATAGCAGATGGGTCATCGCATCCCCAGGACGAACGGGTACAGCACATTGTTGATTGACCAATAAATCAACACCCCCCCCCCCTCTCCAATTTATGGCCACCCCAGGGCTGAAGATGGGATGGGACAATTCACAATATGTACATGTGGTACCGTACTAGTATCAAATCTTGGAAGTAGTTTTCCATGGGTTCCCACTTCTACCCCAGGCAAATGCCGGGATTGTTCCTAACTTAAGGCCACGGCCGCCTTCTTCTCAATAACCATAACCGCTGGCAGTGCAGCCCATGAAGGGCCTAGGCCTACCAAGCGACCGCAGTCCAGCCATTTGGCCTGCAGATATTAGGGTGGCGCGTGGTCAGTGCATCGGGTCCCATCGGTCATTAATCTTGATTTTCCTGACTGGGGCACTGCTTCACTGTCAGACTGCTACTCAACTGCCTTCACGAGGCTTATTTCACCACGTTCCAGCCTTCACGTCAGTTTATAATATCCCCGATGGAGCCGGAAATCGAACCCAGGGCCTCCGGGTGAGAGGCAGTTGCACTGCCCCAACACCAAAGGGCCGGCGCCTTGTTCCGAATCCTCACCTGAATTACAAATACCCACATTACTACAGAAACCGCAAAAACACAGGTTATCACACAAATTCTACCCACACCCAGCTACATGGGGCTAAATGACCAAAATCGCCAAGCCTCTCAAACAAAACATCAAGTATTTTACTTCCGTCTTAAATGCCTAGTTCTGAACAGACTACGGGATGTCGGAATTTTGTCACACTGTATTCCATTAATAAGTGAATGTTTTTAGTATTTTCAGAAACTAGTCAACAGAAGGTCCGACACGGACGCCAATGATACACCAGGGTTGGGTATCGAAATTATTTTATACATGAACATCAATCAATGAATTCCACACTTACAAAGTAGGCTACACAATACTACCGGTCCTAACGTCCCAAACCATTGCGTGCGTTGTCAACAACAACAACAACAACAACAAGAACAACGGCAATGCACATTTTCTTACGAGACGGTAGCGCTTATCCTCATAACAGCTGATAGCCTACCACCCCTCAAGTCAACCGGTAAGGTCAATGCTCCGATTACGTAACAACTTCCCCTTCGCGCGTCGTCACACCTGGCTCCGCCTCGTTTCCCCCAGCCTGCCGCACCACTTTCTGCCTGATTAGTTTCTGAAGAAACTAAAAACATTGACTTTTTGATGATTAATTATCAATTTCAAGATAGGTGACCAATGTTTTACCTAGGAAGCTTAGAATAGTCTCTTCTATCACCAGTGTAACGGACTTCCATCATATCAATTACACCCTGTATAAGTAATTGGTTAAAAAATCTGACTCGTTACAAAGATTAAATACAAACTTTGGTAGCTTAATAACTGTATCCACTGAACCTAATTTAAGCGAAATTGAGTCGAATCTGATAATGGTTGTTTGAAAAACGGAACTACTCATCCAATTTAGCTTCCCATTTCCAAGAGAAGGCCGGCCCCGTGGTGTTGGGGTAGCACGCCTGCCTCTAGCCTGGAGGCCCTGGGTTTGATTCCAGGCTCCGTCAGGGATTTTATAAACTGACGTAAGGGCTAGAACGGGGTGGATTTAGCTTCGTAAGGACAATTGAGTAGCTGTCTGACAGTGAGGCAGCGCCCCGATCACGAAAACCAAGATTAACGGCCGAGGGGACCCGATACGCTGATCACGCGTCACCCCTATATCTGCAGGCCAAATGGCTGGGCAGCGGTCGCTTGGTAGGCCTAGGCCCTTCATGGGCTGTAGTGCCAGGGGTTATTATTTCTGTGAGAATGGTTATTAACTGTAGTTTCAACCAATTTATTTCAGGCACTAAGAACTTGTTTTAATTCCGCGCCCAATGTAATTTGGGCACACTCGTGTTGACCGACTGAAAAGCTTCTAATAATAAATGGAAAGGTGCTTCCAAGATGTTCGATAACTAATTCTCATAAGTAGATTTTGTCCTTATCAAGGTTTTATGATTGTTGAATGACTATCAGAGTGTCTTCTGAATGGGGAACACATTGGCATCGTGACCAATCAATCTGACAATATAATACCTTTGTATTGTACCCAATTGGGGATTAGACGGGTACAGTATTGAGTATAATTTCCATTCGCTCTACATATTGCAATCAAATTAACTGGCAATAACAAATATTATTGTGACAAAAGTGTTAGCCGACAGCATGTTGACTATGAACGTTAACATGGAGCTTACGGTGTGAGCAAAGCAATTCACAAACACTAACAAAAGGACGGAAAGACAGTTGCCCATAATTTGTGCAAGAGTCCTCTACTGTTTCCGGTTGTAAGGTAAATCATAAAATGGCCAATGCACGGTGTTCAGAAGTACAACCCGAACAAGTTGGCGATTTCAATAATTCTCCAGTGCTATTCAGAGAAGTACACACATCAAAAAAAGTTTTGCATCACCTCGGTTCCAAGAGTTCCGGAACCGTTAAATACAAAGGGAATAGAGATCAACACAAACAACATTTCAGCTCGTTTTATTGCTCATGAGACCCACACATTGCATGTTGTACCATCATACAGCTAGACTTTCAGCATTTGTGGTCCAGATTGCAGTACACACCACTACCTCTAATACCCAGTAGCACGTCCTCTTGCATTGATGCATGCCTGTATTCGTCGTGGCATACTATCCACAAGTTCATCAAGACACTGTTGGTCCAAATTGTCCCACTCCTCAACGACAATTCGGCGTAAATCTCTCAGAGTGGTTGGTGGGTCAAGACGTCCATAAACAGCCCTTTTCAACATATCCCAGGCATGTTCGATAGGGTTCATGTCTGGCGAACATGCTGGCCACTGTAGTCGAGCGATGTCGTTATCTTGAAGGAACGCATTCACAAGATGTGCACGATGAGGTCGAGAATTGTCGTCCATGAAGACAAATGCCTCTCCAATATTCTGCCGATATGGGTGCACTATGGGTCGGAGGATGTCATTCAGGTATCGTAAAGCCGTTTCGGAGCCTTCCATGACCACCAGTGGCGTACGTCGGCCCCACATAATGCCACCCCAAAACATCAGGGAACCACCACCTTGCTGCACTCGCTGGACAGTGTGTCTAAGACGTTCAGCCTGACCAGGGTGCCTCCAAACACGTCTCCGACGATTGTCTGGTTGAAGGCATATGCGACACTCATCGGTGAAGAGAACGTGATGCCAATTCTGTGGGGTCCATTCAGCATGTTGTTGGGCCCATCTGTACCGCGCTGCATGGTGTCGGGGTTGCAAAGCTGGACCTCGCCATGGACGTCGGGAGTGAAGTTGCGCATCATGCAGCCTATTGCGCACAGTTTGAGTTGAAACACGACGTCCTGTGGCTGAACGAAACGCATTCTTCAACATGGTGGCATTGCTGTCAGGGTTCCTCCGAGCGGCAATCCGTAAGTAGCGGTCATCCACTACAGTAGTAGCCCTTGGGCGGCCTGAGCGAGGCCTGTCATCGACAGTTCCTGTATCTCTGTACCTCCTCCATGTCCGAACAACATCGCTTTGGTTCACTCTGAGACGCCTGGAAACTTCCCTTGTTGAGAGCCCTTCTTGACACAAAGTAACAATGCGGACGCGATCGAACTGCGGTATTGACCTTCTAGGCATGGTAGAACTACAGACAACATGAGCAGCGTACCTTCGTCCTGGTGGAATGACTGGAACTGATCGGCTGTCGTACCCCCTCCGTCTAATAGGCCCTGCTCATGCATGGTTGTTTACATCTTTGAGCAGTTTTAGTGACATCTATGAACAGTCAAAGGGACTGTATCTTTGATACAATATACACAGTCAACGTCTATATGCCGGAGATCTGGGAACCGAGGTGATGCAAAACTTTTTTTGATGTGTGTAGAATCGCTATATATCCCGGCCACTCTGGCCAATAATACTCTTAGAAGAGCAGAGTCTTTTGTTCTAGTGGTCAAATGCTTGCGTTTAAATAATTCACTCTCCAAGCAAGATACAACGATTAAAACTTAATATTTGCATAGAATCACATACAATACTTCCCTTTGTCCATGCATTGTTCCATGATAATCGTCTATGTGTTTACCTTATTTAATACCCTAGCAATACCAAATAGTTCATCCTTTCTTTTGTAGAAAGGAATCTTTCTACATGCGCTAATGGAATGGTAACGTTCAAGCATTCTTCACGCATAATAAAATCGTGCCTTTTGGAAACCGGTACCTCACTTCCTATTTATGGGAGTTACAGGAATTCATTCAATTTCGCTTGCGTTTTTTTTATTCTAAGGTCACCTATCGAAATGGAAGTTTATAATTTGTAATAATAATACATACACAATGCTCCAAAAAGAACGTATTTGAAACTCAATGCATCTTTATTCGACATTCGTATGCAGTTAAAATAAGTACAATGAACTTGATGATTATTTTGTGTCATATACTCTCAACAGTTCATGGTGTAGTCAAGTCCCAGTTCGTGAACCATAGGTAACCGTTGGGTGGTCTAGCAAGTGATCCTGACAGTCGGGATACCAGTTACTTAAGCATATTCGGAGTCACGACCCTCCATGTGTTCAGATACCTAGGACTACCCAATTAACTTGTTTGTTCCGAGAAGTGAAACTCATGGGACCTTGTGAAAGTTTGGTTAAATACCTGTTTAACTTGTAGGCTACTTTATGAACCTGCTAATAATTTTTTTGATACATTCTGGGGCCTGTGGGAGTGACAGAGTTCCACTCCCATCTGACAAGGCATAGACTCGTTGAAACGAACTAGCGACCGCAAGGTTTGCGACGGAGTACTATTAATATCGAGGAGAGTTATGAAAGAAAGAATTTAAACCAGAGTCAGCGAGTAGGATGTGTTTGGATATTCTAGGGATGAGTGAAGTTCAGATAAAGGGAGATAGCGAGGAGGAAGTATGGGAATTGTAAGGTATACAAGTCGGGAGCAAAATGAGGTAGAACAAAAAAGGGAGTACGATCGTAGTTCAAGAGAGTCATACAACGTAATATAGCTTGTGTAAGGTAAGTAATTAAAGAATTGATGGGGATAGATTTGGAAATCTCAGGAAATTGGGTCAGGATTGTTTCAGTGTATGCTCCGTATAAATGGGCAAGCCAGCATGAAGTAGACAGATATAATGAGGCACTGAGTAAATGGTAGTATAGTGGTGATGCGGGATTTCTATGCGAGCATAGGAAATAGGACTGAGGAGTATGAGAAGGTAATGGGTAAGTCGGGTGAGGATAGGGAACCTAACACCAATCGGAAATGTGAATTGAACGCCATGACTAGCATTGGATTATCTATTGCGAACTCGTTATCGAAGCATAAGGAGGTTCACTAACACAAGTGGGAGGGTAGGAGAACCAGGTCAATAATAAACTACATCATTACCGACTTTCAACTTAGAAAAATTGCCAAGCAATTGTATGGTATTCAGGGGATTTATGACGAAACCGACCACGTGCTGATCTGCTGTGAAATGAGCATAGTTCGACCGAAAGTGTAGAAAATGAGGTCTGTTTGCAAGTGGTTTATGGTTTAAATTTTTCGGGATAAGGAACTCATGCAGAAATCAGGGAAATGACTGGTGAAGTATTCCAAAAAAAGTAGATAGAAATGAAGTAGATTGGATTGCAATACTATAAGCACCAAAGATAGGTCCAGGATAAAAGACATGTAAAGACAGGGAAAAATGCACATCCTGGTGGCAAGACATGCTGAAGTCAGCTTACAAACGCTTAACACAAATGGCTCCAAATAAAGATTAATAATGGAAAGGAACAGAATCAAACAATTGACAATATAATCCTAAAGGAAATCATGGAAGAATTACACTTCTTAGGTCAGGCTGTAGGAAAGCCTCTTTGTAATAGTATAGAGAATCTTAAAACGTAGTTCCGTGAAGAACTAAACAGACAATTTTCGTATATCCTACTTATGTTAATTGCCTCTATCAACATATAACATTTCAGTTTGATTGCTGTAATAGATTCGTTGATATTTAGAACTGTCTAAATATATCAGATGGTCGCCATGTTGTATTTTTATATATGTAGGCCGTAGAGTTATGTACTATTACATGAAGATTATTGAGTAGGTTTATTATTCAAATTTCAATCACATGATTAGGACACAAGAAATAAAGACGAGATTTTAAAATTTCGCACAGCCACCATCTTGGAGTTATGTCAATAATTGAAATAAATTAGACGTCAATGGATTAAAATTTGTATAATCATTTATAATACCAAGATTCACCGCGCTCGGATGGTTTAATGGCGAGAAACGTACATCTAGGCTAAATATTTAAATTTAGCGTCACCACCATGTTGGATTTCTGCTCACCAGGTTATTGAAATACCCATAGATGAACTTAAGCTTATAGCCTGTATCAACATACAAAATTTCAGTTTGTTTGCTGTCATAGATTAGTAGATATAGAGAACCATCCAAATACTGTATTTTTATGTCCACCATGTTGTTTTTATATGTAGGCCATAGACGTATGTTTTATCAGATGACGATTATTGCGTAGGTTCATTATTCAAACGTTGAGCTTGATCGCATGATTGGGACACAAGAAATAAAAACTTAATTTTAAAATTTCGCACAGCCGCCATCTTACGGTTATGTAAACAATTGAACTAAATTAGACGTTATCGTATTACAATGTGTATAAACATCTGCTTTACCATGTGTCACTGCGCTTGAATAGTTAACTCGCGTGAAAATTCTATCTAAAAGTTTCAATTTCGCTTGCCCACCATTTTCGTTTTGTACTTAACAGGTTATTCAAAGCTACATAGGTACACTTTTAGTAAAACCCTTTATCAGAATAGAGAATTTCAGTGTGATATCCGTAATAATTTCAGAGTTATAGAATAAAGAGGAAATATTTCACACAGCCAACATGTTAGATTGGTGAGATGTAATAGAATTTGAAGGGCACGGTCGGGGTGGAACAAAGTAGCACTATATCCTTACCAAGTTTTATTGATATCGCTCCAGCCGTTTAGATTTAATTAGGGACACACACACTCACACATACGCACGCACACACACACACACCAGCAAAAGGTAATCTCATAAGCCTATTATTTTTTCATAAATAAAATAGGCTAAAAATATACTATTGGAGAAAAGAACAGAGTTTTGGATATTTTTAGGAGACTCATTGTAAATACGAAGGAAGCACTGTGAGGATGGAAATATTACTTCGACACCTTGCTAAATGTAAATGGAAACCATTCTGGCAATTTTGAAATTATGCAGGAGGAGAAGGAGGACGGGCACAGGATCACTAATGAGGAATCGAAGACTGTCGTTATGTAAAATACTGTACAATGTCACAAAGTGGCAGGTGTAAATTAATTTGGTCAGAAATAGTCAAGATTGTGGGAAAGCAGGGAAGAAGTTGTTGCATAGGACAATCGAATTGGCATGGGATTTAGGAGAGGATCCCTTTTGCTGAACAAAAGCAGTAATCACCCGAATTTATAAGGAAGGTTACAGGAAAAATTTCTACAATAGTAGTTGTATTTTTTTGTGAAAAGTGTTCCTGGTAGGCCTAGACCCTTCATGGACTGTAGTGCCACGGGGTGGGGGTTCCTGGTAAAGTGTATTCAGGTATTACCGAAAGGAGATCATTGACCATAGATCACAACGACAATGGTTTGAGGGCTTAATATGCGGCAAGTTATCTAGAAATACTATGAGAGGAATATACAGTTGTATTTCTGTTTTGTAGATCTGGAGAAAGTTTACAATAGAGTACCAAGGTAAAAGGTACAGAGCATCCTGAGGGATTATGGTACCGAGGGAAGCGTAGCGCAGGAAGCTAAAATAATTTTATGTTACATTGTGGTGTTTGAAGCCATATTTTCAGTGTTGCCTTAGTAAACAAGAGTTTAGTGCTTTTCAGTCGGTCAACACGAATATACCCAAAAGAGATGGGTTATGCCCTAATCCTGAAATAAATTACATGAGATTAATAAAACACTAGGATGACCAGTTTCGATCGTCAAGCGATCATCATCAGATCCATTACACTTAGGCTACAAAATCTATGTTTGAAATACAGGTGACAATATTTACAATATGTACAATTATTTAGTTGCAGTATTGGTACTGCAACTGTCAGTGTATGCTAAATGCAGTATATATGTTAGGTGAAATGCTAAATGGTGATATCTATCCGGAGATTGTACTTTAGAGAGATTATATGGTTGTAAACTATGGTTAAACTGTAAAATTTTAGGCTAACTACTTATCTGATTGTCTTCCGTACTACAGCTACTCGTAGTTTTCGTGCTCACTGGAACTCACTGTGCGGTCGACTGCGGTGGTTATCTTAACGACTGGTTTTTCCCCTCCCCCTGTCCCTACGTGCTGTGGGGAGTGATAGCGATGTGTTTACGTGAGGTGTTGCCAACCTAGATAAGATGTATGTTATTGAATGAGGTGGGTCTACAACTATTAAAGACCGTGGATTAGCCCTCGCCACGCGTGGAGCATAACCCATTCGAACTAAGCGTTGACGGTCTTATGAGGACGTCCCGGCACCTTTAATACTGCCGTGAATATGGGCCTTGGTTTATTGCAGAAGAAAAGTACATCGTACACCTGATCCAGATAACATTTACCTATTAAAAAACCCCTAATTTCCCCCCTTTTTTATCTAGCTTGGCTGTGTCGCTAAATTGTGTTTTGTTTCCGACAGGGTGTGTTTTTTAGTAGCGTGAAGAGGGGTGAGCTCTCCATGAACGTGTGTTCATTTAGATTGTTGGGATTGTTTCATTTGGCTAGGTGTATTTCGATTGCTTCCTTTATGTCAAGAGCTCTGCCTTTCGATTCGTGATGGATTATTTTAAGGTCCGACTCTATGTTGGTAAAGCTGTGCCCTGCGTCACACATATGTTCGCACACGGCTGAATGTGTTCCGTATCTTATCGCATTCCTATGTTCATTATAACGTGTGTCTACTCGCCTTCCACTCTGCCCGATGTAATTAGCTTGACAATCGGTGTCTTGGCACGTTACAGAATATACCCCTGACCTTGAATACGGGTCACGTTTATTTAGATTACTATTTAGGAGGTGCCTAGCGGTTGTGTTTTTCGTCGTGAAAGCTATCTTTATGCCTTGTTTTTTGAATAGGTTAGTGATTTTATATGTATTCGCATTCACATAGTTGAAACGCGCAAATTTTTTCTCATTACTGTCCGGTTTGGGAATCGTTTTATCTTTATTTTTATGTTTGGCTATAATTTGATTTATTTTACTTGGCGAGAAGTTGTTTTCCTTTGCTATTTGCATAATAGTTCTTATTTCCTTATTATAGTTCTCTTTTGACATGGGTATGTTTAAAGCCCTGTGCTCCATTGAATTGAAACCCGCTAATTTGTGCGTAATGGGGTGATTAGACTGATTGTCGATTGCATGCGAGGTTTATATTGCTTTCCGGAATATGGAATATGAAAGGTCGTTGTCTTTACGTTCAATAGTTATATCGAGATAATTTATTTTCCGGTCTATTTCGGATTCCTTAGTGAATTTGATAGAGTGGTGAAGGCTATTAATGGATTGGAGAATTGTTCCTTCGCTTGTTAGTTCAGTATCGTAGATGCAAATTACATCATCTACGTATCTTTTCCATATTACTATTCCCTTTGTTGAAGTCTTTTCTAAGAACGCATTTTCTAGTGCATTGATGAAGATGTCAGCGATTAACCCACTTAGTGGCGATCCCATTGCTAGGCCTTCTCTCTGTGTGTATATTTTATTGTCGAATTGAAACAGGTTTTGGGTGAGAACGACCCTCAGTAATCTCACAATCTCTTCAATTTCTTTTACCGAATTGTTGGATTTTAAGTTATTTTCGATAGTGTTGATTGCTTCAATAATCGGAATATTGGTGTACATGTTAGTTACGTCGAAGGATACTAGCCTGAAGCTAGGTTTTATTTGTAGGGTGTTCAATGCTGTTACTAGTTCTGTTGTGTTCTTTACAGAGTTGTTTTTGTCGTTGGAAAGACGGCATTTTAAGATTTTTAGTAACTCTTTGCTGATTTTGTAATTAGGGGCATTCCTACAATTGACTATTCGTCTCATTGGGCATTCCTTTTTGTGTATTTTTGGTTGTCCCCTCAATGACGGTATTTTCGGGTTCATGTTTATTAGTTTTGATTTTTCGGCTTTGGTCAGTATGTATTCTGTTTCTTTTAGCGCACTTTTTATTTGTTTTTGGAATTTGTTGGTGGGGTCTTTTGTTAATTGCTTGATTTCGTTGTTGTTTAGGAATTCGACTGTTTTTTTCAATGTATTCTGTTTTGTTCAAAATTACTGTAGTGTTTCCCTTATCTGCTTTTGTGATGATTAAGTCATGTTCTTTTATTTTTTGTTTCAACGACTTTATTTCTTTGAGTTGTTTGTTGTTTTGAATGTTATTGCTATCGCCCTCTCGTTTGAGGATTTTTTTTGGCTTCGTTGGTGGCGAGATTTTTGGTTAATTCCCTGTCTTCTGCTGGGAGCTTGTGACTGGCTATCTGAATATCTGTGATTAACTGTTTTATATTGTGGTTCGTGTGTGCGTCTGTGCAGTTGTATTTAAAACCTTTGTCTAACATATTCATTTCACCTTGAGAAAAGGTTCCGTTCGTTCTGCTGTGGATATTGAATTCATTGTTATTCGTGTGTTGTTCGTTAGATTGATGGTTCTGTGTTTCTCCTAGTTTTCTTAATTTATTTTCTAGCGTTTCATGCTTCCTCGTTGCTCTGATTTTGATGGTGTCATGTAGGTGCTCGGTGAAGCTGTCCCATTGGGCTGCGTGCCAGAAATTACTTAGCTGCAATTGAATGCCGTATAATTGTTGGTTAATTTTTTGCTTTCTTATGTATGCAAATCTTAATTCGTTTTTTATCCAAAGCGCTTTGGCTTGTTTGGTTGAAATGATCGAGGCTGGTGTGTTCGGTACGGTTTTAATTGGTACGTATTTAGGGGTGAGGTTTAGTTCTATACATTTTTTGTTGAACCAAATTGACTTGTCTAAATTCATGAGTTTAAATAGGTAAATGTTATCTGGATCAGGTGTACGATGTACTTTTCTTCTGCAATAAACCAAGGCCCATATTCACGGCAGTATTAAAGGTGCCGGGACGTCCTCATAAGACCGTCAACGCTTAGTTCGAATGGGTTATGCTCCACGCGTGGCGAGGGCTAATCCACGGTCTTTAATAGTTGTAGACCCACCTCATTCAATAACATACATCTTATCTAGGTTGGCAACACCTCACATAAACACATCGCTATCACTCCCCACAGCACGTAGGGACAGGGGGAAGGAGGCAGGGGAAAAACCAGTCGTTAAGATAACCACCGCAGTCGACCGCACATTGAGTTCCAGTGAGCACGAAAACTGCGAGTAGCTGTAGTACGGAAGACAATCAGATAAGTAGTTAGCCTAAAATTGTATAGTTTAACCATAGTTTACAACCATATAATCTCTCTAAAGTACAATCTCCGGATAGATATCACCATTTATCATTTCACCTAACATATATACTGCATTTAGCATACACTGACAGTTGCAGTACCAATACTGCAACTAAATAATTGTACATATTGTAAATATTCTCACCTGTATTTCAAACATAGATTTTGTAGCCTAAGTGTAATGGATCTGATGATGATCGCTTGACGATCGAAACTGGTCATCCTAGTGTTTTATTAATCTCATGTAATTTATTTTAGGATTAGGGCATAACCCATCTCTTTTGGGTACATTCGTGTTGACCGACTGAAAAGCACTAAACTCTTGTTAATTTTATGTTACTAAGTTGATTGTGCGATTCTTAGTTTCATGTTGTTACTGGAGTGAGGCATGGTTGTAATCTTTTACCGCTACTGTTTATCTTATAAATTCGCTGAATGGCATAAGCTGGCAGCGAGTTCTTTAAGTTGAAACCAGGTAAGCTGTCTGGATTAGGCCAATGGCCTGTTTATAATTGCTGACTTCGTCGAAACATAAACAGCAATGTAGGGGATATAGTATGAATATAAGTATTTTCAAAAGCGAAGTTGATGTCGCTAGAGCCAAAACACAAGACAATATGGCAGGTGGACAATTTTAAGTATTTCGGCGATGCATTCGACAGGGTGGTAGTATAGTGAAAGAAACAGAATCAAAATGCAGAAAAAACAATTAAGTGAGTTCACAGTTGCGATGTACTGTATTCTTCAAGAAAGGCGTTATTATAGCGATGAAACTCTCTGTACGTCGCTCAGTATTTAGAGCGACCTTCCTCTGTGGATGTGAGAGCTAAGGGAATTCAGAATATGGCCTATCCCTCACATAAGCTAGATGAAATTGATTTGAAGTTAGCACAATTGATTGCTGGGACAACAAGGTGGGAGGTACGACATGATAATACTCGTTAGAAGAAGCTGTTCGTTAGAGCCGTCACGACAGGGAAATGTGGTGAGAGTGGAGCATACCTAAGAGCATACCTAAGAGGTCAATGGGCTTTGCTGTCGAGGGTGAGCAAAGCAGAGATAGACCCAGGAGGCGTTGGTTAGATTCAGTGATCAACTATTTTTAGGTGAGAAGTGCGGAAGCAGTGGAGACCACAGCTCTGGTATTAGGTGACCATTGTTGCAACTCGTTAGCAAACAGAGGATTGCAGACTGGACGCTGAAAGCCAAAACAGTCTTCAATGAAAATTAATGAATGAATACACGAAAGAATGAATTCATTGACAAAACCCTGAAACACGCAAGACCAAACTTGTATGAATATTAGTAATGATGAATAGAGGAAATTTCTACTATACCACATAATCCACTCCAATATAGTGATACCCGTCAGTGTCCTAGTGTAAATATTTAGCCTACGTTTTACTTTCTTAAAAAAAAAAGGTGTATCCCTATCAACTCCTAAACGGCTGCACCTATCGAAATCAAATTTGGCATGAGTGAAGGTCTGTGTCAGGCTATATTTGAAAATGACCTAATTGCTGCCAACTCCTGAAAGAATACAATTGGAATTTGAACCCGTTAGATAATGTTTCAAAAATTGGTACATATACCGGGTGAATACTGTCCCTAATGACATTGTTTTATGCAGCCCAACTAACATGCGTTGTCAGGAAGGTCGATATTACTCTGCTTGCATCCCGTATGGTACTAATGCACAGCAAGCATATCCTGCAAACGATACTGAACACTATTTTCCCCTCGCATTAGTCCGTGGTCACATCGAGAGAAAACTAATAGTGTTCAGTATCGCTTGCAGGATATGCTTGCGGTGCTTTAGTACCATACAGGATGCAAGCAGAACAATATCGACCTTCCGGTTTACTTGGGCTGCATAATCAATATTATTAGGGGCAGCTAATTCACCTGGTACTGACAGGCATAAATAATATTATTGCAGATCTGGATTCTATCACTTCCACTATACTACCACCCTGAGCAAATACACCGCAAAAATTCTTAAAATGGTACACCCTAATAAATAAAGCTACATACCCTACTACAGTCACCACAGAAATGCAAGTCATCAGATTTAACCCACGCTCAAGTATACGCGACTGATGACCAACATGTCCCCAACACCTTAAATGAATTAACAACAACAGCCACTATTTGAGCATTACGATAACATGTACTGTAGCCTAATGAATTAATAACTATCAAAATTCTTAGATTCATTGATGGTGTGATTGTAAGTTTAAACTTTTTTGGCCCTTTGCCAGTTGCTTCAGACTTCCATCCAGTAAGTTACTTGTGATGGTCTTGTTAGAGTTACTGTTTATTAAGTCTATACTTTTCTTTTGAGCTGATGTTTTGTGATGGTTGATGCATCAGCCATCTCACTGGATGCTCTTACGTTCCTCTTTTTAGTTTGCATTGCTTTTACGCTGTGAGAGCTTTGTTTGTGGTCTGAGTGAGCTTTTGACTTGTGTAAACGTGTGCCAGTCTAGCAATAATAACACCGTTGAAGTAAATATCTATATTATATGGAATTAAATCTTGGGCTAATTTAAAGTAATGAACATATTTATTTATTTAGGTATTTCTTTATTTATTTATTCGTACAACTTTAGAGAGCAGATGATGAAATGACAAGCCCAAGATACATAGCAGTGTCTCCACCTCTTTTGGTAAAATTTATACTGAACATATTAAAATAACCATACATGACATACACGGTGTACAACTTTAAACCTCTACATTACTATACATATACAAAAGTATAAATAACGGATATAAGTGCTGACAGTTGCGTTATTTGCATCTCAGTACCAAAGTTTCTAGTTATGCGATAAACAGTGAGAAACGTTGGGATAGATGTATGAACTTCGCTACGTACCACAATAATATCCATTCTGTTTATTAAAACTGCAAAGGTATTTCAATATATTATATATATGGGTGACTGTAATGAACACATTGTACAGGAAGAATGGGCATTAGCGTGAGGAGTAGGAAATTTATAAGTGGATCATTTTCCGATTGAATGCAAATTTCCCTATTACGTGACAAATGTCAACTCAAATCAAGCATTCATGCTGATTTAACTCACTGGCATTTATACTAAGAATTGTGGTTATTCTTATTGATGCATCAGATATAAGGGTGAAATTCTGCACATTGACCCTGACAAATCGTTCATGCATTATTCTCAATTCAGTAGTCATCTTCATCGCTAAATTAAGAATCATGATATTCCTGGCATAAAGTAGGAATGTGAAATATGGGAATGAAAGTTTCAAGAATTGGAATTTCTGATGTAGGAATTGCATATTTATACCAAAAACGGATTCGTATGACCCTATGTTTTACGTAAATCTGCAATAAATGCTTGATAGTATTTTGCATAGGCCTGATGGGATTGGAAAAACTAGTGCACATACTGCATGAGGGTGAAATATCATCGTAATGTATTCAATATTACAGTAGTTTATATCATGAAATGTGTATCGTTACGAAGATCATCCAGTCGAAAAATATGGTATCAATATTTAAGTGGAACGGGAAGCTATGATTGTTTGATTACAGTCTTGAATATGCATTGTTTTGCTTAACATGTGTGCCCTTCCTTTTGTCCTACTGCACGTCTCTCTGGATTCTCTTCCACTAACATGTAAGGTGCCCTTTGATTTTAAGAAGTAAATTATCATCCCAAGCAAGAACTGACAAATGTGAAGATCAGCCTGGTCACTACTCATCACCTCACAAATCTCTACAAGAGAAATTTACGGGCAAGTCTTTGCCTGATATTGGAACGAAAAATATGGAATGATAAGAGAACGTTGATGGATATTTTACGATTAAAGAAGGCTATCGATAACGCAGATTAGAGTAAATTGTTTGGAATTTTGCGAAGGATTGAGAAGACTTATGTGGTTAGGAGGCTGATCTACAATCTGCACAGAAATCAGGCTTCAGTTATCATTAACAATAATAAAATAATAATAATATATGTGTTGATGTGTTGAAGATGTGTTGATTAACATTTTTGCAGAAACAGGAGTCGATGAGAAACTGCTGGCGATAATAAGGGCAACCCTAACAAATACCACATCCAAAATCAAATTCCAAGGATGGTTCTCTCAACCCTTTGAAATCAAGACAGGTGTTAGTTTATTATATTTGATAACTTTTTTTTATAATAAGACCTCTGCTGTTCAACTGCGTACTTGAAAATGTAATACAGATTTGGCGACAGAAGTTAAAAGAAGGAGATCTTTACAAACCTTTAAGGATCGGGACAAAGAAAACCGGAGTGGAAATAGATTGCTTAGCATTCACTGATGATATAGCCCTGATGACAGAAGATTTCGAAAATGCAACAGAACAGGTCAATATATTGAAGGAAGTAGCAGAACAAACAGGATTACAAATTTCCTTTCAAAAGACACAAGTAATGTCGAACATCAAGGTTGATACGGCAAAACTGAACACCAAATATGGAACCATAAACCGTGTTAACAAATTTAGATATCTTGGGGAATGGATCCAGCAAAATGGCCTTGACAAGGAAGCCATAGAAGCAAGAAGCAGGAAATTGGAAGTCGCTTTCCAAACCACCCGCAACATATATAACAAAAACGTCTTTTCTATGAACACAAAAATTCGTCACTACAACACCGTCATCAAACCAGTACCGCTATATGCATCTGAATGCCTTATCCCATCCGAGAAATGCTTGCTCGCGAATTTAGAGAGAAATGAAAGAAATAACCTACACATCATACTTGGCCCGGACTACAAAAATGGCATCTACATCAGAAAATCCAGGCAAGAAATATACTCTAAGATAGAAAAGATCACAGACACAATGCGAAAACGCAGAGTTTGCTTCTACGGTCATATACGACGGGTGATCGACTCCCAATAGACGAAACGTATCTTCAGTATCTTTGACTCAAAAACAAAAACGACAATGCTATGGTACGTTAACCTCCAGAAATATCTTAAAGAAATGGGGTTATGTGAAGAAGATGCACAATACCGAAATCTTTATAGAGCAACCATCAAGACGTTTGGGACTATCCGGGATGATAAATGGACAACTGGTGCGAAATGGAAAGAAGAACGTCGCGCTAAACACAGTGAGCTCATGAAGTCAATATGGATCAAGCGAAAAATGAACTAATGTCAGAATGTAAAATGAGGCTTATCGTGGTTCCTAGTTGGCCTATCAGCGAAATTGAATGAATGAGTAATAATAATAATAATAATAATAATGTCATGGGTTTTACGACCCATTTAACTACTGCAGCTTCTGGAGACGCCAAGGTGCCGGAATTTTGCCCCGAAATGGATCTTTAACTACTGACACGGCTCCCTCACATTAGCGCACGCTCAAATGCCAACTGACTGTGCCAGGATTGGATCTTGCAACCTTGGGACAGTAGGCAAGAAAGTTACTGCTGCACCACGCATCCAGTCTTCACATGTTAGAGTTGAAGGGCATAAGAGAGCGACTAGAATTCAAGGCTCCAACGTATCGCCCATTCTTATAAATCAATTTATTAAACAGGCATTGAAGGAAATTAGTGAGAAATTTAATCTAGGAATAAATGTTCGGGGTGAAATTGTTACATCTCCCCCAGGGGCTCACGACTAGTGGCACTTACTTGCGCTTGGCTCCTCTCTGCCATCTTTCCTAGCGGCTTCGGCGGCGTAGTTGGTACCATGCTGAACTGCTGAGACAAAGATAGCGGGTTCAAACCTGGCCGAAGTCGTCGGATGCTTTAAGAGCGTTAAAGTCCTTCATTATGCCTTCCTTCGGAGGATAAGTAAAGCCGGCGGTCCCATGCCATAGATTTATGGCATGTTAAAGATCCTTCCACAGACTAAACTCGTATGAACCTAAATTTCCAGGTTAGATTTCGTCGGAACGCTTTATCAAACTTCCAACGTTCACCACTAGGTATCAGTGGCATCTGGTAGTGAAAGATGGAACTACTTGAAATTGAACGGAACTTGTAGCTCATCTTAGGGTGTCCGCTTGAAGCAGCTACAGCGTCTGGCGAGCCGAACATGTCCTCGGGCACTAAAAGTCATACGATAAATAAATAAATAAATAAATAAATAAATAAATAAATAAATAAATAAATAAATAAATCTTACCTATCGATCACCCATGTCAACTCTTTTTTTCCGACCCCGACGGTATTAGGGTATCCGAGGCCTAGGGAGTCTTTCACTTTCCTGCCTTAATGGGCCCTTGTCTCATCTTTTCTGATCCCTGATTTTTCGAGGATTCAGACCTCTTTTGTTCTCTTCATATCTCCTGCCTTCTGCCCAAGGCCCTTAGGAGGCAGGGTGTGTGTAGCCCCACCACTTCTGGTGCACCCTCGATAGTGCTATACCCTCAAGGGCTCACGGCTGGTGGGTGTGGGAGTTGGTGACCCCGAGGGATTCCTGATCTGGGTACGGTTTTCCCCCTTTTTCCATTGCCTATGCTGCGGACCCTCTCCTCTTTCAGTTCCTATCTGCCTTTCATGGCTCTCCTTCCTTCCCAGTCCTTCAATCCTCATTATTCGAGGGTTGAGGGCATTTCTTTTCCTCCTGTCCTTTATTTGCCTTAATCTCCTTTTGTTTTCCGTGCCTCCTTCCAGTGTGGACGTTTTCGTTGTAAGTGTGGTTATAGTTATAGTTTACATTACATTATCATCTTTCATTATCACCCAAACCATTAGGGGCCGATAATCTAGATGTTAGCCCCCTTAAAACAGCAATTATCATCATCATGAAATTGTTACAACCCTGAGATTTTCTGACGGCATAGTTATTGTAGTCGGGTCACCAGAGGATTTGAATTAGATTTCAAATGGTATGGACACAGTCTTGTGGAACGATTTCATGATGAATATCAATAAGAGCAAAACAAAGTATTAGAATTAAGCTAAAAGAAATCTGATACCCCAATTGAGATCGAATTGGAATTCTGTTGATAGGGAGGCAAAATAAAAAATAAAGGACGAAGCAGAGAGGATATAAAAAGTTTTTAGCAAAGGAAAGGAAAGCGTTACTATAAGAAGGAAATCTGCTGACATCAAATATAAATGTAAGTGTTGGAAGATCATTCTTAGAAGTCTTAGTCTGGGGTGTGGTACTCAATGAAAGTGTAACATGAACTGCTGGTGATGTGGAATTTAGAGAATAGAAGCATTTTAAATATGGTGTAACAGGATAATCATGAATATTAGAGGAATAAATAAAGTAACAAAATAGAAAGATATTAATATTAGTCCGGCAGAGGAGATATTTAAGGCAAGTTCTTATGAACGGTGTGCAGGGCACGTAGCAAGCTTGATTGTGGAAGGATGGATGGAGGACAAGAGCTGTAGGGTTAGGCCAAGGTCAAAATAATTATATTAAAGAGATTGCCTCGGTTGTGTGGTGGTAGCTACTGTATTTGGAGTTGAAACGATTAGCTGAGGACAGAGAAAAACGCATAAAATCAGTATAAGGACTGAAGACACGAACACACTATGAAATGAGTGGAAGTGGAAATAAATTGGAGAATCCCCTTATTATGGTTTGTAAAATCTCCTCCAATAGTCCCAAATTGCAAAACGTGGCACTTCGAACGCTAGCCGATGTCCATTTCAAAATGATGCTAACACATTCATTAGTAACGCCACCATATGACATTTATTATCACTAGACTAAAGCCTTTCACCATGTTCTACCAAACCTACCCAGGTGGCACAGAATATATTTTTAACTTCAGAATCGATTTGGAATCATTTGAGACAAATTAAAATGGCAGTAAAGAAATGATATACAAACTAAGAACGAGAAGAAATGTACTATCCTACTGTCTCAGAAATCAAGAGTGTTTAGATTTCTTTATAATTAATTCCATGGGCATTTATAGTTAACAAAAATATTTAAATGTGTGCATTTCCTTATGGAACTCAAGTTCGAATTGCTCGTAGAGAATTTCATTTTAAAGTTTCCTCTCATGGGACTTGTACGAGAAGTATGTTTTATTTTTTGCACTGGCAATGAAATTTTATTAATGAATTGAGCAGAAAGTTGAAACTTCCTATATATTTAAATTAATTCAGCGATTATATTATCTTCAGTTTACGTCTATATAAATAAAAACATAACAAGTGCCAGTCTCTAATGACTGCAGCCGGGCTCAAATTAAAGTTATCTACTTATGAAGTTCGTGAGTGTCTGTACTTGTTCGCCATTTTTATAAGCAAGGAATGCAGAAGACAAAGTTTTATTCCTGACGCTAACAAGTGGTTTGAGCATAGAAACAGGGTGCACCTGTGGAATTAAGTGGGTCGCTCAGTATCATATTCCCTGCAGATCACTACCGCCATCTCCGAGTTTCTTAATATGCTATCATAGGCTTTGGTTGATATTTTTCACATGTATGTCGATATTATTTCATTGTAAATATGGGGTCCCTAGAAAATGCCGGAAGCAGTATTCGGTGAAACTTTGACAAATTCATTGACGTATTCGAAGCCATTTTTCAGTGTTTCCTAATTCTATTATAGAAATCTTTCTAGCCGGTCAACACAACTGTGCCCAACTACATTAAGCGGGAAAACAAGATTTTAAACACCTTAAATTGAAAAATAAAATACATGAGATATTTATCACAAAATAACACGCTTATATGTACTTATCCAATTAAGTAAACCCTCCGTATTTGTACATAAAGAAATGTAATTTAGTGATAAATATGTCTTTCAGGTTAGGGTGTTTAAATACATGTTTTACCGCCTAATGTTTATTTTTCGTAGTCATTTTACCCTCCAAGTAGGCTTTTCCCTCGGACTCAGCGAGGGATCCCACCTTTACCACCTCTACGGGCAGGGTCCTGGAGCTTGACATCGAGATCGGGGATACAACTGGGGAGGCGGGACTAGTGCCTCGCCCAGGTGGCCTCACCTGCAAAACGAACAGGGGACCTCATGAGGGATAGGGCAGGATGGGAAAAATGGGAGGGATAGACAAGGAAGAGGGAAGGAGGGGACCGTGGCCTGACGATAGGTACTGAACCCGTTTATACACACATCAAAAAAAGTTTTGCATCACCTCGGTTCCCAGATCTCCGGAATATAGACGTTGACTGTGTATATTGTATCCAAGATACAGTCCCTTTGACTGTTCATAGATGTCACTAAAACTGCTCAAAGATGTAAACAACCATGCATGAGCAGGGCCTATTAGACGGAGGGGGTACGACAGCCGATCAGTTCCAGTCATTCCACCAGGACGAAGGTACGCTGCTCATGTTGTCTGTAGTTCTACCATGCCTAGAAGGTCAATACCGCAGTTCGATCGCGTCCTCATTGTTACTTTGTGTCAAGAAGGGCTCTCAACAAGGGAAGTTTCCAGACGTCTCAGAGTGAACCAAAGCGATGTTGTTCGGACATGGAGGAGGTACAGAGATACAGGAACTGTCGATGACAGGCCTCGCTCAGGCCGCCCAAGGGCTACTACTGTAGTGGATGACCGCTACTTACGGATTGCCGCTCGGAGGAACCCTGACAGCAATGCCACCATGTTGAATAATGCGTTTCGTTCAGCCACAGGACGTCGTGTTTCAACTCAAACTGTGCGCAATAGGCTGCATGATGCGCAACTTCACTCCCGACGTCCATGGCGAGGTCCAGCTTTGCAACCCCGACACCATGCAGCGCGGTACAGATGGGCCCAACAACATGCTGAATGGACCCCACGGAATTGGCATCACGTTCTCTTCACCGATGAGTGTCGCATATGCCTTCAACCAGACAATCGTCGGAGACGTGTTTGGAGGCACCCTGGTCAGGCTGAACGTCTTAGACACACTGTCCAGCGAGTGCAGCAAGGTGGTGGTTCCCTGATGTTTTGGGGTGGCATTATGTGGGGCCGACGTACGCCACTGGTGGTCATGGAAGGCTCCGAAACGGCTTTACGATACCTGAATGACATCCTCCGACCCATAGTGCAACCATATCGGCAGAATATTGGAGAGGCATTTGTCTTCATGGACGACAATTCTCGACCTCATCGTGCACATCTTGTGAATGCGTTCCTTCAAGATAACGACATCGCTCGACTACAGTGGCCAGCATGTTCGCCAGACATGAACCCTATCGAACATGCCTGGGATATGTTGAAAAGGGCTGTTTATGGACGTCTTGACCCACCAACCACTCTGAGAGATTTACGCCGAATTGTCGTTGAGGAGTGGGACAATTTGGACCAACAGTGTCTTGATGAACTTGTGGATAGTATGCCACGGCGAATACAGGCATGCATCAATGCAAGAGGACGTGCTACTGGGTATTAGAGGTAGTGGTGTGTACTGCAATCTGGACCACAAATGCTGAAAGTCTAGCTGTATGATGGTACAACATGCAATGTGTGGGTCTCATGAGCAATAAAACGAGCTGAAATGTTGTTTGTGTTGATCTCTATTCCCTTTGTATTTAACGGTTCCGGAACTCTTGGAACCGAGGTGATGCAAAACTTTTTTTGATGTGTGTATAAAATCTGTACTTCTTGAATCCGACGAAGACAGCTGGATCATAGAACCTGAAAATCCCTGGCTAGAAAAACCCCCATATCCTACCAGCAAGTAAAAGATGAAGAGTGGGCATGTTAATCGAACCAAGATTGCGTTAGGTAAGACTATAGATAAAAATAATTAACTAGTCTGAAAAACCACAAGACTCAAACAAGAGACGAAATCTCAGAGAGTATTAAATATTCGACAATCACCTATCAATAGCCTTCCTACCACAACCTTCCATCACGGTTATAAATCACCACTTCAAACTGATATTAAAATAAAATTACCAATAATTTATTCATTAAAGACATAACATAAAATGAAATTAATTATCAAACTATACTGACGGATAGTTGTGTATGTTGATAGGGGCTATAATCATACGTTCACCTATAAGAAATTCAATAACCTGGTGAGCACAAATCCAACATGGCGGCGATGCGAAATTTAAATATTCAAATGGACGTGTCTCGCGATTTAGCCTTCCGAGCGCAGTGAAACGTTTACGGTATATGCTTATATAAATTTGAATCCATTGGCATCTAATTCATTTAAATTATTTTCATAACCACAAGATGGCGGCTGAGCGAAATTTTAAAATCTCAATTTTATTTCTTGTGTCCTAATCATGCTTTTGAAGTTTAAATAATACACCTACAAAATAATCTTCATGTAATAGTACAGAACTCTAAGGCCTATATATAAATATCCAACACGGTGACCATCCGAAATATTTAGACGGTTGTCAATATCTACGAATCTATTACAGCAATCAAACTGGAAATTTGTATGTTGATAGAGGCAATTAATATAAGTAGAATATATGAAAATTGGCTATATAATTCTTCACGGAACTACTTGTTGTATTTGTGTATGCACCACACGAGATATTACAATACCATTAGGCCAATTGTTTAAATAGGAACGGTTGATTTAGAACAATAATAACAAAATAGTGCAGACAACTACTGAAATTATTCATAATAGCAATTCAATAGATCGCAGGCTACATACCTAAACCACATTATTCATACTAACGCAACAACCATATTAGTACATTATGCAACGAGCCTATAATGGCAATAATTAAGACATGAGTATGTTTATAAAACGAGCGTATGCGAGTTTTATAATTTCCATACGAGTGTCTTAATTACCATTGTAGGTGAGTTGCATACGACTGTTTATGTTCGACGATAATTATTATAACTATTTTATGTTCGAACATAAATATTCATAAATATCTGTCGAGATTTCGCCAGTTTTATGTACTGAACAGAGCGCATGGGACGCAGAGAATGCCTTGTATTTGACTATGGCCTCCTCGATTACGCCACTATGACACTAGGCAACGCAGTGAAAGTTTAATTAGAAGGCCTTGGAACACAGTGCAGGTGCGATGCTACCCTTATCTAATTGGTCAACCAACGGTTTCTTGAGCTGTGATTGGTGGGAGAAACTGTTTCATAATGAAAAATAGAGTTATAATGGCCATCATTATGATACAGTTTTCTAACATATAATAGTCAGAGTGGAACATAAAAGTGTATTATACTGTCTGTAAATAGTTGACACGTTACACATGTTCCTACAAACTTATGTAATATAAACATTGTGTATATATATTTTTGTTTTATGTGTAATTCATAAACATCGTACATTAATTGAGCCAGAGTGAGCAGGATCTGAGGATGAACGCTTGACGATCGAAACCTGCCATCCAATTAAGTAGGTATTTGTGCATATTAGCGTGTTAGTTTGTAGGGTATGCAAATAATTGTTTCCCGCCTAATGTAATTGGGGACAATTTCTAATGTCTGTTGTGAACAACGCAATGCCTGCAGTCCTATGGAAAATACTACTAACGGACAGCGTTAGCCCTTTCCAATAAAAGTTGAGAGATGTTGTGATTGTATGGAGCAAGATACTTTTGGCATGAACTCCCTCATACGATTTGATCAGGTTGATAAAGGCCTGATAAATATTTGAGAAAAAAAACTATAGACGGATACAGTTAACCTTTTAAATGCTGAGATAGAACTTTGATATCTCAGTGCTGAGTTTTTTTTAATATTCGAATTAAAGAAAATCGTAGAAGTCGTAATTTATAACTTATCGTGTCTATAGTTCCTAAAGTGTTTATAGGCTTAAGGCCTTTATTAATCTAAATGTAAATTCAAAATTCTACGTTTATATTAATGTTTATTTGGACACAAACCAAAATTCAATTTTTGTGCCCACGCTTGCAACATCTCCATGCCAGGTAAATATCAGTAAGCAACTAGTACAGTGAGTCTCTCTCACGACTCGGCCGGCCGGCGCGCCCAGCTTATCTGCTTCCCGTTGACTCATCACTTCCGCTCGGCATAGCATAGCATAGCAATAAGAACAGAACAGCTCACTTGGCTCACTTTATCCGTGCATGACATGAGATACCAATTAAAATTTAGAAAGTATGAATTAATAAACTAAGGTCGTACCTTATCACAGGAGATGTTGGAAATGTTCTCCTCCTACATCCACACATTTCTGGCATCGTCTTGGAAACTCCGATTCACACGCATAAGTTCGTCTTCCGTAATTGAGGCTATTTCTCTCCGGATATGTTCTGCGATTTCATTTACTTTTTCCTCATTAAGTACACGTTTTTTAACAGTTCGCTTCTTATCGAGTAGAGAACCAGTTCCCCTCAATTTGTTTACGAGCTTCCGCACGGTCTCTCTATGTGGAGGACGCACACCTGGAAAATGTGTTAAGAAACGTTTAACGACTTCCCTGCAAGACTCTGTTTTCACAATTATCGTACATTAATACCCTTTCCCCTACCGTGTACACACGTGGAGGCATTATGAGAATTATACCCAAAAGTAACACTTCACAACTCGAGAATAGTTGGAGCGACAGATGAACACTAAATACACGTTATACGCATGGACCAGAACTGCTAATTGCGCGCTGTGTAACAGGAAGTGATCAGTCAACGGGAGGCAGATAAGCTTGGTGCGCTGGCCGGCCGAGTCGTGAGAGAGACTCACTGTATTTGTTGCTCCTCTTTAGTACAAGCATTGATATCCTTTGATTCCAAATCTCAGTGAGACGAGAAGAATTTGCTTCTTGTGGCACCATGTTGGTTTACATCTCTGATGAACTCCAGCCGTAGACGAACAACGTTTACAAAATGCTCTGTTAGTTGCTTCCGGAAGCATAGAATACAAAGTCAAGTAGTACTACATAATGTCCATCAAATGGCAGAACATGCCAGAGATCGAGTCAGCACTCTAAAGCGAATGTCGAATATGACCAAAGAAGAAATCTTGTGCGCCGTCTATAGGCGGGAGAAGCACTCAACAGATTAAAGTGTGTTTGCACAAAACTCCACACCTAACAATATTAACTTTGTTCTGTTGTGATCTCAATGTTAACAGAACCACTTGTGCTGTTACTGTGTCCAGTATTTTTGGTCACTGAGAATTCTTGAGAGAGGTGTAGTACCCATTTTAATGCCATAAGTCAGTTGTATCTTGTATTGTTTCCAGGACTCTGTTCCTCTTGCTCCTCACCATTATTACTAACAACAACACTTAGTCAAGAATAAAGAATTACAACCGCTTTGCTCTTCGCTATGGGCAAGTTTCCGGTTATTGTTGGTTAGTTTTTGACTAAACGTCCCTACAAAAAACATACAGACAATGCATCGTCAGGTGGTAAATATAGTGACAATCGATCGTTTTGAACTTTTTTCAGAGTTTATAGGAAATTATCACAACACATGGTCCACAATATCCGGTAAACAATGTTACGCAAATTCCATTTCCACTGTCTATAGAGTAATTCGGGTCTCACACGAGCACAACCCGGTTGACATTATTGTGCCCATGCATAGCCCCCAATGTTCTTGGGTAGTAACCGTCCTAATTCAATCCCATTATGTGTTAGTCTTATAGAGCTGTCATTGATCCTATACTAATCTACGGCAGCGAGAGTTTAACAGCGAATAGAAGAGACATCAGCAGGGTAAATTTAGTCCAAATTAAATGCCTCTGGAGAGCAGCAGGAATAAGACGTCGAGACACAGTGCGGAACAGCCGTATTCGAGAGGAGAGGATAATGGAAGGTAGACAGCTATCTTGGTTTGGTCATATGAGGAGAATGAGTCAGGTACGTAAACTATGACTGCATCGGGAGGCAATGATGATGATGATAATTGTTGTTTTAAGGGGCCTAACATCGAGGTTATCGGCCCCAATCGGGAGGCAAGAGCACAGGGCAGGCAACCCATAGCAAGACTTAAGACTTCATGGGAGAGGATGCTGACTCAGATTGTGACCCGTCGAGAGAATAGTATGCAACAGCTCCGGGAACTTTCCAGGGCAGAAAGAATTATAAAGGATTGATCTGAGGACATCCCCCAACGCTACGGCATCGGCAGTGGCATAGTGGGGAAGAGAAAGAAGAAGTTGATGATGTGTTTCATTCAATTCTATTGACTGTTTTCTATTACTGTATGTATTCTGTTAGATAGAATTCTTGCCATTCGTTATTTATTATTGTTTATTCAAATGGCCTTATGATTCCAATAGCAATTAAATATTTGTTTTCCCATCTCATCATGGTGTACTCTTCAGCCTTATTCATTTCTCTTCAAGTCCGATTCTGTTTAATTCACTGCATTCTTCAATGTATCGATTGACAAGAATGGGTAATACTTCACATTCCCGGTCCACACTTTTCTGAATAGGAGTGTTTGTTTCCTTAATATAGTCTACTACCTAAGATGCATATACAGTATACAGTAGATCTTCAAAGTATTCCATTATTGAAGTGATGTTTTTATTATTTTTGTCAATGTCGTTTTTCTTGTACTTTTGAAACACCTTGTTCTTTAGTTTCATATTATTGTATGTAAGTAGAT
Source organism: Meconema thalassinum (assembly GCA_946902985.2). Classification (NCBI taxonomy): domain Eukaryota; kingdom Metazoa; phylum Arthropoda; class Insecta; order Orthoptera; family Tettigoniidae; genus Meconema; species Meconema thalassinum. The sequence goes on along the minus strand of OX336389.2, from coordinate 1,162,341,399 downwards.
CAATGTGTTAATTTGGTATCTTGTTACTTGTTTTTGTTGTTTTTTGTTGTGTTTTATTTTATTTTATTTGCAATATCGTGATCATCTATCCCCGTGTGTATGGATTTTTTCTCATAACATGTGCTATTATGATGGCAGTATTAGTGAGTGTAGCCTATTTGCAATGGAGATTAGGATTGAGGATATAGGTGGCCGTGGCATTAATTTAGGTACCATTCCGGCACTTGTCTGGAGTAGAAATGGAAACCACGGAAAGCCACTTCTAGGATGGTGGAGGTGGAAATCAAACACACCCATTTTTAGTTTTGCCTCACGAGGCTGAGTGTATCTCGTTCCAGCACTCAGACCAGAAATCTTGGCCGAGCCGGAAATCGTACCCAGACCTCAGGTGCTAGTCACTGCACTGCGAGGTGGTCTGTATTAATTTGTATAGCTGCAATTAGAACATGCATTTGAATGTAGGCCCAAAAATAAATCACAGTAAATATACGAGTACTTGCTCTGTAGTTTTTGGAGTCTTCAATCCTACGACTGGTTTGATGCAGCGCTCCATGCTTCCCTGACCTGAGCTAATCGTTTCATCCCTGCATAGCAACCACACGCTACATACGAAGCAAGCAATCTGTTTAACATATTCTAATCGAGATCTACCCATACAGTTCTTATCCTCCACCCTTCCTTCTATAACTAAGTTTGGTATTCCTCGGTGTCTTAGTATTTGTCCTACCAACCTATCTCTTCACTTCATTAGCAGTCCCCAGAAACATCTCTCCTCTCCCACTAGCCTTCATACCTCTTCATTCGTAACCTTATCAATCCATCTGATCATCATCATTCTCCTGTAACATCACATTTCAAACTCTTCAATTCTCCTCTTTTATGCTGCTCCAACAGTTCAAGTTTCATTTCCATAGAGCGCCACACTCCAGACGGATGCCTCTAAAGATGATATCCTAATACCTAAATCTATATTCGATGTCAATAGATTACTTTTCTGTAGAAATGCTTTCCTTGCCTGTTCTAACCTACATTTTATATCCCCTTTGCTTCGTCCATCACAGGTTATTTTGCTTCCGAACTAACAGAAGTCACCTACTTCCTTTAGGTTTCCACCTGCCATAGGGGTTTCTGATTTCCTTCAACTGCATTCCAATATTTTTCCTTTACATTTATTAATTTTCATCATGATTCTCTTTCCTCAAGACAGAATCCATACCATTTAAAAACTCATTCAAATCCTTAGGTGTGTCGGATAAGATGACGATGTCGTCAACAAATCTTAGAGTTGAAATTATTTCTCCTTGAATCTTTACTCCTACTTCGAATTTTTCTCCAATTTTCTTCATTGCTTGTTCAATGTATAGATTGAAAAGTATGGCTGATAGGTTGCAGCCTTGCCCTACACCTTTCTGAATACCACCTTCTCTATTATGTCCATCCACTCAAATAACTGCTGTCTGGTTTCTGTATAGATTGTAGGGCACCCTCCTATCCGAGTACTTTATTCCAATAGCTTTCAAAATGTCAAACAACTTACTCCATTCAACGTTATCAAAAGCCTTCTCTAAGTCTACAAATGCCATGAACGTTCTCTTATCCATCCTTATTCTAGCTTCCAAAATCAGCCTAAGTTGATGTACAGTTTCCCTTTTTCCTACGTTTCTCCTAAAGCCAACCTGGTCTTCACCCAACTATCTTTCTATCTGTCTTTCCATCTTCTTGTAAATTATTCTAGCCAAGATCTTTGAAGCATGAGTGAACAAGCAGATTGTACGGTAATGTTCACATCTCTCAGCTCCTGTTTTCTTCGGTATAGGGATGATAACATTCTTCTTGAGATCAGAGTCTTGAGTCTCATAAATCCTACACACCAAGTGTAATAACCTGATCAGACCTTCATCACTTATGCAGCTTAGCAACACAATCGGTATATCATCTATGCCTGGTGCTTTGTTCCTGCTTAAGTCTGCCAATGCTCTGTCCAATTATGATTTCAATATTAAATCTCCTTTCTCATCGTCATCAATTTCCTCTCCCCTTTCCTTAACATGATTCTCGATCTCCTTTCTCTTATACAAACGCTCTTTGTAAGCTTTCCATCTCTCAACCTTTTCTTCCCTATCTATTAGAAGTTTTCCATCTGAGCCCTTAATATTACAGCACTTAAGTCTTCCTTTCCCCAAAAGTACTCTTAATCCTTCGATAAGCTGTATCTACCTTTCTAAAATTCAGACAATTTTCTATACCTGCACATTTGTCTATCAACCATTCCTTTGTTGCTTCCTTGCACTTCTTGTTAACCTCATTTTTCACGACGTCTGTATTCTGCTTTTCACCTTTCATCTCTTTCATTCTTGTGCTTCCGCCTTTCGTCCATTAATTCTAGTATCCTGCGTGACCCACGGTTTTCTACCTATTCTCTCTTTCCTACCAATGTTTACTTCTACTGATTTTGTTATTCATTCTTCAAATGTGCCCATTCCATTGCAATTGTAGCTTGTTCATTGATGTTAATTAGACCTTCCTTTATACTCGTCTTGAATCGTTTGTTCACGTCCTTCTCTTTCAGTCTGTCTATTGCCCACCTAATGTGCTTTTGACTTTTCTTCAATTTCTTCAACTTAAGTCTGCATTTCATAACATCCAGATTGTGGTCAGAGTTTATGTCAGTTCCGGGATATGTTTTTCAATCCAAAATCTGGTTTCGAAATCTCTGCTTGACCATAATGATGCCGATTTGATAACGCCCTGTATCTCCTGGTCCCATCTATGTGCAACTCTAGAATAGTGAATTAACAAGAGCCTATCTAACATTCCCTTAGAAGTTCATTAGTAGTTATTCCCTCCTCTTAGCGTCTATATGAAGTTCAATTTGCCTATGTCTTTCTCATACCTGCCATTCTGGTACATGAATCCGTAAATCCGTATTTCCTTGCCTGCCATTGTCAAATTCACTCTTGTCAATCGTTAAATTTATACAAAATAACTTACAACTCATCTTATTGTGAAACCCTCTGTTGATAACAGCAGCTCTTAAATGTTCCCCAACAATATACGTTGGTTAAGGTTATACCTAGTGAAATTTAATTAGCATTCAACAAATTTGGAGTACCCTACATATTAGAATGTGTAATATTCAGTTCTTTTGGAGTGGTAATTAATTTTTAACTCGTTTGACTTAAAATTGCTGTAAGTTTCTTTAGTGGCTAGTGATATCTTTCGTCATCAGCCCCGTGTATTTGGGTGTGTGTAGAATTTGTCTGATAACCTGTGTTTCTATTTAGTGGTTGATGCAGCTGTAACTATTAGAAAATGCAAATTGAAATAAGTTATTCCGACATTTGCGTAGAGAGAATGTGTAATATCCCTGGGGAAATCACACTCTGGAAAGCCGCCATCAGCGCCAGGATACGAACCTACTATCTCCAGACTTGCTACAGCTGCCCATTGCAGTCGTGATGAGCAACTTAACGTGCATGCCTACTCCGCGGGGTTTCTCTCACTATGGGAGTGTCCCATGTTAATAGTACACATTCATATTAGTTTTAGGGGACTCACAGGGTAATATAGCATGGCAATTTATCATTACTGTAATAATATCATAGAAATTGCATGTTATCTCAATTACACCTCAAGTTAAGTTCCAGTATGATGTCACTTAACAGTACCAATTGACAATTCTTTCGGAATTTAACATGTAGGTTTATTTAGCGTATGGCTTTTAGTGCCGGGAGTGTCCGAAGACATGTTTGGCTCGCCAGGTTTGTAGCTGCTTCGAGACGGACACCCAAGGGGTGAGCTACAAGTACCGTTGGGGAGGAAAGTTGGAATGGAAGGACGAGGCGTTGGAAGGTAGCGGCTGTGGCCTATAGTGAGGGACCAACCCCGGCATTTGCCTGGAAGGAAGATGGGAAACCACAGAAGACCATCTTCAAGGTTGCCGGCGGGGGGATTCGAACCTCCTCGCCTCCCGGATGTGAGCGACTGCCAACAGTCATGCCGTAACGACCACGGCTAACTCACCCGGTAACATGTAGGTAACTCCTAAAAACTCATGTAACTAATATTGTGACGCGATGGGTTGAATTTCTTTCCACATATCTAGGTCAAAATATTAAGAAAACTAAGAATCACAATTCCATGTTCAATGTATGCAATGGACATGCCGAAAACATACATATCCATGGAATAGCTTCCCCAGCACTGATGATTAGTAAACCGAATAATAAATTTGTCGACGCAGTGTTTTTCCTACTTATTCTAATGTTACTCTACTGCGTATTGTTATACTCGTATATTCTAATTACGAGTGCAGTTCGCCAAGTCCTTAAATTTCCATATTTCAGAGTTCAATTGCAGCGTGAAACTCATGCCTCCATGTTTTACGCATGTCCTGTTAATTTCCCTCGCGACTATACAGTGGGGTCTGGTGCTGATGTCTGATGCTACGTTTATTCGGGAATACAATTGTTTATTTACACAAAAATACGACACTTGCACTAGGCAGTATTTCAGGCGTCAAAAATAAAAGGAGAATTCAGGCTAAAAGATCATAGAATACCCTCAAATAACTTCTACGCTGACGTGATGGTTAATTGTGTACCTTTAGAAATCCGGCATGTACGTACAGAGGTACTGAACAACGGACGAGGAATCTTCATGTGAATTTCGATCTTTGAACGATATTTTTTGCACTTTCTATTTTATATATCTGGCAACGCTTTCTCGGTTGTGTCAATTAATGAGACAATATTGACTGAGTGTTACAGCTGTATACTGTATATAGAACGGCCCAAGACGTATCAGAATTCATCGTCGTTCCTTAAGGTTGTTGTTGTCGTTGATTCTTAAGGGATAGTTGGTTATTGTTGTTTTAAGGGGCGGAACTATGAGGTCATCTGCACCTATTCTTAAGGGGCTTTATAAAAATAATTTTACTAATGCAGCCAATGGCCATGTATTTTACCTTTCACGACGGGTCAGGGAAGGGATTATGAAAGGAAATCGGCCGTGGACCTATTGAAAGGAACCGTCCCGGCATTTGCCTGGTAGTGAAAATGGGAAACCACGAAAACCATTTTCAGGACGGCCGAGGTGGGATTCGAACCCACGCTCTCCCGATGCCAGTGAGCCACGAGGTAGCGCGTAGGTGATGGTTAATTGTGTACCTACCTCTGCTTCCCTTACCCCTTTCCGCCGAGTTCACAACCTGATAGGTTATCTCCCCTCCCCCATTTTCTTTACACATCTATTCATACGAACAGCCTTATCTGACCTGTTCATTTATAGCGTAGCAAGTATTGTTATGTCCCGGTGTCGGTTCAAGGCGAAACGATATCAGATATTCAACCCACGTTCAACCTGGTCAGCAAGAACCGTGCTGCCTTATTCTAAAAAGCGGCGGACTCAGGTCAGAGAGGTCAGTCCGGCACTGCAGAGACGGAATTCCGACAGTGGCAGAGGTCGATTTTCTTCCGATCGGGCGATCGGGCAATTGGGGTTGAACCCTCGTTGACCAAGGGGCACGGAGCTGGGTCGGTACTTGGTAGCACCATAGCTAGCGAAGCTGAGAGAACAGGTGAGAACCAATATTTCCTTTTCATTTCAGGATTGAATTATAATGAATTCAATCCTTGTTTCCAAGATGGTAGATTCCTTTGCTCCCTTACTGAATAAACTGGGAGTTAAACATTTCAATCTCTTTCATTGGGGAGTATTCCCTGAATCCAGGTATCACGTCCCATTCCCAATTCCTTGTATAGTAGGGACTGTACTGTAGTCCCTGTCGGAAGCTATCGGTAAGGACACGATAACGATCCTTGTACGTAATCTTGGAGAACCTCTGATCGGCCTACGGCTTAAGTCCGTGCAATCAGGTAGGGACACAACAGTATCTCTTTTAGTATCTCTATATTTGTCCCACCTATTTGATCCAGCAATCATTCGTGTTACCCACATGTCAGTTGCCTCCGGCTTATCTATCGGATGTCCTGGTATTTTATTGCATTCCTACCTCACCGACATCACCTTCAGTTTTTGAAATGCTGGTTTCCATACCGTATGCTTTATATTTCGGTTCAAATTCTAACCTGTTAGCTTGTGAGCTGTCATTACAAGCAGATCATTAGCATAAGCCAGACTGCCTACCTTTCTTCCACTTATTGAATTTTACCCAGGCAGTTTGTCCTTCAGCAAATAATCTGTATATTAAATAAACAGTAACGGTGAAGGTTTACAGCATTGTCGCACTTCTGTAAGAACTTTAATCCAAGAAAGCATCATACCATCAACTTTGATAGTAGCCTTATTATTAATATAAATACTTGCCTGAAGCAACCTTCCTCAGGACCCTAAGCATACTTTTCCTTGGTTATCTATCGTGTTCCTTTTCTAGACCTACAAAATACAAACTTATCTACCTGCTCCTCTCAATGCATTTTTCAATAAACTGGCGCATACTGGAAACTTGGTCCTGACATATCCGCTGTGGTCTAAAGCCACGATGGGATTCGTCCATATTACTCTCGGCCAATGTTCGACACTTATCAAAGAAATACCTTTACAACTGTTGCAATCTTTCTTATATCCCATTCCAATTCTACAGTATTATCCTTCGCAAACATTTCATCCCTGCATTCCCATTATACTTTACTATTTTTGTCCACCTGATCCTATTATTCTTTGACGTTGTAGTTTAATATTCGTTCTCTCTACTTCCTCAACCAAGATTCTGCTCACATCCTTATCGTCCTTCTGCATAATCTCAAAATCTGCCTCATTGACATTTATCAGATTCTCGAAGTATCTTCCCAGTGGTTCCTTTGCGTCTACAATCAGTTTCCCATGATTACCCAAAACATTGCTCATATCTCTATAACTCTAAGATAAATGACTTACTGCCCCCAATGACTTAACGTTTCCAATTTATCTAAATATGTATGCCATGATTTCCTTCTAGACTCTATTAAATTTACTTGCCTCTGTTCTGTTCTCCCACGCAAAGCTATCTGCCTGCTCGATTTATTAATTATATCCAATTTTGTAAGCTGTCCATTTTACTTTTACAAGCAAACTTCACTATATCATTCCACAGGGATGTTTTCTTTTTCCTGTCCTTACACACTGTTGTCCCAAGACCTGCCTTTCATACTTCTAGTTCAGCATCCTGCCACTCCTTTTCAATGTCTTGCATACTTTACCATCCAATGTTTGGAGTTTCTCCAGTTATCTTCATGTGTTTCTGCTGAAATTCCTTATCCTGGAGTTAACAAACCTAAACCGTCTGTAAACAGACCACGTTCTGCATTTTAGGTGTTGCCCTGATCAACCAACCGCAGATCACTTAGTAGTTTGATGCATCAAGTCCACAAATACGCTAAAATTCCTCATCAATTTTCAAAATTGAAATTCCGTGATAATAAATATAATCCTTTATTGATTAGATTCATCTACCATTTGTTGAGTATCTATGAATCTCCAAGAAAAAGTTTGAAACAAACAAAGCCATGTTAGCACAGAAGTCTAGGAAACATTTCCCATTCGTGTTCGCTTTGCTATCCTCACCCCACTTACTAATTACTTTCTCATGCACTTTAGTTCTGTTTCGTATCCTAGGATTGAAATCACACTGTAGCAATACTATATCTTTATTGTTAACTCTCACTTTCACATCACTCAGTGCCTCATAAAGTCTGTCTACTGCTTCACCCCTTCACTTGGAGCATACACTGAAACAATGGCTCTCATCAACTACAGCCCTAGTCCCCATTTTTACCTATCTCATTTTAGAACTGAAAGGGACACCTTGCAACCTCCAACTTCCTCCTCTATATCACACTTTATCTGAACTCCATTAATCCCTTGTATATGAAAACACATTCTACTTGCTGACTCAGCAAGTTATCCATACCCTCCTACGATATTAAGAGCATCCCCTAGAATAGCAGATCTATTGCCTCTTCGTTTCCAATGGATTCCAGATCTGTCAGATGGGAGTGGGACTCCGTCAGTCCCATAGGTTCGAGGCTTGCTCAAGACATTGTTAGCAGTTTTGAAAGTGCAAGTGAAGCAAGTTTCTAATCTACATTACCAAGGTCCCCATGAGTATTACCTCAAGGAACAAACAAGGGAGTTGGATAGTCCTGACAGAGTATATTTCAGTTTATCATTCATCAAACAGGTTAACATATTCAACATTTAACCCTTAAAAGGTGAGATAAAATATAGTATACGGTGGGTGAAGTGTGGCCAAAAATGACACCAACATAAAAGTACTCATAAAATTGTATATGTTCTGACTTTATTATGTAAAAACCAAAGGAACATTAACAGCGATACTCTCATGAGGTATTACATGCCCTATGTGAATTTGGTATGGTAAAGAGATCAAATGGTACTGTTTCACCAAACTCTTGAAAGAATTACAAGATCCAAAGCGACTCTAATTCCTATCATAATAAACAAAGGTGATTCCAAAATGTATACTTATAAGTCGATATCAAAACTATCCAGGATGTAAGAATGCAGAAAAATGAATAATTTTTTTCGATATCACAAGTGTTGAAAGTACCGGTACCTCATAATTCGCAAAAAAATGAAATATTTTTTCGATATCACAAGTGATGAAAGCACCTCATAATTCGCGCTCAACACACCCACGACAAACAACGGAACGGAAGCTCTGATACACTGGACGGTTGCAAGTGACAAAATATTGGTTTTCCGATTCTTCTACCAAACAGATATTCAAGGTCATTGTCCTCCCAAACACTTGCATCGTCCCCATCGCAGTCACCATTTCCAGTAGACTACGTAGTACACTGTTCAAACGTTCAATAAAATCAGGATCAATGATAGAATCCTTTCCAGCAGAGCTCGAGGCCACACTAAAGCTCATATGTGCTTCAATATTTGAACAACGAGCTGGAGTATATGGTGCCAAATTCTAAAATATAAAAGAGAAATAAAACGCATTATACATAGGTACGCAAATGGTTAGGTGGGGCAGATAAACAGGGCCGTATTTCTAAATAGGCTTAGTAGGCTGCGGCCTAGAGCGGCAAATTTTCAGGGGCGGCAATTCGGCAATTCATTCGAAACTTAAAATGAATTATTTCAGACGTTAATAATATTTTTCGTGCGAATTTAAGAATACATGTTACTTAAAAGTATGGTTTCGTCCTTCTTCAGTTTTTCCTGCCTTAGAAGAGTTAAGAACTATCTGCGAACTAGTATTTCTGAAATAAGATTAACCTAATTTTAATTACTTTGTATTGAGGCAAATACAACAAAAACACTTTCATATGTGGTGATTATTAACGAGTTTGACATTACGACATCTCGCAAGAAAGATAAATAAATTTGAACATCAAGATTACGTGGGGTGAGTTGTTTTAGAGAAGTTGGTATATTTTTCAACAAATAAACCAGTAATTATCTATATTTTGTGTAATTTCATTTCACCATGTAGGACAACTTAATTCAAATTGAACACAGTTCTTCAATTACACAAAATATAAAATATAAAAATATGTGTAAAATAGTGATTACTGATCTCCAAGAACAAATTAATTAATTAAGTTCGAAACTCATTTCCTTTCTTAACGAATCTTAAAAGAAGTACGTAAAAAAGACAAGTAGATAACTAATTTAAGTATAACATTTATTATGTAAGTCAATAAAATTGTAGTTTTATCTAAACTAAATGAACGTTATGTTTAAAAAAGTTGAATACGCAAATGATATCTATCCTTTTGTTGTATAAAACAAATGTATTAAGCAAATATGAACTATAGATAGGGCGGCAAATGGACTTGAGCCTATAGGTAAAGCCCTGCACAAATGCGGATATCCGCGGATAAACCCGCAGATATCCGCAACATTTTTCGCCATGCGGATATACTTTGCATGTCTTTGCTGATAGCGGATAATCTGCGGATAATGTTTGGAGTAAATTTGCGGATAGTTTTTAGAATACAATCCGAACTTGTTGAACATCATGGGGAAAGTTGGGTAATTGTGCGCAGCGGGTAATCGTACGCACCTATGTTCATCGAATTGGTAGTACAACTAGCAACTCAGTTCACTGCTTCCGTAAGTCTGTCATCGTACCTATCAGATAGGGACAGTCAGCATGATGCCAGTCGCTATGTGATAACCGGAGGCTTGGATGAAGAAACTTGACACGTTGCATGTTATTTTCTGTAGCCAGCAAATAAGAAGACAAGCCTACAGTTGTGATTCAATTATTTAAAATTAAATGTAGTTTTAAATGCCAGTGTGTACAGTGGTTTTGCATGAATGTATTTTTCAATTTAATAGATTAGTTTACCGGGATTCAGTGAGTTACGTTTCAAAAGCAGAGTGGGGTAATGGTGCGCAGAGCATATATGATACAAGTAAATACAACGCGACATTAATGGCAAAATATTTCGTGTTTGTTCTCCAGATGCCAAGAAATTATACGCGGAAAACGGAGAAAAACTCCTACCCAGCAGAAAATGTGCAGAAATCTCGACGTGCAATTAGGGATGATGGGAGGAAAATAAGGGAAGTGGGGAGAAGTTTCAACATTCCCCAGTCAATCCTACCAAAGCAGTTGCTGCAAAATTGTCTTGCTCCACCTCTTCTAGTCCGTAAAGCTGTTTTACCAACGAAATGGAGTCATAATTATCCGAATACCTTTTGACATTGGGAAAATTATTTTATGGCTTAACGCCCACAAAGCTTGTCAGACGGTTCGAGTTCAAGTTTGCAGAGGAGAATAAGATTCCCCATAATTTCCATAAAGTTAAAAGTCTAGCAGGCAGATATTGGTTGTATGAGTTCTTGAAGAGATATCCTGCATTAACGTTGAGACAACCTGAAACAACAAGCCTAAATTGGATTGCCTCCTTTAATGCTGACAGAACGAAGATATTTTATTCTAATATCCAAAAATGCAGAATTTTAGTTCATTGCATTGTTATGCTTTTGTAAAAGGCATTGGAATATTCTAATGTTAATGCACAGTGCAAGTTTCTGCCAATTCACATTGTATTAGTATGGATTTCCGACATTCATCCCATGCGCACAATTTCCCAACACAAGCGCATGATTACCCTGCAGGGTGGTTAATCGTGCGCAAATGCATATTTGCGAGATTTCGAATTAAAGTCCACCAATTTTTTTAAATTAAATTTGTTTCTGCACATCGAATATAGAGTTACTAAGGCTCCCTTATTCATAACTGCAGTTGTGTTATCTATTATTTCATCATCACAAGAACGATTCTTGCTTATGTGTGCACATTTTCCCCACTCTCCCTTATTAGGGCCCGGATGTTTATGACATATCATATTTTTCTGTTATGGTTTTTCATGACAAATGTAAGATGATGATTTACGCTAATCCCATTCAAATTATGTCATTAAGAATAATCAACACTCCGAACTGAAAAGGGTTGCAATACTGGCTGCATAACATTCATTTTAAACATAGCTCATGACATACTGAACAGTACATAGCCTATGGGTTCGACTTGCTGCTCAAATATCTAAAAGATAAAGTATAAAGCAACACATTGAAAATATTATTGTAATGCCAGTAGATTCGGATAACAAACGTGTGTGTAAAAGTCGGGTGAATGCGGGACGGATGCGGATAAAAGTCGTGCGGATGCGGGGCAGATGCGGATAACAGTTGTGCGGATGCGGAGCGGATGCGGGGCGGATGCGGATAACGTTTTGTCTATCCGCGCAGGGCTCTACCTATAGGCGGCATACTCATAAATCCGGTCCTGCTAATAAATGCATTACAATTATTCAATACTGAATAGAATAAATACGGACATTAATAGCAAAAAACTGTTTCAGGCAAGATATGATCTTTGACAGATGGCCAGGTACTAGGAAAATCAGTGGCCAGGAAGGAAAGCAGAAGCGTGGTAGTGGTGCGCAATCTGACTGGTGCCAAACATTACCCTCCCTCACCGCTTGAGGGTTAAAACTATCGATAAGCTTTCAGGGTCAGGTACACTCGTTCGGGAGTCTATGTAATTAGTGAGACTGCTATTCTAAGAATACCGACGAGTTTGCAAGTTATACGGGGGAGTTTCAGAACATAGAGAGCATATCTTGAAAGATGGATTCATAATAATTTAGGGAGACATTCAGATTATATATACTTCTCGAAAAATGGGAGGGGAAAGAACGATGATATGTTTCGTTCGTCATGCGAACATCATCAGATCAGTTAGATTTGAAGATATGTACAACACTCTTATGAAAATCAATATAAGTCTATAAAATTATTAATTATATAACCTTTCAAAACGGGTCAAATTTTCACTTGAGCTCCGTTAGTATGTAGCACACCCATTTGCGTTGTTAATACTATTTATTTTGTTAAGATACACAAACACTGTGATTCTGTTATGCTATGCTGAAGTTATCCTCTTATTTGATTCCTGAAAAAAAAAACCTTTGTCAGCGCTCGTAGAAAACTGCTCATTGCGGACGGTGCTGAACATTGGATGCTGCTGACATATTTTTACTGCAATCAGATAAGTGTTTAATATCAGTAGTCAGTTAATTGTTCCAAGGTGTTTACATGTGATAAGAACGTAACAAACATTATTCTTACAAGCCCAATACATATTCGCGAACTTTTGACGGCCAGTGGTGTGCTACGGGCGCTGGCAAAGAGTTTCTTTTTCCAGTAATCAAATAGGTGGCTCACTTCAGTATAATATAACAGTATCAAGGTATTTCCATGTCCAAACAACGTTACCAACAACGCAACTACAAGTTAAATGTGTCACGTTATTAAAGTGTATATAACTAAATATTGTTTTGTTGTACATCAGTGATGTATGCATATCCGCCAAACCTAAAAAAACAGGCCTTACGTGAACAGGTTTGATAATGATCGCCTGGGAAGCGAAACATCTCATATAATTAACTCACCTTATTTGTTTATATAGTTTATGAAATGTGTACAAATAATACGCGCATTCTTTGCAGGCTAGTAGGTGTGTAGTTAAACATTATTCCCCACCCAAATAAATGGGGCACATTGACGTGTCGACCGATTGGAAAGTAATTGCGAAGGCAATACTGAAAAAAGGCTTCAAAAATATCGCTTTTTGAAAGTTGAAATAGCATGGAATGACCTGGTGAAGCGCATGACTTTCAGATATATTTATTATCATCCAGTCCTAACAAAACTAAATAGCTGATTTTATGTTCATTTTGGGACATTTCATAGATGAACCTACTGTAGGTTCTTCTGTTCTAATAATAGGATATTTCAAACCAATAATAGAATTTCAATTCTTGCATTTTTTTTAAATATCCGGGTGATTACTGAAGGAACGATCTATAGATTCGAATCACATACATTATGAGCGCTCATACCACTCTATAACCATTGTTCTAACATTCCAGAACACGTTGCTTTGGTGGCTTTTTTCTAGTGTGCATTTAAAATAATAATGTATACGTTATTTCCTCATGCATCTAAAATCCAACGACATTGCAATTATCACAGAAGTGCAACAACTGTTGTATATAATCTTCGTACGCTTGGTGACATACTTATTCATAATGCATTATGCAAAAGGTATCCGCAGTCTAACACCAGCTAATTAAACCACATACAGCGTTTTATGCGGTGGTCCAGGGGCTTCGTTTATAAAGAGAATCTGGTGACGGAGGGTGCGTTACAGAAATTGTATGGCTGCCAATTAGTTATTTACGCGGTTGAAATAGCAATGATGCATGTGAATGGTAACTAATGAGGCGTTGGTCTGTGTTGCAAGTAGTAATTGAGGATTGGTACACTGTTATATTCTACCTCTCCAGTAATCAGTTGATTGTATGGTTAAATCAGGAGCTGAACATCGTTCTGGAATTTCTCAGGTTATCATCTTGACGCATGTAGGCTAAATATCATTTGCGACGGCTGTGCTTCTTTGGGTCAGTAGCAAAATGTGACCCACCCAGTAACTAGTTACAACATACCACATGATGCCGTCTAGAAAGCCACACTATTGACTTATCTGTCAATACGGTGGAAGACATGGCGACAAGTCAATACACGCCTCACTCAACATAGGCCACACTGGCGACTATGACGTTCAGCTTCACGACGGACTCGTAACATGGGCTTAAAGAGTTCGTATTGCAGCATGAACTAATAATAATTTATTGTGTGGATAGACCGTATTGCATAGGTGAGTATTCCGTAGAAGTAGGTACATTCCATTCGATAAGTAATGATAATAACACAATTAGGCCTAAGTTTAGTGCTTTTCAGTTGGTCAACACGAATGTACACAAAAGAGCTGGGTTATGCCCTAATCCTGAAATAAATTACATGAGATTAATAAATACACTAGCTCTTTAGGGTACATTCGTGTTGACCGACTGAAAAGCACTAAACTTTTGTTTACAAAGGCAACACTGGAAAACGGCTTCAAACCCCACAATGATAATAATATATAGACTAACTTAAGGTAAATTTTATAGTAGATCATGATTTCTACTTTAGGTGAAGAGCAAGGATTCTACACATTGCTCTGTCAGTATTCACTCCATAGGATGGATGATTGTAATTTCGCATTTGTATGGTCAATATGGTATCCGGGCAAACGGAAAATGCAAGACCAAATAGCACCATCACCACAGATGACAACCGAGCAAAGAATATGAAGCAACTGCATACAAGTATAAATCACAATGGGGCAATATGTTACACACATACTTACAAAATCATAAAACACTGAAAGAATTTTCGTGCACAGGCTCGAACACTGGACACAAACTACCACCGAAACAATGTGGTCTAGAACAGCGGTGTTAAGCTACCTATCTCCAGAACAGTCATATGGTGTCATTTCAGGCACACAAATTAAGTGAGCGCGAGAAAGAGGTATGATTATCAAGTGCGGCACGCAAAAATACGGGATATTCAAGTTAATTCGAGACAACATGATACTCTCCAACGTCGTTCTAATCTAAATGTTACATGAACAGACATTTAATCATGAGTTGAGAATATAACTTAATTTAATAAATTATAGAATTATTACGGTATATTTGTTATTCTTCTTCGTATTATTATGATTATTATTATTATTATTATTATTATTATTATTATTATTATTATTATTATTATTATTATTATTATTATTACGATAACAAATCTTCCCATGAGGAAAAATTATATGCGCATGGCGGGCAGCCAACCTGGGTGATATTATTAAGGCGCCACCCACGAAGACAGGTTAAGATATAAAACTTATTAAATTGGAATAATGTTTTCATACCCGTTTCTGAAGGTCAGAAAGGGAAAGCCTGCGTCAGGTTCAACATTTTGGTTACTGATGATGCTGTTAAATTATTTTAACTATCGGACCCGTGCGAGAACTCTCGCATGTGTATAAACCTCCCCCCGGCTTTACTGTTATGCGGGCTTTTATAGATACAGTACCGGTCAAAAGTTTAGGACCACCTATGGAAAACATGATATGTCACCTAAAACCTAAACTTGTGGCACTAGAGCTCTGATTTTTTTTTACTGACCTCTTACATCTGATAGAATATATACGTCCTGATTTCGTTCAATTAGGCCAAGTATTGTAGAAGTTATGATTTTTTAACTGTTGGAAGGTCACACTAAAAACCACCATATTCAGAGGTATAATGTATTGTATATTCCAACTGGTTGCAGGTATTGCCACCAATTTTCATTTTTAGACTTAGCAATAGTTGGGGATTAAATTCCGAAAAAATGCAAGTTTTTTGCGGGTTTATACTTTTTCAAGCCATTGCTAAAATGCTTGATTTTCCCTTGTTCTTATCACGCTTGTCGTAAGGCATCCGTGCTACCTACCTGCTTATAACTTGTCGTGTCCATTAATTCCACTTTCACTCAACAGATGGCATCCCAAGCACATATTTCTGGTTTGTCGGGTTTCGCCGTGAGATTATTTTGTTTTCAGCAGTGCATCGACCATTTTAGCACTGGCTAGAAAAAGTATAAACCAGAAAAAAAGAAGGTCCTGAATTTTTTCGGAATTTGTATATTTACACCAAAATGATCCTCAACTATTGACAAGTCTAAAATAGAAAACTGGTGGCAATAGCTGCAACCAGTTGGAATATACAATGCATTACACCTATAAACATCATGATTTTTTGGTGTGACCTTCAACAGTTTAAAAAAATCATGACTTCTATAATACTTGGCCCAATTGAACGAAATCGGGATGGTTATATTCTATCGGATGTAAGAACTCAGTAAAAAAATCGCCGAGCTCTAGTGCTACGAGTTTAGGTGTTAGGGGACATATCATGATTTCCTTATGTGGTCCTAAACTTTTGACCGGTACTGTATGTTTATTTGTTTAAACGCAGTTTTTAAACAATTTGTCGATATTTATTAAATCAGAGAGCAATTCATCACTGCTGCTGGTTGCATAATGGGTTGTGTGCGCCCCATGTGTACAGACTACCCGCCCGGCCCTAGTGCTATGCGGGCTGTACGCAAAACAGTTCTGCCAAGGGCTATCGTCTTGTTTATTTGTTTAAGAGTGCTTTATAAACAGAGACGATTAGGAAGATATTGGTACAAACCACACCTTCCAGCTCCCTCTGGTTTAAGAGCTTGAATTTTGTGAAACATACAGCTTAGCGTATTATATAGATATAGATTGGGACAGATTTCTGCTGACGGAAATTAAAAAGAAGTGTGGCGTTCGATTGCGAACAGTCTGGCAAAAACCATTCAGGGTGTCTTGTAATTATCTATTCAGCGTAGTTAAAACGCTAAGCGTTGCAAACACCTGTAACAACTATTTGTGACGTTCTAACCGACCGATTTTAATGACTTACCGCTAACGAGTCCTTTTGTTGCGTGCTTCTTCAAATAATTATTCAGTAACGGCTCTTTGTACGTTTCGCTTTATTAAAAACTTGGGCATTCCAAGTAACGACTATTTCTGTTGTTCTAGTGAGCAGAAGTTACTGATTCTTGTGACGACTGAACCCTTTTGTTGCATACCATTGCAAATACAGGGTGTCTCAAAAATATACTAACACTTTGAATGACTATAAAATGATTTTTTATGAACATAGAGACAAGTTTAAGGGCTTCAATTATAGAGGAGACATGTAATTAAAAACTCATGTTCGCAAATGTTCAAATTGATAACCCTCAGTGCCAAGACAAAGCTGATAGCGCGAAGCAATGGATTCGCAAACGTTACGACAAAGTTCATTTGGAATTTCGTGACATTTCGTGTTGGAATGTAGGATTTACAGCCCAGACGCTTCATGATGCGATGGACGCTATCTTTTGAGATGTGTCGTAGTGATTTCGGTGGGGATCGAGTGAGGGCTTCCTGCACCTGTTCTTCTTTTGTAGAACTGGTGGATGTCCGTGGTCGTCCAGAACGTTTCTTGTAGACGATGTGAACGGTTCCATCAGCTTCAAATTTATCTCTGATGCGAGCAATGGTCCGGTGCGTTGGTGGCGGTTTGTCGAACTCCTGGACACTGACGGTGATCAATTTGAACATTTGAGAACATGAGTCTTAAATTACATGTCTCTTCTATAGTTGAAGCCCTTAAACTTGTCTCTATGACCATAAATAATCATTTTATAGTCATTCAAAGTTTTAGTACATTTTTTTGAGACACCCTGTAATTCATAGACCACCTTGTAGTGTAGCAGCTAGCATTGATGGCTGTCGTCCCAGAGGTCCAGGTACAATTATTGGCTCTGCCAAGAAATTTAACTTCGTTTTGAGGGCTGGAACTGGGTAGAGTTAGCATCGTGAGGCAAAAATGATAGGAGGTGGGTTCGATTCCCACCTCCACCATCTTGAATGTGGTTTTCCTTGGTTTCCCACTTCTATTCCAGGCAAATGACGGGATGGTCTTAACTAAGGGCCACGGCCACCTCCTTCCCAATCCTCACTTTAATTAAAAATTCACACAGTAATGCAGCCGTCGCAGTAACACAGGTTATCAAGCAACGTTTAAGATACAACCAAATACATGGAGCTGAATGATAACAATC
The DNA here is from genome assembly GCA_946902985.2 of Meconema thalassinum. Lineage (NCBI taxonomy): Eukaryota > Metazoa > Arthropoda > Insecta > Orthoptera > Tettigoniidae > Meconema > Meconema thalassinum. Next base: position 1,162,323,336 of record OX336389.2, on the reverse strand, counting down.
AATGTCCAAGCTCCTCAAATGAAACAACAACAAAGCAAATAGTTCCTGATATTCAGGTATATTCGTTACTAACAACACGCCCCGGCTTCACCCGGTATCTTTAGCGGTTTATCCAGCGTAAGATTAAAAGGCGCACGGATGGCAGGTCCCAGACGCAATGCAGAAAAGCCGAGGTGAACAGCGAAACTCCAAACACATAAACTCTTCTCTGAAGTCTTAACTCGACACGACTCGACAGTTTGATGCTGGCCGAAGCTGGGGTGATAGGCTCACTCGCTAGCTCGTTATCTCGCTCCGAAGCTAGTAATTTAAATTTCCACTGAACGGAGATTGTCGGAAGAAATGAAGACATGAGAGCACTTGTAGTGGGCAATGTATTAAAGATACAGATATGCTGTCGCGGACTTTTTTGAAGAACGTTTCATGCTTAAATGCTGAAAAGTTCTTACGCTCATAGTACAGTAGCCTATATACATGTATTTTTAACGGTTTAGCCAAGCGTAAGCTTAAAAGGCGCACGGACGGCAGGTCTTTCTCTGACTCAATTCACTGAAATAAATACTGCTCGGCTTCCTTTTGTCATAAATGAATATTTTTCTACTGAAATCTTCCTCGGGAAATCCTTTACAGAATGGAGAAAACCGCATCAAAATACATCCAGTGGTTCTCAAAATTACCCGTTACATTCAAGAATCGTGGACTTTGTCTTATAAGTTACTATGTAGAGATTAGTCCTTATCTTGTCTGGCTCCGAGGCTAAATGTTTAGTGCGCTAGGCTTTGGCTCAATGTGCCCCGGGTTCGATTCCCGGCCGAGCCATCAGGGATTTTAATCTCCTGGGGTTAATTCCCTTGGATCGGGGACTGGGTGTATGTGCCATCTTCATCATCACTTCATCCTCATTACGACGCGCAAGTCGCCCACGGGCGTCAACTAGAAAGACCTGCACTAGGCCTCTCCGGAGACCACACGATCATTCATTCATTCAGTTCTTATTTTCACCAGTAGTCTACGTTTAACGTTATTATATCATGGAGAACACGCTCTCTCTCGACTGTCAGCATATCCGTTGGGCACGCCGTACTGCTCACCGCATTGCGCAATTCCCAGGCATTGTCGTAAATACGGTTTGCTTCTGGTGGGAGATGAGCTGAGAAAAAAATTACATTCGGTTGGTGAGTGATCGGACATGATGAGACATAATCAATGAAAGTGAGGAAATGGATGGCAAACTGTCTCACTCATCTTCTTGCCTAGTACGCCTAAACTATTTTTGATAAAGCACATGTGGCCAATTATAAATTTGCCGAAATACAGTAGTACCTGAAAAATACAATCGCATGATATTGCAGAGGACGTGTTTTTTCTACATGCTAGGAAATAGTAATATCTATGTTAGGTGCTGCTTTAAGGTTTTATGGGAATCTACTGACCTAACCTGTGATGGTAATTTTTAAGGATCCAACCAGCCTTTGGGCTGACTACCTAAGAGACAGGATCAATGAAAGGACATATACGATCCCGAAATTCCAAATCCTTTTTTCGGGTTTGATATCACTAGCATTTGATACTTATCAGTGTGCATATGTTCGAAAATTAACAGTTCTGTTGAATATAAATTATAAAGTCCAGTTTTATTCGCGAAATTATCTGGCCCTTTCCAGTTCCCAACATTGTAAAAATATTAATAAACCACGGTTTCCAATATAAGTTTTACTTAAAAAAGTATTACAACTTAGGACAATACTGGGTTAGCACAAATGATTTAAGAGATTTCATGTACATGTTTTATAGAAAGTACATAGCTTACATCATTGACACGTATAAAGATTAAAAGAGAAACTCATCAATTTTTTTAGTCTGCATGCTACAAATGCTAGATGTGCCCTCCTCGTGGCACACGGCGAATATCGGTATGGGAATCCAACCCCGACCACACATGCTGGAGCATATTCTGGACAATTTTAGCTACAGATGCATGGATTGATTCCTCAGTTGAACAAGATTAACTGGCATGGGTGGTACATACACTTCATCATTGATAAACTCCAATTAAATGAAATCACACGGGGTCAGACCTGGTGACCTGAGAGGCACTGATCTATGAGTTAGGCCCATCCAATCCAACGTTGAGGGAGTTGTTCATTAAAATGGTCGCGCTCTTCCAGGTGGAAACGTGGGGGAGCCCCGTCTTATTGAAATAAAAACTCTGGGTTATCTTCATGTAACGAAGGCATCAACCACTCCGTCAGCATGTCTAGATAAGACAGACCTGTCACAGTGTTCTCAGCAATAAAGAAAGGCCCATTCACGTTTCTACATGACACCGCACAAATCACATTGACTTTGGGTGAGTCCCATACGTTCTCATAAAACAACACGGGGATTTTCCAGTCCCCACATTTTAACATTATGTCTGTTTACGTGTCCGCATAGAAGAAAAGTGGCCTTGCAACTGAAAATCAGTTTACTTGTTGTGTCGTTGGTGTCGTCTAACATTTGCTGGAATTTAGTACAAAACTGATAGCATCGATTGTTGTCACCTGATCTGACTTCGTGTGATTTCTTTTTATGGGGGTTTATCAATGATGAAGTGTATTTTTCCACCCATGCCAGTTAATCTTGTTGAACTGAGAAATCGATCCATGCGACTGTAGCTAAAATTGACCAGGACTCCAGCGTGTGTAGTCGGAGTTGGACTATCGAATCTATATTTGCAGTGTGACGTGAGGAGGGCACATCGAGCATTTGTAGCAATCCGACTCAAAAAACTTGGTGAGTTTCTCTTTAATTGGTATACGTGTCAATGCTGTTAGCTATATACTTTCAATAATATTTTTTCATGAAATCGCTTGAATCATATGTGCTAACCCTGTATTAAAATATTCACTTTCCGAAATAGCACTCACACTCTTATACCAACAGAATGGCAACCGATAAATGCTGCATTTTTGGAACGAAATGGCGAAAAATTTCATTTCACTGTCACCCCTCTGGGTAACTGAACAGCTCATCATATTCTTCGTTCAATAAGTGTTAAGTTAGGGTGACGTTCAAAAATATACACGAGTGAAAAGAAATGCTTTCAAATTAGTACCAGTAAGTATAAACTTACATAATCCAATCACTTGCCATCAATCCGAAGATTGATTTTACTCAAAATTAGAGACTTCACCAAATTTCATATCTTTATTATTTGGTTCTGAGGGGGATTGATCCCTATGATCATCCCCGGGGAGAAGAATGAGCTGTCATCAGCAGTCGGGAGCCCCATAAGTGTTGAGGTCAATAAGTAAGCCAATCTAACGTTGTACACCTACAACACAATTCTGGTCTAGAACACGTCCCACGATTGAACTGGGTTTCTGGCGATTGGATACCCGATGTTAGAATTGAGGAGTTCACAAGGTTATTGCCTTCCCCAGCTGTTCTGCACATGCTCTCCTGACAAATGCCGGGATTGTTCCTAATTTTATGCAACGGCCGCCTCCTTCCCAATCCTCACCTGAATTACAAGTACATAGCCTACACTGTTCACGGCACCCTCTCTATTGTAACTAACGTACGAGCTGGTAACATTATGAGAGGGGGCTGAGTGCCTCCGTCTAGCGTGGGCAGAGCTAGCCTGCACCAGTCAGTTGTTTGTAGATACGCAGTCCTAACGCAGTCTGTGTTCTTGCATATTTTGAGGGTGATTATTAGTTTCACGCGTGTATGCATTGTCCGGTTAATGTGCTAATTTTTCTGTATGGATAAGATTTTGATTAAATGGAAAAATATTGAAGATGAGTCAGTGGCAGAAACATATAACAGTAATGAAAGTGAGTTCAAACCGGTAATTCTCGAGAAAGCAATGCAACCTACTGGAACATTTTGTAAGTAGCAAGATAATTATTTAAACGTTGGATTTACATTCAGTCGACCTGAAAACTGCCCGTCACCAGAATGTGTCGTGGGTAGAGAAACACTAAGCAATAAATCCATGTTTCCTCGTAAATTGGAAATACAGTGGAATAGGAATCATGGTCACATATCTGGCAGGGATAAAAACTATTTTAGCCAATTGTTGGAGTCTGAAGAAAGAAAGAAAAACTATGGTACTATTTTTGATAAAGCACAAGTGGCCAATTATAAATTTGCCGAAATACAGTAGTACCTGAAAAATACAATCCCATGATATTGCAGAGGACGTATTTTTTCTACATGCTAGGAAATAGTAATATCTATGTTAGGTGATGGTACCGAGATCCTCTGTTCCATTGTCAAACGATACTATTTCCCGGCGAATTGATGCCATGTCTTTAGATATCCAGTGCAATATCCTTGAAAAGCTAAGCGACGGTCCTGTATATTCGCCAATTACTGAGTTATATTTTAATATTTGTTGATGAGGATTACATTATTGAACAATTCATTTCGTACACTGAACTGCCCTCAACGTCAACTGGTTCAAATGTGTTTAATACTATATCCAGCACCTTGGAACAAAACAGGATGCCCTGGAAAAGTTGAATTTCTGTTTCCACAGACGGCGCACCAGAAATGACTGCACCGGGTCGAAGGATATAATGCAAGACGGAGACAAGATTTCCTGAGCGTGGCTTCAACACATTATATCATACATCATGGGGCTCTGGTGGTGAAGACTATTCCAACAGAACTGAAAAGTGTTTTAGATTCTGTCGTTAATACAGTAAATTTCGTTAAGTCTTGGGCTCTTAAGACAAGACTCCTCAAACAATTGTACCATAAAGTGGGATCTCCGTATGAAACTTTGGTTCTTCCTTCAGAGATCCGCTGATTGTCAAAAGATATTTTGGTTGAGAAAAAATCATTAAGTAGGTTTTGCTTCAAAAAGCCAGACTTCGCAACTCAGTTAAATAACGAGGAGTGGTGAGCAACAAGTCGGGCTTGCCCTTTCTCTGTCTGCCGTCCATAAATTGTAGGCACAATTTTTGGTAAATAAATAATAATAATAATAATAGCCTATTTGGCTGATAGTTTTCGCTATTTGAATTACCTGAACGTGAGTAGTCGCTGCAAGGAAAAGAAGAAAATGTGTATACGTCAAGTGATAAACTCAACGGGTCCCAAAAACAACTAAGAATATGGAAATCACCCGTGGTATACAATCTTTTCAAGATGTTGCCTCTTACTTTCGAAGTAGATCCTCAGATTATCAAACAAATTGTGTTGGATGAATGACTTCGCCTCAGGAACTATATCTTAAAACGAAGCCAATCAAAACTTTGCTGAAGCACAAACCATAGTCCTTTCCCTTCATCCACCCCTACTATTTCTCCAAATAAGAAAATATCAGTGAAATCATAAATTATACAAACTTTTCAGATCAGAAGTATAATATATCCAATTGGACGCTCGTCTGCAGTTACACAACTGACAATGATTTCAGACATTTCTGAATTTTAACAAAATTGGAGTAGATAGCTTTTGATTTGGTCTGGCCTCTGCATATTGTGGTTTGTGTATAGCCTATATTGATGGGCTACGTGCACGAATGTGGGAATGCCTCTTCAATATTGCCTGGCTAACAATAGTGGTCCTCAGCTGACGGATAGATGATAATGCCGTGGAGCTGAAGGCAGACAGATAACATCTGTTCCACACGTGAGTTCATGCATTGCGCCGTGTGGTGCCGTCCGTCAACGAGACAAGATGGGAGAGGGGTGGGGGTTGCTTGTCATGAATCTGAAAAATGGATAAGCTATTAGTCACTTTGGAACCAACTCACTGTAGCTGTGAACCACTCAATGCAGACGAGAGGGAGCCTATACTATGGCGGTGGTCAAAGTGGTTAAAGCAGCGACACTTTTAGTTTATCCACCCGTAAATATAAAGATGAGTATGAAAACTACTACTTCATCTACCACTGCTACTACTACAAGGGGGCGTAGTGGTGCAGTGGTCAATCTGTTGGCTCTCAACAAAGTGGACCGGGTTTGATTCCTGGTCAATGAATGTGAGATTTTCGAAGTGAAATGCCATGTCCTGTGGTTTGGATTCCACGTAAAATGGAGGTCCCGTGGCTCATGCTCGCAAGATTAACGGTCTTGTAACACTAGAACCTTCCTTCCTTTCCTTTTACTACTACTATTACTACTGCCACTTTCCCACTATCAATACTACCAGTATACTACTACCACTACTTATGCTACTACATATACTCTACCACTACGACTGCTATCACTACCAAATGAATATTTTTGTGAATAATTATTAGCGGCTTTTGAAAAAAAAGGAAGGTGAAAGATTGGACGGTACCGGTATGGTTCTTAATTTATATGTTCCTTGACATACAAATTGTAATTATAATTCTGCACCTGGCGACAAGCGTAAGCTTGGCAGGACCAAAAATTGTAATAACTGGCTTAAATAAACAAACTGTAAACTACCACCAATACTTGTAATTGGTAAGGCAGGGGGAAATATTTCAAAGACACCACTCTGTGTGGGGGTTGGATTTCCACCAACTAAAAACCCCCGTCCTCTTCACTTAACCCATTCTGGAACTGCATTACATCAGAATGCATTGATTCACTTAGGTTTCTTCGTCTTCTTTCTCCTTCGTCCTCATAATGCACGTGGCCATTACCTTTACTGTGTCCAAGGCACGCGCGCTCTCCAGCATGATCTGAGCCAGATTCCCTGTCGTGAGTCGTCAGCCAAGCTGTTGGCAGGCTTCCCTTCTTTCTACTTCCCATCGGGAACAGTAGAAAAAAGTATGATACACTGTATCCCTTTCAGAACAGTACCGACAACAATCACCCAGTATCTTCCCCATCTTCATGACGTATACCCCAAATCTTCCATATCCTATCAGGACCTGCGACAGACAATAGACTACTTGCCGACGAATGCATTTCAGCCAGACTCTTATTTCTGATACAATTATTTTTTGTCCAATTACCAACATCGTTTGTGTCATCCCATCGGCCTTCCCAGTCTAGTGAGAGCTAGGTCCTCAACGCATTCTTTTCTTCGGTTAATATAGGAGCACCCCTTTCATGTATTAATTTTCTCTATACAACGAGCAGGTCAATGGGAATACTGGCATCTACAAGTTGTAAAGCTGCAGTAGAAACAGTCCGATAAGCACATATTACTCTGAGCAGCATTTTCCTCTGTACTCTTTCCAAAGCCCTTCGAAGAATCTTCTTATTCAGCGCAGCGTACCAGACAGGTGCGGCATAAAGTAGAATGGAATATTCTGCAGAGCATATAATCTGTCTCAACTGTTCTTGGATCTCCATTGTTAGGCATACGTCTAGCTAATGCCGATGCCTTCTTCTCTGCCTTTTGAGTAACTGCCTTCACATGTGCACTAAACGTGCAATTCATGTCTAGCAGAACCCCAAGATATCGTACAGACTTCGCTTGAACATTATCTGTATCATTTAAGAGGAAACGGACGTTCTACCATTTCCTTGAACCCTTCAAAATTACAGGCTCAGTCTTATGTGGTGTTAGTGTCAATCTGTAATTTTCCATCCAATGGTTAACACGTCTCAGTGATTCATTTACTCTGAAAGCCAGTTCTTCGACATTGACTGCTGTTACCACTATCGCAAGGCCATCTCCATAACAAAATATATACTGCCCCTTTCGTCACCTGAAGACGTAGGACACCGTCATGTAGGATGTTCCACAAGGTGAGTCCTAGGACCGATCCCTGTGGAACACCAACGCTAATTTCAAGGTCCTCTGAATGGTCAAGTTGCATGCGTTATCCTTTGAGGTACCTAATGAATGATACAATGTTGTAGGTACTGAGATATGATATTTCTACGAAGTTCTGTCACAATAATGCTCCAAGAAGCAGTATTAAAAGCATTTTCACATCTAGAGTTATCAAAGCTGCCCATTTCTCACTGCTTTCTGCCAGTATTTGAATCACTTCTTCTACCACTACTACTACTACTATAGGACCTTTGCTGTACTTGATACATGTAAATAATCTTGCTCAACATATGAAGAACAAGCAAATACTCCAATATGCTGGTGATACAATATCGGTAACAGTTCATAAGGATTTTAACAAGGATGAATTATTTTTGCACGGAGACTTCAATGTGCTACAGAGATGGGCTCATGATCAAGGCTTAATAATTAGCAGTGCAAAAGCAACACCAATGCACATTAGTTCTCAAATGATTTTACTACAAAGGGTACATCTAAAAATACATGACTGCGATTGCATGGGAAGTAACGATAGCTGTGGAAACTGTACACCAGTAAGAAATGTAACTGTGTGTATATCTATTGAAATTTCATGTGCGACAGGCATATTAATCAAGTTACTTCTAGACTAAGAATAGTTTAAAGTAAATTTTAACATCTGAAGCGAAATATTCCCACCTCAGTGTTGAGAATGTCATACTATGGATTAGTGGAAAGTAAAATTCGATACGGAATAATGGCTTGGGGACGTGCTTCCAATACATATATTAATAGAACTACGAGCATTCAAACGCGTTTCTGAAAATTCCTTGTAAGACATGGTGAAAATCATGGATTATATTCACCGGTAATATTGTTCTCCAATTGTCCGACAAGACCTTGTAGGGGCCTATTTCATTTTATAATAATTATGGATTTTTTTTAAAGTACATTCGAGGAATATTTAAAACATCAACAGGAAACAAGGTTAAAGAACTCAAATTTTTTAATTCCTAAAACAAATTATGAATTTGGCAAAATATCATTAGCGTACATGGTGCCATTTCTATTTAACTAGCTACCACATTCACTGCTGGTCTTTGAGAATATGGCAAAAAAAAAGGTAAAAAATATTTGATATTAAATATTATAACTTCTTAAACTAAGTTGACAACCAGTTGCATATGTGATAGACTCCTTAAACTAAGCGGACAACTGCTTGTATATGCAATAGACTCCTTAAACTAAATGGACACCTGATTCTATATGTAATAGACTCCTTAAACTAAATGGACACCTGTTTCTATATGTAATAGACTCCTTAAACTAAGCGGACAACTGCTTGTAAATGTAATAGACTCCTTAAAACTAAAAAGGAAGCTTGTAGTTTAACGTGACCGTTAATCGCGAGATCATGAGCCACGGGACCTCCTTTTTACGTGGAATCCGAACCACAGGGCATGGCATTTCACTTCGAAAATCTCACATGCACTGACCGGGAATCGAACCCGGACCGCCTTGGTGAGAGGCATTCAGCTAGACCGCTGAGCCACCACGCCCCTACTCCTTAAAACTAAGTGGACAACTGCTTGTATATGTAATAAACTCCTTAAAGTAAGTGGATAACTGCTTGTATATGCAATAGACTCCTCATAGACTGTGGCAATATGAAAGGAGAAATTCATTGAACATGGTAGTAAAATTTGTATTTTAAGTTAAGTATTTCAAATAGTGTGTCGCCTCCGTAGCGTAGCAGTCAGCATGGTTAGCTGCCGACCCGGATGTTCTGGGTTCTATTCCTGGCTCTGACACGAAATTTGAAAAGTGGTATGAGGACTTGAACGGGGTCTACTCAGCCTCGGCTGGTCCAAATGAGTAGAGGGGGTTCGATCCCCACCTCAGCCATCCTCGAAGTGGTTTTCCGTGGTTTCCCACTTCGTCTTCGGGCAAATGCCGGGAGGTTTCTAACTGTAAGGCCACGGCCGCCTCCTTCCCTCTTCCTTGCCGATCGATCCTAACCTTCCAATCCCTTCCCTCATGAGGCCCCTGTTCGCTTTCGCCTGGGCGAGGTGCCAATCCCACATCACCAGGTGTATCCATTCCGATTAGATGTTCCCAGCTCTAGGACACTGCCTGAAAAATGGCGGTAGGGGTGAGTTCCCTCGCTGAGTCCATGGGAGCCACCACCCTGGAGGGTAAACTCGATTAAAACAAGAAGTTTCGTGACGAACTTAAGAGCCTACATTTCTTAAAATTTAAGATTCATGCCAATCTATATAGACCTATCTAGAAAAATAGCGAAATTAAGTTGGTAATATCGAAATTTCTAATTAGTTTGAAATATACCTGTAGCCTAATAGAACACTACAGTTGGCAGCTCTGAGACTGAATATATTATTTGATGCATCTCTTAAGATACAGAATACAATATTTGGTTGAAGTCCAATGGATAGCATGGACGTTACATGCAGTTAGACATTGGATCTATCAGCGTGCGTAAAATCATGTTGGCATCAATGTCACGCATGAGTTGGTCAGAAATAATCTGAAATACAGTATTATGATCTCTTGCTGTGCCAATTTTGGATGAAATCCATTTGTTAGTATAGAAGTTACATGTATTTTAAAATTGGACCTATCAACAGGATTAGAGTCATGTTGGCAGCACTGACGTATATTAGTTTCTCATAATAAATCTAGAATGTTAGGTACTATACTTGTGCAAAGTTTAAAGCTGTTGGCTTACATACTTTCTGATATATTAATATTTGGGTAAAAAATAGAGACAGCATTTATTAACAGTTGGCAGCCCTGGTTGCTCTTAAGAGTAAGCATAGTCATATTTGTTATGGTACACATAGCACATACGAAATTTGGTTGAAATCCAATTGATATTATAGAAGTTACATGTATTTAAAATTGGTCCTATCAGCAGTCTTAGAATCATGTTGGTAGTACTGATGTACATAAGTTACTCCAAATTAATCTAGAATGCCAGGTACTATACGTGTGCATAGTTTAAAGCTGTCGGCTTGCATACTTTCTGATATATTGGTATTTGGATAAAAGAATAGAGATAACATTTATTGACAGTTGGCAGCCTTGGTGGCTCTTACGAATACGCTCAGTAATATCTGTTTATGTACATATATTACATACAAAATTTGGTTGAAATCCAATTGATATTATAGAAGTTATAAGCATTTAAAATTAGACCTATCAGCAGGCTTAGAATCATTTTGGCAACACTGCCATGCATGGCCTCCTGGAAATTGAACTGAAATATTATTATCTATACGTGTGCCAATTTTGAAATAGCTCCCCTTTATACCTTCCAAGATATCCAACATGGAGCTCAAATTTCAATTGCGATTTTTCAGCAGTTGGTAGCACTGACATCATTTTCAAATATGGCCGTGAGATATTCAGGTATAGATCTTTAATCCTACCAAATTTTGTTTCGATTGCTCCAGCCGTTTAGGAGTTGATAGGGGGAACACACACACAGCCAGACAGACAGACAGACAGAAAGACAGACAGACAGACAGACAGACACACATTTGCCCGATCTCATAAGTCTACTTTTTCCTCATTTTTGCAAAATGTGAAAAGTAGGCTAAAAATAGTAATGACATAACTGTTGCATTAAGGTAGTGAGAAACAAGAAGTTCCGTGACGAACTAAAGAGCCTACTTTTCTTAAAATTTAAGATTCACGCCAATGATTAATCTATATGGATCTATCTAGAATAATGATGAAATTAAGTTGGTAATATCGAAATTTCTAATTAGTTCGAAATACTGTATACCTGGCATAATGTAGCCTAATAGAGAACTACAGTTGGCAGCCCTGGTGACTGAATATATTCTTAGTTCCATCGCTTAAGGTACAGAATACAACATTTGGTTGAAGTCCAATGGATATCATGGACGTTACATGCAGATAAACATTGGATCTAACAGCGCGCGTAAAATCATGTTGGCAACAATGACATACATGTATTGGTCAGAAATAATCTGAAATAATCTGATCTATTGTTGTGTCAATTTTGAATGAAATCCATTAGTTAGTACAGAAGTTACATGCATTTTAAAATTGGACCTATCAGTAGGCTTAGAATCATGTTGGCAGCACTGACGTATATTAGTTACACCAAATTAATCTAGAATGCCAGGTACTATACGTGTGCATAGTTTAGAGCTATTGGATTGCATACTTTCTGATATATTGATATTAGGGTAGCAAAAATAGAGACAGTATTTATTAACAGTTGGCAGCCCTGGTTACTCTTAAGAATTGGCATAGTCATATCTTATATGGTCCACATAGCTCACACGAAATTTGGTTGAAATCCATATGGTAGTATAGAAGTTACATGTATTTACAGTTGGACCTCTCAGCAGGCTTAGAATCATGTTGGTAGTACTGACGTATATAAGATACTCCAAATTAATATAGAACGTCAGGTACCATACGTGTGCATAATTTAAAGCTGTCGGCTTGCATACTTTCTGATATATGGGTATTTGGATTAAAACAATTGAGAGCATTTATTAACAGTTAGCAGCCCTGGTGGCTCTTAAGAATACGCTCAGTCATATCGGTGTATGTACACATAGCACATACGAAGTTTGGTTGAAATCCAATTGATAGTGTAGAAGTTATATGCATTTAAAATTTGGACCTATCAGCAGGCTTATAATCATTTTGGCAGCACTGCCATGTATGGCCTCCCGGAAATTAAACTGCAATATTATTATCTATACGTGTGCCAATTTTGAAATAGCTCCCATTTATACCTTCCAAGATATCCAACATGGAGCTAAAATTTCAATTGCGATTTTTCAGCAGTTGGTAGCACTGACATTTAAAATATGGCCGTGAGATATTCAGGTATAGATCTTTTCTCCTACCAAATTTTGTTTCGATTGCTGCAGCCGTTTAGGAGTTGAAAGGGGGGGGGGGGGACACACACACAGCCAAACAGACAGACAGAAGGACAGACAGACAGACAGACACACATTTGCCCGATCTCATAAGTCTACTTTTTCCTCATTTTTGCAAAATGTGAAAAGTAGGCTAAAAATAGCATAGTATTAATAGTCTATTATTAACATATTATATTTTTTTAGCCTTCTTTTCACATTTTGCAAAAATGAGGAAAAAGTAGACTTATGAGATCGGGCAAATATCTGTCTGTCTGTCTGCCTGTCTGTCTGTCTGTCTGTCTGTCTGTCTGTCTGCCTGTCTGTCTGGCTATGTGTGTGTCCCCCCCCCCTATCAACTCCTAAACGGCTGCAGCAATCGAAACAAAATTTTGTAGAAGTAAAGATCTATACCTGAATATCTCACGGCCATATTTGAAAATGATGTCAGTGCTTCCAACTGCTGAAAAATCGTAATTGAAATTTGAGCTCCATGTTGGATATCTTGGAAGGTATGAATGGGAGCTATTTCAAAATTGGCACACGTATAGGTAATAATATTGCAGTTTAATTTCCAGGAGGCCATACATGGCAGTGTTGCCTAAATGATTATAAGCCTGCTGATATATCCAAATTTTAAATGCATATAACTTCTTCACTATCAATTGGATTTCTACCAAATTTCGTATGTGCTATGTGTACGTAAACAGATATTACTGAGCTTATTCTTAAGAACCACCAGGGCTGCCAACTGTTAATAAATGCTCTCAATTTTTTAAATCCAAATACCCATATATAACAAAGTATGCAAGCCGACAGCTCTAAACTATGCACACGTATAGTACCTCGCATTCTATATTAATTTGGAGTAACTTATATACGTCAGTGCTACCAACATGATTCTAAGCCTACTGAGAGATCCAACTTTAAATACATGTAACTTCTATACTATCATTTGGATTTCAACCAAATTTTGTGTGTGCTATGTGTACTATAACATATATGACTATGCCGATTCTTAAGAGTAACCAGGGCTGCCAACTGTTAATAAATACTGTCTCTATTTTTGTTACCCTAATATCAATATATCAGAAAGTATGCAAGCCAATAGCTCTAAACTTTGCACACGTACAGTATAGTACCTGGCATTCTAGATTAATTTGAAGTAACTTATATAGGCCTACGCTAGTGCTGCCAACATGATTCTAAGCCTGCTGATAGGTCTAATTTTAAAATGCATGTAACTTCTATACTAACTAATGGATTTCATTCAAAATTGACACAACAATAGATCATATTATTTCAGATTATTTCTGACCAATACATGTATGTCATTGTTGCCAACCTGATTTTACGCGCGCTGTTAGATCCAATGTTTAACTGCATATAACCTCCATGCTATCCATTGGACTTCAACCACATTTTGTATTCTGTACCTTAAGAGATGGAACTAAGAATATATTCAGTCACCAGGGCTGCCAACTGTAGTTCACTATTAGGCTACGTTATGCCAGGTACACAGTATTTCGAACTAATTAGAAATTTCGATAATACCAACTTAATTTCGTCATTATTCTAGATAGATCCATAATATAGATTAATCATTGGCATGATTCTTACATTTTAAGAAAAGTAGGCTCTTTAGTTCGTCGCGGAACTTCTTGTTAAAATTGTTATGAGATGGTTGAATAATTGTGAATAATTATTAGCTGGGCGGTATAGTTTTGAATTTAATGGTTATTCAACATACATATTTTAATTATAATTGGCAACTGCCGATAAGCGTAAGCTTAGCAGGACCACAAAATATAATACAATAATAGGCTTCAATAAACAAACTGTAAACTGTAAACTACTACTACTACTACTGCCAACGACTTCCTAACTTATAACCCATTTACATACTAGAGGACGAAAATATATGTAGTTACCGATTCTTGTATTGCGACCTCGTGGTCATCTAGTCCCTTTTACATGAAAGTGCGTGGATTCGTCGAATAGCCTGTGCATTTTAGGTGGCTATATTAGTGTGTTTTTGTAATTGAGGCTGGAATTTGGCTTAATGTAGGTACGACCCTGGCATTCGCCTGGAACAGAAATGTGCAAAACCATGAAAAATCACCTCAAGGATCGCTGAGGTTGGAATTGAACCCACCTCTTTGAGGTCTGCTTCAAGAAGCAGAGTGTATCCAGTAGGAGCCCTCAGACAATGATTAAAAATATCTAGCCAGAGCCGGGAATCAAACCCGGCCCTTAGGTGTAATAAGAGAGTGGATGAGAAGACACGGACAGGAACTTATGATGAAGGCTGTGGGACAACAGCTGGAATATTGATAACTACTATACACCGCCATACGACCACGTTGCAGCCTCAAAGCGTAGATGACCACCTCTATGTGTAGTAGCTAGCAACCTTGGCTGTCGTCCCAGACGTCCGAGTTCGATTCTGGATTCTGCCAAGAAATTTGATTTTTGTCTGAGGTTCGGAATGGGCTAAACTCAGCCTCGTGAGATAAAACTGAGAGGTGGGTTCGATTACCACCTCTGTCATCTTGAAAGAGGTTTGCCGTGGTTTCGTACTTCAGTTGCTAATTGAAGGCTACGGCCGCCTCCTTCCCTATTCTCACTTAAATTACATATACAACACAAATACAGTCAACAAAATAACAAACTTTATCTGATAAAATTACACAGGCACCCAAGTATTCTGGGCTGAATGACCACGAAGTCCAAGTCCATAAAAGGAAACAACAACAACAGCAATAAAGAAAGCGTAGATAAATTATACTCTAACATTGAAAGCCTTCGATCTTAATAAATACCAGTTATTACCTAATTATCTTCGGATCTGCCTTAATATGACTTAACTAATTACGAGCTATCGAAATCTCTCATTGAGATAGTGAGTCTATGTCGGTGAGTAGTAACGAAGGTCTTGGCTGTCGTTGCAACAAGCTGCATATCGGCCATTGTTTGTCTTCTCGAGTAGAGAATTATGGGGAAATCTAGTTATAATTTTATACTTTTGGCAAAACTGTATTTTTGACGTATTTCGTGCTTAATTATGTTCAGTTGCACATAGCCTTTTGGTAGCAGCTACGTATTAATGCATTGCAAAGTGGAATGGCATACGCAGTAAGTGTAGTCCGGGAGAATAGCCCCGCTTAATTCCAAATGGCCGTTCTCTTTTGGGTCACAGTTTGTCACATTGGCTGCTCGGTTGACAAAGAGTCTCCCTAGAGTCCTTAATGTGCTCCGGGGAGTTGTGTGTGCGAAGGAAAGTCAAGTTAACATTTGCTCCACAGACATAACACTTCTACTCCCTTGGGTAAACACTAATGTCCTTAAAAAGTAATGACGAATATAATGTGGATAAATAAAAA
The DNA here is from genome assembly GCA_946902985.2 of Meconema thalassinum. Taxonomy (NCBI): domain Eukaryota; kingdom Metazoa; phylum Arthropoda; class Insecta; order Orthoptera; family Tettigoniidae; genus Meconema; species Meconema thalassinum. The sequence continues at coordinate 1,162,307,351 of OX336389.2, read as the reverse complement.
AACATAAATAAGGCAACACTGACCATACCTTCATGTTGTTGGATGAGATATTAGAATTTTACCAATATTTGTGAACAGAGATTCTAGCAGCAAAAATCAATACTCAGTCTGGAAATAATAAAATACTTCAGCAAAGTTTTTACTGTTGTTCAGAGTTAACTCCATAATGTATAGTATTACGGCATCACATATTATAAGCATCCATGCCTAGGAATCATGGATTAATAAACATATTATGGGAAATGATTTCCCCTCAAATTCACTTGTGAGATCACAACAAAAAAATTACGAGCCTTACAGTAGTCGCATATGATGTGTAACATCTGACATAGATGAAACCTCACGTGAAATTGTTGATACACCGGTATTTTATACTATTATTGGCACAAATATTAATCTATTGTAAAAGGGAGTGTTTTACAGATATTGCAGTTTATAATACGGAACTCATTTTATTAGATGATTTGTAGCTTCCACCAGCACTAGCCTAAATAAAGAATACGATATGGATCAACTAGATTAATAGACGCGACACCGCTCATAACCTTAAATTCCTTATAAACAGGTCCTCTTCATTCACAGACCAACACGTAATTTCATATGGATTCTGTTAAAATGAGTCATATTGATATGATAAATATCGTTTAAAATGATAATCTGGTAGCAAAAATATCTACCCCATCCGGGATTCGAACCAGAGATCTCTGGATTCACAGTCATAGGCGCTAACCCCACGGCTATTTCAACTACGCAAAGATTGTGCACAAGATGGTGACTTATTTCCACGTTCCAATAATACTGCAGTACGAAATTAAGTTTCATTTACATTTTGCTTGTTTCGATAATGTTCCTGCGTGAAATTGAGTTTAAAATGCCTTATGAATAGGCCGTCTTGTGAGTAAAGAGAATGTATTCAGGAATAGTTCATGAAGGCTTGCTCAATTCTCGTATAACCACAACGATTATATTATATTGACTGCATTACCGTTATGTGGGTTAATATTTGAATAGCCATTGTGCAGAAACATAATACCGGCAATGCCGACTACTTACAATGTTTGATATTAAGGCATTTTACCATTTAAATACTGATACGAAGTCTTCGAACATGTACCATGTGCTTTGTTTCAATCACTTGACACCAGAGTTCGTATGAGCGTTTACCGTTCAGTATGTCATAGACATTCCACATGGCCGAGAGTACGTCATTGTATCAATTTCCGACACCGCGCGCTCATTATTTCTCTTACCACTGCCAGCTGGATCTTACCACCGCCAGCTGGATCGATCGACCGATTTGGCAGTGCGTCTTACACTTCCGTTCGATTCACCACTGCCAGCTCGATCGTTCCGATCCACTTCCGTCCCATTTTTCAAAATCACTCCCACAAAAATATCCAGCATCCGAGTGGATAGATGTTACACATCAAAAAGTAACAGACAGCAAAATTGACTGCCATGCGAATTGTAAAAATAGTGTAATTATGTTCAGTTGCACGTAGTCATTGGTAGCAGCTTCGTATTGATGCATTGCAAAGTGGAAGCGTAGTCCGGGAGAATAGCCCTGCTTAATTGCAAATGGCCGTGAGGATGATAAAACAACAAGTGTAGCCTATTTAAATAGATTCCCATTCGCGCAATCTAGTAAAGGCTGAAGTGTTACAACTAGAAGTATTAATATGATTTGACCTGATAAATGACAACTGACTTTATCAAAATATTTTCTGCATTTATTTTACTTCATAAAGATCCTACAAAGAATGTTACTCAGAAACGAACGGGGTTCCAATACGTTAAATGAAACAACACACAAAGTAATATGGGTTAATTACTATTTTATGGCAGCTTTCAGGAGATATTGCTGTGTGTCTGCCTCGTAAGCATGTGCGATTTTGTTGTAATCGTAGGATCCGGCTGGCCGTTGCAACACGTAACTTCATAACCAAACAATAGAATATGTAATGGTAATAAATTATTATTTCGTATGGCACAGCGAACCAGTGTGTAGAGTTATATAACAGCTTAGGCTTTCACGGCCAGCGTTCATAACTACCTGTATGTACAAGTTGTCCAGGGTTGTAGGCCGCGGTCCAGGCACGATGTTAGCTTCCGACGTTTCACCGAAAACTGCGTCTGGCATAATCAAGGGTCCGCTCCGTTTGTTAGACATCAGTGGAATGAGGACCAGTACCACTACAGTAACTACTATTAAGCAGTGCGTCGTAATGCCTGAATTTGGCATGTACGTGAGGGGAGAGTCTGGTGCCCATTAACTGGGCTCCTTTTACTCTATTGTGAGGGAATTTATTCTAACTTGGAAAGTAAAATATATATATATATATATATATATATATATGTTAGTAATTAATTCTACTTTGACTTAAGCATTCAGGCGCTTTAAGTCAAAGGAATTACGTTGTGCCACGGTTTGGCATAGTGCATACAGTAGTATACTTGAAGAAATGGGATTTGAGAGTAGCAGCACGCTTGGCTTACGTTCGATGGAGAAATGGCTGTGTCATAGTCTGAGCTGATGACCCCATTAACACCATCGATACCATAGATGTTAGACCTCTTAAAACAACAATTATCATCATCATCAACCATAGATGTTATTAATCACTTCGCTCTCAATGGCATTTTGTTATTGATCGTGATGATGGTATATCGGTTTTATATTCTGCAGCAGCAACATAGTTATGTTGAAAAGAAAAGAAAGGCCTCTAGTGAGTTGATTTTGCAGTTTTGACGAAGTTGAAATATAGACCTATAGGCCTATAGACCTATAGGCAAGTAGGTTTGGCGTTGGTCGTCAAAATTGAATTGCGAAATGAAAGGCATCAGCTCCTGCCTTTTGTTTGATATTTTTTGTTAATTGTAGGTAATGAAGGTGTGTGTATGGTATTGTTGGTGATGGTTACTGTTGTATTTGAATTTCAGTGTGTTTGGCTGGGATTGGTTGGTTCTATGGGGTGCTGCTCTGTGATTAGTTGTTGGTGGTTTATTGTCCTTTTTATGCGTTTTGCGTAATAAATGTAATGGTATTATGTTTGTTTAATGCTGTTTAGGGTTGTTGATATGTGATTTGACTGTTCTTATGGGGTTATGTTTGGAATTGTGAGAGATAATTCAGTCGGACCTTGGACAGCCATCCAGTGGCTGGCCACGCCCGGCCGCGCTTAACTGATGTTGTTTTGTAGTTTTGTTGCTCTTGCTGTGTTTATTGAGTAGTAAGGGCTGCAATGTTTTGTATGAGCTGTAAGAGTTGTGTGAGGGTTCTGGTGCTGTTAGGGGGGATAAGGGGTAGTATTTGAATTTGAATTGAATTTATTCATAGAGAGCTGCCACTGAGGCTAAAGAGCCCCTTTATATAATGTATACAATGTTCTGGCTTGAAGTGAGTAGAGATGGGATACGTCGGTGCTGATGTGTGTGTTTCAATTGCTTGATTTTTTTAAATGGCATCTATGATGAACTGGCATCCCAGGTATGACGCTGCGAGCTCCCCTCCACAGTTTATACACGTGGGGTGTTTTTGGGCACGGTGCACTCTGTGTGGCGTTGACGACCACCACATCTGTTGCACCTGGTGTCATTTTTGCAATCATTTGCTGTGTGATGTATTCGCTGGCAATTGAAACATTTGTATGGTCAGCGTAGGGTGTGGTCTGGGAGGTTGACGCCTCGACGTCTGTTTCTTTGTTGGTGGGCTTGGTGTGCTGCTCGCAGTATAGGCCTACATACCCTGTGAGTCGAGCGTTCTCTGCGTGGTCCGGCTAGAGCGTCTGACCTCATGTACATGCTGCGCCAGGCTCTGATTGGCTGCTCCAAGGCTTGAGCGGCCAATCAAAGCAGAGCACCTTCAAATTCAAACTTCCCGCTACAAAATCATATATTAAATTTCAATTACACGGTCCGCCTACACATTACACTGCCTTACTCATCCCCGCAGCCTCGCGGGGTGCCTGCCCCCGGGGTTGGCCACGGCCGACTTATTCGGGGTGGTACCCAGTGGTCGTGGGTTCGATTAAACATAGCTCACACACGAATAATACTATTTACTAACATATTACATACACCTACTGTACATTTAAACCAAAATTACACATATGAGGCTTATTATTATTATTATTTTCAAAACATACAACCTACCATAGATCTTTAACATTTCATACTACCAAAACCAACCTACTAGAGGTCTTTCTTACTTCAAATAACTAAATAACTTCAAATTTCAAACCACATTTTATTATTATTAAACTATTAAATGTCTGAAGCTGCTGCAACAAAAACAACAACAACTATTCTACACCCTGTCCCTCAGTAAATGGGCGGTCTACCTTGACTCGTATGTCCAGGAGCTGAGGGGCAAAGCCATGGCGAAGAGTGCAAGAGAGATAATCTTATTTCATTAAATAATTTAAAACCAAACAAATATTAAATTCTAACATACATTGTACCCACTACTGACTTATATCAGTAAGGTGCAAAATAACACTAAAACAAAAACGTACTACAAAATTATTTCAAAAAATAAGATATGCCACAAAACCAAAGAAGGACCAAAAACGCACAACAACACTCTACAGTATATCCATTGAAAAACCAAGACACCCTACTTACTAGACCATCTCACTCAGACTGCCACCCACACAAACTTCCTCATTAGGCAACTGGGAGCATATCACGTAGACCCACAACGACGACTCAAAAGACGCCCAAAGTACGTACTCACAATAAGATAACAATTAAAACACCCTGACATCTAAACAGCACTAATCACCCTACTATAACTCAACCCCTTGACAACTGTCGAAGAAAGCAGAGGTCTTACCTCCTAAGGCTTATCAACAGTTACCATAACACAACGCCCTATCCTGCCAAACTGATAAGGTATCTCTGAAGGCCAAACATTATAAATTATTTAACATCAATACCTTACTAGGAACATAAGCAATAAACAACATCATAACCATCAGAGACTAAAGCCGTATTTACACACACTCTCCCCCCCCCCCTCTCAATCCATCCCCCCCACCCTCCCACCGCTTTCCAGAATCCACATCAACACAAAAATCACCAACATCCAAAATTAGCCAAGGACCATCGGCGCCGGCCGTCCACCGCAGGGATGACCGACGCTCGACCCCCTTAATACACCAAAAACTACTAAATCACACTCACAATAGAACTAAACAATACCTAGCACAATTAAATCATCATCATTTGCGATACTGTATTGCAAAATATTATATTTGTGTACAAAACAGTGCAAAAATGATGATTTAACTGTAAGCCAATCACAGACCAGCAAACCTCTCAACAACCAATCAGCGAACAGTAGCCATGGCGGGCGATAAAATAACAACTAACAGCATCGGCAAGCAAGAGGATGGTCTTAAAATTACCAAAATTCATTTCCTAACCGAACCTACGCTGAACATGACTGCTACTCTTATTTTCCCTCCCACAAAGATCCTAAACAACCAAATGCAATCACTCACATAACGCAATTCCTTCGCACAACAATTAATTTTTGGTACAGCGGACGCTTACTTGTCGCTACCATATTTTGCTAAATTCTAATATGACCCAACTCCAAGTTCAAAATTAATTACCCTCATAATAGAGTAAGAGGAGCCTAGCTCATAGGCACCAGACTCTACCCACCTCCCATAATCGAACTGGTAACGGAGACATCACTGCATAAGAGTAGTAGTGATGCTAAGCCAGAGCAATATTTCATTATTATTTTTTTTTACATTAAAAATCAAACCCTCACACTAGAGTAAAAGGAGCCCAGTTTACGGGCACCAGACTCTACCCCCACGTACACACCCTATAAGTTGTTACGCGCTCAGATTTATAGTAGTACAGCCTGGGCACGGTGTGCGCTCCGACTATTTTAAGGGGACTAAACTGAAAATATTTAAACATTATTTGGTTCTACACTAGGTGGATTTGGACTGAGTAGAAACGTGATCAAACTTAAGTGTGATCACATGAGGAATAGATGCAAGTATGGCAAAGTGAGCAAAGACGGTAGACATCGTTTCGTAAAAATCTTCGAGGAATTCGAGTAAGTTTAGTCTCCTTAAAATTGATGATTTGAAACTTGCCACATCTTGTCATTGTTGATGCTCGAGATAACTAGTCAGACAACAGGATAATGGTCAACGTTAATATTTCATAATCATTTCCTCTGATTTCAAAATATCGTAGGCCTATACTGAATCGAGATGGTGATCACGATGTCAATAGCCGTCAATAATCGCTGTTTTACTGTATTATTAAACAATCTGCCCGTTATATTGTCCCGATTATAAGCATGTTTGATTTGGCCGAATTTTTCAATTCTCATCCGTTGCATGCATTTACAACCCTCAATTTCCTCAATGATCGTCAAAGTGTATCATTTCACACTGCATCCTGTTGTATGATGCCGCTTTTCTGCTCATCAAGCAGTATCACACTCTATCCATATCCAATGAGTAATTTCTTGCATGTCCTTATACAATTTTAAAACATTTTATGGTACGTATTTTCCCATTATTCAAGGATTGAGAAAGCTATTAACGAAATAATCAGAATATTTAGTTCCCTTCAAAATCTATAGGTCTTCTTTGGGGACTTATTATTCAAACGAAATAATGAAAACAGACGCCGAACTCCCAGTAGAACCACGCAAAATATGATAGACTGAAATTATTACAGAGAGGAAATGTCACCTTGATCAGGAGTTTAGAAGCTTTATGCGTTAATGTGGCCCTCATGGGGATTCATTGAAAGCCTACTTCATTATTGCCAGAGAATGCGCGCCAAGACCATTTATTAAATCAGTTTTCATCTGAAATTCCATTTCCTGCAAATTACCATGACGATTCAATCGATATTTTTTCCTACATTGTCGGAAATGATAAGAATGAATTGAGAAACATGGAAGAAACTTGCTATTTATATTCTAAACCACTTCATTGTTTGTCAGGATTCGAACTAAGATTACAATTTGAAGCCGTTGGTTCATTTTTTATGTGCCCAAATTAACGTGCGAATTGATGTCATTACATAGTTCATTATTCTAAAGAAATACTATCTAAGGAGCATTATTTTTATGATGCTGTTGCTGCTGGTTTAGTTTCATGCAGAGGCAGGGACATCGTTGTCATCATTTCCCTATGCTCATGAGTGTGTCGATAATGTTCTAATAAATTGTGATTTTACGTGTCTGTGGTAGTGTCTGTATATGTAATTGAGACTAGGAATAGAAAGGGGGTGACCATGACCCTTAGTCAGGAACCAACCTTGTATTCGCCTAAACCAAAGTTTGGAGACCAAAGAAATATCCTTCTAGGATGGTGGACGTAAGGCGCATCACACTCGCCATATACCCAACGGCACTGCGAGAAATATCCGGCCGGACCTCCAGGATCTCAGCAGAAATCTCGCAATCCCTGAGAACTCCGAAGTGTAGGGACAGGGTTTACCCCGTTAATCCTCACAAGGATGTGGCGAATCGGGCTGAGGTGGGAATCGAATCCACTTTTTCTGTTTTGTCCCACATGCTTAGCGTTGCCAGTTCCATTCCTCAGACCAGAATTAAAATTCTTGTCAGAGCCAGGAATCCAACACGGATCTGAAGGGTGGCAGCCAACAACGCTAGTCACAAAACCACGAGGTGGTGCTGTGTTTTGAAATACTGTATGTTGAAACTATCCTGTCAACAAGACGTGAGACAATTCATGTCAATAAAACAGAATTTGCAAAAGAATCTGGCAAAATGATAGTAGTTTTAGTTGTCCGTTGTAGTTTTCTTTGTGGGCTTTGAATATTTCCATCATCAGCCTTATACACCGGGGTGTGTGTGTGGAATCTTACCTAAAGTCAGTGTTATTGTGATATTATTTAAATTTGAACTACAGTAAATGTAGCCAGTATATTATACACTTTCGCATTACTCAAATCGATTTGAAGGGGGAAATCACGGAATGCTACTGCAAAACTAGATGAGATCAGGATACAAACATCCTACCTCTTCAGCTGTCCTCACGTGGCTTAGTTCAACCTGATTAGTCCTCAAACCAGGGTTTCAATTCTTCGTGGAATAGCTTGGTAACCGTAAACGAGCCTTACAAACTCTACAATTCCGCTTATCCCTAGGCCTTGCACAGGGGCCGAACTATCATTAAAAGAACACCCGTTTATGAATACAAAGCAAGGTAATAACATATTCAGGATAGTTTCATTCTTTGTCTAACAATATTTGGAAGATATTTTAAGTGAGCCTCGAGCTGTATGGTTGGAATGTGAATTTCACGAAGAAGCTAGTGCGTGTTTTCCCGAGCGACAGAAGTGTGGTGACGAAGTGCCGTGCGAGTTACGAAATCCAGTGACATCGTTTCTCCCAGCTTGTGAACAGCCTGCAGCAAGTGATCGTAAATAACTGTAGTCGGTGTACATAAGTGAGAGGAGCAGGTAGTTTCTGTCAAGGCCACCGTACTCATTAGGACGGATTAACTTCTGTGGTCTGTTGACAAGTGAAAGGGCCAAAAGCGCTCAAGGAAGAGACTTGAGGAAACTGGAGTAAGGTTCCAATTGTTTGTATTTGCTGATGAGTGGTGTATGTTCTGGCCGCAATAAAGTTAATTATTTCATTTAAAGGAACATCCTGTGTTGTGCTTCAACCCACCGTAATCCAGTTAACAAAAGTGCCACTAGGGGGGTGGCACGTTGTACTACTTGTCGGCATAAATTCTTCCATAGATTACAAATTACCGGTACTAAAACATATTTACACCAAGGATCATCCTTTCTCAAATTATTCACAATATACGTCTTGAATGCGCATCTGATTTTAAGAATAGTTACTAAAAAGAAAATTGGTCGGCCCTTGATGCGAATTTCATCAGTAATTCACACAGGTATGGACTCAATAAGACTGCGGATAAGGTTCACATGGAATACACGTCACTCTGTAATCAAGGGATTCCGATATACGTGAAATGACTTCTTCTTCTAGGACATCTCAGAAGTTATTAATACAGTAGGTCTCATTATTTATTCAATTGTTACTTTATTTTACTTATATCGTTTAACTATTACGGTTTATTTATTTTGAGACTTGCTGTCATGAATACGTCACAAACACCCAATTCTCAAACCAGAGGAATCAACCACAAGTGATAAAAATCACCATGGCCCAGTCTGGAATCACACCCGGGAACCTTCTGGCTAGACCTTAGCATGCTAACCAATTAGCCACGGGACCGGATCATGGGGCATATCACAGACCAGGAAATATGACAGCGCTACGTTGAATATTCCTCATAGGCTATATATAAATCTTTAACATTACGGACCTTATGAACATAAAACTTTTCAAAAATGCAGGTGCTTTATATAATGCTGTCGCAGACACAAAACCGACCGGAAAATTGTGGAAATTCTAGTATCTGACATGAAAACATCGTGAACCTGAAAGATTTATCATGCACGTTACCATTTTTGTTGACCAGAACTCAAGGAAAACAAAGATCTGAGCCATCCCCAAAGGGGGTGAAATTTCACCAAGTCTCGCAAGGCATAGACTGGAGGTACCCAGATTGTTGCATGAATCAAGTTCCCAAATCTTCTCCTACCAATCATTTTGCTGCAAATACTACCTTCATTTGCGCGTTACTGCAAAATTAATTTCTCTCTGTCATTTATTAGCAGAAGCATTAACAGAACCGTTACAACGACGTTAAAAACAACAACAATCACTGCTACTACAACTATAGCAGGAATATGTCTCAACATTTAAAAAATGGACATACATTATCCTAGTGATGTTACATTCTGCTGCATTCTGTTTCGTTGGAAGTCCACAAAAAGGAATTCGCCCAAATTAGTACCAAGGAGATGGAATTTCACTTTACTCCGTTGTAGAGGTGCCTAATGAGCACGGTGAAGGAGTGTTACGACCTGTCATAGACATTCTTGTGTCACACGTTGATTAAAGTGGGTGAGTGCGACAACGACATCTGGGTTTATGGCTCCCTAAAGGAATTTCAGTAATACATCCTACGTTGACATAAATATCTAGAAGAAAAAAATACAAATTATAAATGTGGTGTTTATCCCTCATAATACTTAGGGCAGAGAGGATTTTGTTTACGATCAATTATGAGAAATTGCACGTAAGCAATTTCGTATGTTTAATGTCATGCACAGGATAAGATGTAACACACAATTTAATGCGGATTACGATATCTACAGTACTAAACTAAAATAAGGGAATTACTTAAATGATCATTTACAGCACTCTGTTTAGCTCACTGGAGAATTTGTATTTCTTTCATAAATTCAGGTAGAAATTTTCAGATTGTGACGTACCATCTGAGTAGGAAACCCTCCGTTTTATGTAATTTGCATAAGACTAAATTGCGTGTCATATACAGTATGCATCGCCTCAATTAAAGAGTATAACCATTTCGTATGAACTCAGGCATATGTGATATTTCTGAACTATGACAATGGTAGTTATACCGGGTGAGTCTTCCGCCCCTTTTTTTTTTAGTTTTCTGCCACACTTCTAACGTCTGATGCCAACATGGTCTACAGTTCCCCGTCTTCAGGCATGCCACAATGACCCTAAATGACTTAACATGATTTATGTCGACATGGAAGCAAGACCTTTACAAAAACATGCGTGCGACATGTGATTATTCAATGCATCAAACTGCCATACGGGCATGTACAAAGAACATGCCGATTATACGGTTTCAGTGGGATACGAAATTAACGCTGGGTACGGTGGCTTGCTGATTAAAAACGTGAATGAACCTCCGAAGCGGGAATCAGTATCACATATCATGCGCTTTCAGGCAAGATGTAGCGTCTAGTAGCCGTGGAGCAATGGCCTAAGTGCGTAGAAGGTAGCTGTCCTGTTGATGAGAGGTGGGTTCGATTCCCACCATCGCTGAATATTCTTATGCTCATTTTAGGCTTTGGGGATCAAATAGAAGATGGTGATGATGATGATAATTGTCTTTATAAGGGTCCTAACATCTAGGTTATCGGGCCCTAATGGTTTGGGTGTTCATGAAAAATGAAAATGAACCTTCATTTAAATATAACTACAAACTTACAACTAAAATTAACTACTGGCTTACACATGCCGATTATACGTATTCAGTTGGATACGAAATTAACGCTGGGTACGGTAGCATACTGATAAAAAAACGTGAATGAATCTTCGAAGCGGAGAGCAGTAGGCTATCACAAAGTACATGCCGATTATACGGTTTCAGTTGGATATGAAATTAACGCTGGGTACGGTGGTATACTGATAAGAAAAAGTGAATGAACCTTCGAAGCGGAAAGCAGTTTCACAACTCATACGCTTTCGGGCAAGGTGAAGGGGCGAGTAGTCGTGGATCACTGGTCGAAGTGCGTAGAAGGTAGCGGACCTGTTTTTGGGAGGTGGGTTCGAATCCCACCACCGCTAAATATGTTTCTGCACATTTGCTTCGGGGATCAAATACAAGGTGATGATGATGGTGATAATTGTTGTTTTCAGGGGCGTAACACCTAGGTTATCGGCCCCTAATAGTTTGGGTGTTTATGAAAAATGAAGATGAACCTTTAATTAAAACTAACTGCAAACGTACACAATTAGGAAAGAAAAGGAAAACAAGTCGCCTCCGTAGCGTAGCGGTCAGCATGGTTAGCTGCCGCCCCGGAGATCCTGGGTTCGATTCCCGGCTCTGCCACGAAAATTGAAAAGTGGTATGAGGACTGGAACGGGGTCTACTCAGCCTTGGGTGGTCCAAATGAGTAGAGGGGGTTGGATTCCCCCCTCAGCCTTCCTTGAAGTGGTTTTCCGTGGTTTCCCACTTCTTCTTCGGGCAAATCCGAGATGGTGCCTACTGTAAGGCAACGACCACCTCCTTCCCTCTTCCTTGCCTATCCATCCCATTCCTTCCTTCCCATCCCTCATGCGGCCCCTGTTCGCTTTGCAGGTGAGGCCGCCTGGGCGAAGTGCTGATCATACCTCCCCAGTTGTATCCAATCCGACCAAGTGTTCCCAGCTCTAGGACACTGCCTGAAAAGGCGCTAGTGGTGAGTTCCTTCGATGAGCCCGTAGGAACCACCAACCTGGAAGGTAAAATTGACCAAAAAAAAAAAAGGAAAACAAAAGAATATAAAGGAAAATAAAAGAAAGGGGGAAGAAATGCCCTCAACCCTCGAAAAATGAGCATTGAGGGTCTTTGAAAGAAGGAGAGCCAGGAATGGCAGAGAAGGAAAGGGAAAGAGGAGACGGTCCGCCCCAATGGAAAAAGGCGAAAAACCGCACCCAGCTCAGGAATCCCTCGGGATCGATTACTCTCGAACTCACAGGCTGTGATCCCTTGAGCGTGTAGCATTACCCAAGGTGCACAATAACTGTTGGGGATACACACCCTGCCTCCTTGAGGGCCTTGAGCAGTAGGCAGGAGATACCTGAAAGAAGAACAAGAGGTCTGACCCCTCGAAGAATGAGGGATCAGGAAAAATGAGAGAAGAGCCAATTAAGGCAGAAAAGGAGAGACTCCCTAGGCCTCGGATACCCTAATACCGTCGGGGTCGGAAGAGAACAAGAGTTGACAAAGAGAGGTCGACAGGAAAGAAGACGGAGAGGAGCCCAGCTCAAACAAGTAGAAGCAGTTCCCACCAGATGTGAGCCCCTGGGAGATTAAATATAAGAACATGGTGATGAAATAATTATCACTTCTAGGCTCCACACTGTGTCAAGCCAGTACACATTGAAACCTAAATAAACACCGCATGATATTAGTCGAATGTGGCCCGTGTATATGATTCCCAAAGCTTAAAATGTACACAAAAATATTTAGCGGTGGTGGGATTTGAACCCAGCACCCGAAAACAGGACGATAGTCTTCTACGCACTTTGACCATTGCTCCACGGCTACTAGTTCCTCCACCTTGCCTGAAAGCGTATGAGATGTGATACTGTTTCCACTTCGAAGGTCCATTCACGTTTTTTAAATCAGTAAGCCACCGTACCCACCGTTAATTTAGTTAATTTCGTATCCAACTGAAACCGTATAATCGGCATGTTCTTTGTACATGCCCGTATGACAGTTTGATGCGTTGAATAATCACTTGTCGCACACATGTTTTTGTAAAGGTCTTGTTTCCATGTCGTCTTAAATCATGTAAGGTAGTTTAGGGTCGTAGTTTAGGGACATTGTGACTGTCGACCATGTTGGCATCAGACGTTGGAAGTGTGGCCGAAAACTAAAAAAATAAGGGGCGGAAGACTCACCGGGTATAACTACCACATCTTCCATACTATTCATTATACAGTACAGTATTTAGACCAAATTTTGTTTCGATGGCCTGTAGCTCTCTAGAATTTTGGAATCCATCGCAATATCTGAGAGAATAAGCATGCAATGAGTTCCAAAATTGGCACTCAGATAGGTAATTATATTTCAGATTATTTTGAGCAATCCAAAAATCACAGTGTTGTCAACATTATTCAATGTGTGCTTGAATATTCAATGTTTAACTGCATGTAACATACATATGAATAAATAAATGTCTTCCCAAATTTACTTGTGCTATAAATGATTCAAAACATACTACTCAGCATATCATTAGGACTACCAACTGTTCATAAATGCTCTTCAAATTCTCTAACCCCAGTCTCAATATATCAGCAGGTATGATGGCAAACAGTTTAAACTTTGTAAACGTATAGACCATAGTATTGCAGATACATTTGAAGCAACCCACACATGACAGTGTTGCCAATGTATTTCTACACGTACTGTAAAGTTCAATGTTTAACTGCATGTAACGTCCGTACTGAAAATGGATTTCAAACAAATATCGTTTGTGCAAAATGTGTATTTGTTTGTATAACTATGTGTACCGGTACTATCATTGTCGCCAGGGACACCAAGTGTATATTAATAATCTCAATATTTTTGAATCCTAGACTAAAAATCACAGAACATGTGTATGGAATTAACTTAAAATTGATCACATTGAAAGTCCAAGTTTTGTTAAGACGTCAAAGTTAGTACTACCAGCATAATTCTATACACACGTATAAGATCGATGGGCAAGTCCAAGTAACATCCACACAAATTTATGGATTTATACCAAATTTAGCACGCTACTGTACATATTTACAGTGTCATCAAGGCTACCAACCACTTCGTTATATTCTGCAAACCTTTGAATCCTAGACTAAATATCGTAGAAACTGTCCACAGGCTATATACAATTATGAACTCTGCAAAATATTATATCTTCATATTGCATATACATTATGAGCAACACGTTCATTTGACTGTTACCAACATATTTCTACCCACTTTTAGAGGTTCCATGTTTAACTGCAAGTAACTTCCATAATATACAATAGATTTCTACCAATTTGTTTTATAAGCAGTGTATGCCATAAGGGTTATAATAATATTCCAAGGACGCAGCCCTATCAACTATCTAGCCGTGAACGCTCAATATCTCTGATTCCATAATAAGGAATTATACTGTAGTGCTCTATTAGGCCTCAGTATTTCAGGTATATTCAGAAAAAAATTATAATGCTATTGTTACGAACTTATTTGAGTATATGAAGCTATTATTTTAAATAGGTCTAAATAATTAAAACATTAGATTGAATCTTAAATTTTAGGAAGAGTAGGCTCTTAAGTTTGGCAAATAAACTACTTGCTCTTATAGTCTTCCTTCATGGTTCACTCATTTAATCTTAGAGCTTTAACAGTCTGAGAAAAAGAACCAGGATCTTGGAACATTTCCACGGTTGCTTTATTATTGTCGTGCTTATTACTGTTTCAAACGTCATTTCCATACACGTGCTTTGTGGTCATTCGCGATGGTACGAAATTTTAGACTTATACTGTAACTGTAATAAATCCTGTGAAAAAGGAATTTTGTTTAGAATCTTCGCGTGGCCACCATATTGGTTTACAAATTATAACTATTTTGAAAATAAATTCAGAAAACTTGTAGACTATTATATTCATCGAAAGATACAAAATTTCAGGCGTTTACAGTAGCTATAATAGGTCAAGAATAAAGGGAATTGCTTTTTTCTGATTCACGTGGCCACCATCTTGGTTTCGTGCTTGCCAATGTTTTCAAAGAGATGCAGTCAGACTTGTATTAAAAGTTTCCATCACGGTACTAAATTTCTGTCTTTTAGGTGAAATAGGTCCTGATAAAATATAATTACATTTCAAAAGTTCGCGTGGTTACCATCTTTGTTTCATGCCAGTTACGATTAGAATGTTACATCTATGAATTTGTCTATAAGTTTAAATGACGGTAAAATATTTCATACCGATAGATATAATATATCATGAAAAAAGGGAATAAAATTTAGAAAATTCGCAGAGGCATATTTCAGGCTTATAGCATTAATGTATCCCAAGTGAAGAGAATGGATTATGAAAATTCGCGCGGGTGGCATATTAGTTTCGTGGTTGTCACTGTTTTGAAAGTTATATCAATAAACTTGCGATACGTGTCTCTATCCTGGTATAAACTTGCAGGCTTATACATCCAATAGGTCACGAGAAATTTTCAGTAGTTTTCTGACGGTCATCTTGGTTTTGGAAATAACAACAATAACAATATGTTCCAAGATTCTGGTTCTTTACTCAGAGCCTCTTATAGCTCTAAAATTAAATGAGTGTACCATGAAGGAAGACTTTAAGAGCAAGTAGTTTTGGAAAATATTATAAGCGTTCATACTTTTTTGTATTTTATCATGCTACAAAATGTCAGGTTAATATCTGTTATAGATCTCAAGAAACAACAGTTGAGTTCTGAAAATTTGCACGACCGCAATTTAAGTTTCGTCACGGTTTTGAGAGTCACAGTGCAGTAGCTATGAATTTCTTTTGTTGTCTTTCATGGTACAAAATTTCAAGCTAATAGCTTTAATAGTGTTCGACATATTGAATACTGATGAAACATTTCATGCGGCTGCCATGTTGGATTGATAAAATGTATCGAAACTCGAAAGGTGAGGTCGGAATCGACTGACACAGTAGATGCTTCAGTCCTTACCATGTTCCAATAAAATAAACCGTTGTATGAGGACCCATATACACACAGAGACGGACACACGCAGACAAAAGTTGATCTCGTAAGTCCATATGTATTATGATGGAGATAGGCTATAAAAGAGCTTGTATGGGTGGGATGCTCGAAGGTTCTGATACTATTGTTATTAATAAATAACATTCTTGGGAAAAAGGAATGACATGTGTTACTTATCGGTAGACTATTATTTACTTATTATTCATATACAGTATTAGGCCTATATACATTGTACCCCCACCCAGTATTGGGCAAACTCATGTTGACCGACTGAAGACTTAAAACTGGCATATACTAGTAGGGAAATCAGAATGACTCAGGTTATCAGACAGTTGCAACACACACCCAAGTACATGGAGCTACCTGATCACGATGTGGCAAAGCCCCTGAAAGAATCAACAACAAATACAACAACGCTTGTTAATTATTGTTGTTTTAAGGGACGGAACTACGATGTCATCTGCCCTTAGAAAGAACAACGCTCTATGCCTTGCATAGTGGCTAGCATTCTTGAATGTCACCGCGGAGGGCCAAATTAAACTCCCATCCCGGCCCTGCCAAGAAATGTAATTCTGGTCCGAGTTCTGGAACGGGGTACACTCAGCATCGAGATACACAATTGAGAAGAGGCAGGTTTGATTCCCACCGCAGTCATCTTGGAATTAGTTTTCCGTGGTTTCCCACTTCGACTCCAGGCAAATACCGAGATGGTTCCTAAATTTAGGCTGCGGCCACCTCCTTCCTAATCCTAATCTGAATTACAAATACATACACTAACACAGTCATCAAAATAACACAGGCCATCCGACTAATTCCACACACACTCAGGTACACGATGCCGCGAAGCCCCTCAATGAATCAATAACAACAAATTGAAAGTCACGCCAGTTAATAGTTACGCTTTAACATAACATTATTATCATTATTATATGCATTAATTCAATAGAATAGATCCCATTTGGCGCGCTCACAAGTAGCCGATTATAGCAAATCAAAAGAAAGAGTATTACCCTGAGCAATGACGAATTGCCCAATAATTTCATAGATATCTACAATTTGTTTACAAACAAATGTTTAAGCAAATAAACAAGATGATAGCCCTTGCCAAAACTATGTTGCGTCGAGCCTGCATAGCAGTAATGCCGGGCCCATACACAGCCAGCCCCTGTCAGAAGTGTATCGCGTTGAGCCTTGCTGTTGTGCGAGGCTAATGCACAACGAAACTGATAGATTTCTCGCATGGTTCCCCAAGCTATTATTATTATTATTATTATTATTATTATTATTATTATTATTTTATTTATATTATTGACGTAACTTGGTTCTTATATATAATATTGTTATAAACAATACCTTACAACGAAATGTAGATTGGTGGTTTGTAATTAGGATTTCAGATAAATCACCTCCTTGTCGAACATGTGTGTGTGTCCGTAGGGATTCGTTCGTCGAATGATAACATTAACCCGTGTATACCCAATATTCCTTTTTTTTTACAATGCCTATCATTACAAAATACAATCACAAAATATAATTACATATGTTGCATTTTATTCTCGTAATTGGGGTTTTTATAATTATAATTATTATTCATACCACATTCTGGGCGTCTATCCCCAAAAATATTTCCTTAGCTAATGGAGACGATTTTCAATAGTTCATACTACACCAGTCATATAGTATTATACCCGTTGCCATATCCTGTATTTTGAATTGTAATGGATGTTATGTGCATAACAACGTCAGAAAGAAATATATCGATTGCATGATTTCTCGCTATGAGTACTTCATATTTGTCTAACACTTAGTTAGTTATTGTTGTTTTAAGAGGCGGAACAGAGTGGTCATCTGCCCCTATTCTAACACTTCGTAGTATGGAATTTAGTTATTCAGTCTCCATGTCGTACCTTACCTAGTCCTAGTTAAACTTGGAGAACTAGTTTACATTTGACAATGTTTAGGTTACTAAGTATTTCTTATTGCATGTTTTAATTAGAAGCCATTTTTGCATCAAATGTCTGATATCCCAAATTAATTGTCTTGAGAACATCATGTTGAATCATCCATTAAAAAAAATTGAATGTTTCTCCACAAAGTGGTAGTGAACATTTTTTGGTATATTTCCTTAAAAAGACTCCTGTAATGCTGTGTTACTCGTTTGTCTCGAGCTACTCTACATATGTAATATTTCGTATGCAAGGCTGTAGATTAAATTAATTTTATATCCGTGTTTTAATATTTTGGAAGCTGGATATACCAAGGGAGGAGAGTAGTGACAAACGTAACCTTTGGACATCCTATGCTCAAGTACACTAAATAATTAGAAACCATGAAAAATGATATCGGATGTTATGTCAGTGTGCAAATTGATATACGTATATCTGCGTAATGTGTCTGTCATGCACAGGACATATATATATATATATGTGCTACATAATATCGGTTGTCGCATACATTTGTTTCCTTCTTCGTCACTTTCCAACCACTAATTACGCCTAACAAAACACATCCGCTTCACAGGTATTACAGGGAAGTTGCCGAGAAATACAGGATGGAATATGGAACTTTCAAAACATTAAATAATACAATTTCTCTCACACCAGCGAAAAGAAATACGCAACGGGGAGGACGAATGTAATTCGCAATGGCCATCTATCTAATGTTATAATGTTATGTCTTATTAATTTGATTTCCAGCCTTGGTGACGGGACAACAATTGTCCCAAATCGCAAAGCAGTAGTGAAAATTTTAATGGTTGTGAACATTTAGTGTTTGAATCACCGAATAAACTAGAAACGGCCGAATGTGTACTGCAGTGGTAAGGATCTCGGCTGCTACGCCCGAATGTGCGGCACTAAATCTCAGCGGAGTAAATTGGCAATTGAGTGTCTTTAAATGAGTGAGACCAGTGTCAATAGATTAACTATTATGTTAAATATTCCATTCAGGACAACATTCTGGCACCCTGGGGTCTCGAAAGTCACAGTAGTTAAAAAGGGCTATACCAGAAATTAATGTACTGTACATATATTAGTAAATTAACATACCAATAACCAATTACCTAATACGTAACATGTTTAGATATGTGACCATACATTTCTCTTTCCAGGTAAGTGTTCTTCCACTGATTGCATGTCCACAGCCAACATTAATAAACATACAGCGGAAACCAAGGTAAGTACGCAACTCGCCCGCATTTCACTCTCCCTGGCACTAAATTAGCAATGTGTATGTACACACGTTCATCCGCACAATATTCATCACTGTCATTTTATTAGGATTTTCAGTCAGTTCAAGATAAAATGATAAATTATGTCCAGTGATCCGAGTTCCATATAATAGGACAATTAAGATAACAGTTACTGGTCCAATACAGTCACACTGTGCACGTAAAGATCGCGTACAGAACTCTACTGCCTGGTGGGAGCAGAAAGTATAACATAACAATTCCTGCTCAAATAGACTTACACTTTTCAAGTAAAGAGTGCGGACTGAATTGCTACTGCTTAATTGCTAACTCGGCTAACTCTACTTCCGTCCTTCCTTCCTTCTATAATCCCCTCGATAATAATAGCGCCCCATCGAATACCAGTTCGATTGCCTGTTCGTTTCCAAGGTGTCCCTGTTCTGCCCGATGGGATTGGCACTTCATCACTTCTATAGTTTTGAAGTTTGGTCAAGACATTTTTAGCTGGTTTAGAAAGTACAAGTGAAGCAGTTTACTAGCCTTACTTAAACAGAGCCATTGAGTTTCAGCTCAGGGAACAAACTAGTGATTGAGTAGTCCTAATTTCCTGAGCACAAGAAGAGCCACGACTGGGAATATTTCCATCAAGATGCCTACTCCTATTCTATAGTAACTGGTATCCCGACTGCCAGGACCAAATTCTGGGCTACTCAATCCTTGCCCATGAACCACTATCATTATAATACATATCGAAGGGTCAGTGAAAGGATATACAAAGGAAGTGGGCCGTTGACCCTTTGAAAGGAACCGTCCCGGCATTTGCCTGTTGGTTCAAATGGGAAATCACGAACACCATTTTCAGGACAGCCAAGATGGGATTCGAAACCATGCTCTCCCGATGCCAGCGAGGCACGAGGGAGCGCACGTTAGCGGTCTCGTCCATCGTGACCGGTATAGGTGCTGGTTCCAAATGTAAATTCAAATATTATGAAGGACTCTTGGATATGTTTTATTTTAGATTAGTTATAGAGTTGAGAAATATTATAAAAGTCGTAGACAATACTGACCTTAAAAGATGGACATGTTGGCTTCACCAAGCTTGGATTGTGGACGGTTATGTTACCGGTGAAAATCTTAACCACTGACGCAAAACGTCGCCGTCTACTCGCTTGCATATACTCTAGTGTTGCTCATGCTAGTAATAATGTGCTGTCTTGTGCTCTTCTCTGACTCAGCAGACATTCCGTCAGTGATGCACTCAAAAACAACTCGTAATTTAGAGCTCAATTCACCGATCTATGCACTGGCCCTTTAAGCTGACTTCCATTTTCTCGAGCAGATTCCTTTTAAGCTTTCCTATCTATAATAAAGTGTACAAAAGGCAAAAGTCAACTGCACTGGTCGACTGTAGTGTTTTTTATCCAGCTAAAATAATGGTTTTTTTTAGGTAGATTGTCATGATTCATAAAATAATTATTCCTCGTTCTCCACCGCTGCGAAAAATTTAGGGGCCTCTAACGTAACATGTGTACTAAACGTAAGGCTTAAATTAATTGTATAGATGAGTGGTCAATATTCTGTAATATTCAATGCCTTCGTTTAAGCCATTCTCTATAGAATTCTCCATATCAATATCTGTTACAATAATTTACTGGAAAATGCTCATTTGTTCGAACGAATCATGTTACCTTATCCTCGAGAAATTCAGCCCTGATTGTTTTAAATGTTGAGGTTTATATCACTTTCTTTGGCTACGTTTATGTGTTTAGGTGTGTAATAGGCCTTTAGGGTTGTATGTCATTGCAATCTGAGTGACATGATTTAAATAGCATCCAGCCATTTGGGCGCTTCTTGCGTTATTATATAACGTACTGAAGATTTACAGTAACTAGGAAGCATGATACATATGGGTTCAGAACTCTATAATATGAGTACATAGATAAGAAATATCTTGGTCTCTTACTCCTGGTGGAGCATAGGGCTGCAGTAAGAGCTTCTATCTGGTTCTGTCGGCAGCAAATCGTTTCACCTCTTTCGTTCCAAAGGTCGCCAACGTAAAATCAGTCCAGTTTCCTTTATCAGTTGTTCTTTTAATAAAATACTGTCAGTAGTGCCGGTGATTAGCCCACAGCTCCTTATTCTGGTGGCGGGGCTTCCACCTCAAAGCCTCCAGACTTGCTCCCTCCTTGTTTCAGTAGACTAGGTGTACAGTAATTGTCTTCCTACTTCTTGAGACAAAGATAGGCTTAATTCAATTTACAGAAAGCCCCCTCCTCCTTTCTCAACTGAGCTTGGGACCAACTATGGCGGAGTTTGTTAAAGGATGTGATCGACGTGAATCTCTCAAACGTATTTGTGTGTCGAGATTTGAAAAGAAGGCGAGTCAAACTAAATACCTCAGACAAAAGCAATCATAGGATGAAGACTGACACAAGAACCAGAAGCCGTGCCAGATTCAACGTGGATCTTCTTTTGTGCTTACTTTACTTTAGCTGCTGCTTCATTAAAGGGCTAGATATAGCTTTGTCTTTATTCCAATTTCAAAATAAGTGAGACGATATAGCATGAGCTTTTTCCAGTTCAATTATGCAATGAATGTTCGTTAATTTGAGTAATTACGTACGCTTCAAAGACAACTCTGGTACATATTAATTCCTGCTGAAATGTGTATATACAAATTGAGAAAGGCAAAATTCCCCAGAAATTGTGATGAGATTCTGTTGCTCTAAATAGTTTTTTTCGTAAAAACACATCCGCCTTTTTTATCTTATGGTGTTCTATTTACTGAAGCAGTGATGCTCGCTCCAGAAAATACTGTCGCTGTAACTAACATTATTTGGAGTCCTGGAATTCCTCGTTGTTAATTCATCTTGGGCATGGGAATCTTAGTTATCAGCACCGTGTAGCTGGTTGCGTGTTGATCTTGTCTGATAACCTCAATTTAAGTGATGACTGTGGTAGTGTGTGTAACTCTATTACGGACAGGGATGAGGTACTTGCCCCATGACTTGATGTAACGTACTATCCCAGCATTTGACTGGATGGAGTGTGGAAAAAATCAGAGAAAATCCACACTCAGGATAGCCACTGTCAGCACCGGGATTCAAACCTGCAACCTCCGGACGAGCAAGGCAACACAACGTGGCTCTGAATTCCTACCCTACTACACTGGAATTATGATGTGCATGGCTGTCACCATGGATGTCAAGGTTCGATTTCCGGCTCTGCCAAGAAATTTCATTCCAGTCTGAGGGCTGGAAACGGGTCCACTTACTCTCGTGAGGCAAAACTGAGAAGAGATAAGTTCAATTACCACCTCAGCCAGTTTAGAAGTGGTTTTACATGGTTTCCCACTTCTACTTCAAACCAATGCTAAGATGGTTCCCTAGCCCATGGCCGCCTCCTACCCTAAGCTTACCTCATTAACAAATACACACATTCGTACAGCCGTCACAATGACACAGGTTATCAGATAAATTCCACACATACACAAATACATGGGGCTACATGGCCACGATATCGCGAAGCTCCTCAGTGAGTAAACAACTTAATATATAACCCCTGGCACTACAGACCCAGAAAGGCCTTGGCCTACTAAGCGACCGCTGCCCAGCCATTTGGCCTGCAGATATTGGGGTGACACGTGGTCAGCACATCGGGTCTCCTCGGCCGTTAATCTTGGTTTTCGTGACCGGTGCGCTGCCTTACAGTCAGAGATCTACTCAAATGTCCTCACGAGACTGAGTGCATCCCGTTCCAGCCCTCACGTCTGTATCTAAAATCCCAGACGGAACCGGGAATCGAATCCGGCCTCTGGGAAAGAGGCAGGCGCCCTACCCCAACACCACGGAGCTGACTAGGTAAACAACAACAACAAGAACTCAATTATGATATGTACGCCCTTACCCCGTATAATATACAGCTGTAAATACAGTACATAACAACTTTACACCTGGAGGTCATGTACGAGTACCATAGAATCTTTAGTCACACGAATAATATGAACAACACAGACCATGATGAAGATTGTCTTTTTAAGGGGCCTAACATCTCGGTTATCGGCCCCTAATATTCTAGGAGATAGCGAAAAATGACAATGAAATGGAAACCAGAACGAAAATTGAATGAGACTGAAAATGCTTTCAAATGGAACTCAGATTGAAACGACTCACAATATGGAGAGTAGTAATACTTACGAAGCGGAATTTAGAAGGAAAATACTCACAAAAGGAATAGATTGAAAAATACGCACAAAATGTAGTTTAGGTTCAAAATACGTACAAAATGCAATGTAGAGTCGAAATGCTTACAAAAGGTAATTGAAATTCAAAATACTCACAAAAGTTCCACCACCTACATTGAAAGGCTTACTAAAAAGCAATTTAGATTTTCAATCCTTACAAAATGCAATTGAGGTTGAAAATACTCGCAAAATGCAATTTAGATTGAAAAGACTTACAAAATGAAACATTGATTGAAAACACCTACAAAATGTAGTGTAGATTCAAAACATTCGCTTAAAGTAATTTAGATACACGGGGAGCCAATCAACAAAAACAGTGGGGGAATCTTAAAGAGAAAAGGAAATAGAATGAAAAGAAAACAAGAGGTCTGACCCCTCGAAGAATGAGGGATCAGGAAAGATTAGACAAGGGCCAATTAAGGCGGTAATGTGAAAGACTCTCTAGGCCTCGGATACCCTATTACCGTCGGGGTCGGAAAATAACAAGAGTTGACCAAGGGAGGTCAACAGGAAAGAAGACGAAGAGGAGTCCGGGACATGTAAGTGGAAGCAATGCCGGACTCAGCTGGGGTCCCGTGGTCGCCAACCCACACCCCACTGGGGGAATGAACAACACATATGAGCCATTAAATTCAATCTACGTCGTACATGGTTCAGTTGGCGTCAGTTCCTTGACCATCTAGTAGTGTAGTGGCTAGCATTCATGGTTGTCGCTCTGGAGGTCATGGTTCGATTCCAGGCACTGCCAATATATTCAATTCTGGTGGGAGGGCTAGGAAGAAGTACACTCAACCTCGTGTGGCAAAGCTCAGAATAGGAGGGCTCGATTCTCACTTCAGCCAATCTGGGAGTGGTTTTCCGTGGTTCTCCATTTCCATTCGAGGCAAATGTCAGGATGGTCTCTATCTTAAGCCCACGGTCATCTCCTTCCCAATTCTCACCTGAATTATAAATAACTTACACACATTACTACATAAACAACAATAACACAGGTTATGAAAAAATCTACACACATCCATGTACATGGTAATAAATAACCACAATGACCGAGACTCTAAAATAAAACAACTACAACCACATAGTGTCTTATTAATGGATTGGAACATGTCTCTCAAGCTCAATCGCCCACTGGCCGGCTCGGAGCGGACGAGCTGTGAAAGAGGCGAACCGGTGGTCAGTACGAGAGAGAGGTTGTGGAGGTCACATGGATAATCATTGTCATTGTTATTGTTGTTGATTATTTTAGGGGTTTTACGACATCGTGTTCATATAGCCTTGTGTTCTAGTGTGGGTGTGTAGAAGTGTCACTCTGATTTCTGTATTAGTGTGCGTATTTGTAATCAAAGTAGGATTTGGGTACAATGCGGCCATGTTAGGCACCATTCCGGCATTTGCCTGGAGTAAAAGTGGTGAAATCTCAGAAAACGACTACCAGGATGGCTGAGGTAGGAATCGAAACCGCCGCTTCTCAGTTTTGCCTCACGAGGCGGAGTGTACACCGTCCCAGCGCTAAGGCCCTCAGACCTCCGCGGCTACAGCCAAGAATGCTAGCCACTACGCAACAAGGCGGACACATGAGTAATCACCCAAATACCAATAATTCTATGTGCATTATTTGGCATGAAGTGTGTGATGGTGCAGATTGTTGTATGTGAACGACTTAATTTTTTGAAATGGTTCCACCAATGACGTAAAAAATGAATAAATCACCTTCCTGAGCTGAGGTAAGTACCAGACGGCAACATCAGATAAAGTGGGTGCATATTCCAGCATTTTATCATTGCTCGTAGATAAGTATGTGTCTATAGTTGTTATTCAGAAAGTCATTCGCTGAAACAACTCACAGCAATGCATTCAGAAGACTAGTAATGACTGCTTGTAAGTAATACTGTAATTAAGATAAACAGGTTAGAAATACTTGGGTAAAATTAACAAATTAGCTTCTACAGTACATATAATAACGTATATTAATTAGATTAACCTAGATGAAAAGATGTTCCCTTCACGAACAAAAAATGTCATTAACCTAGTCATTTTAACTTGTGAAGTGTACAACTTGTATGTGCATATTTTATATCAGGTATTTGTGTAATATCTATAAAACCAACCTGATATAAGGTTCTTTTTCACATGATAATTAATTGGGCTTCCTTTTACGTCTGAATAGCATTGTTACTGCACCCGTGACTGGGAGCGGTCTTGTCGTTTGTGGACTTTGAATGAAGCGCCACGCTGCATTTTCAAACGAGCGCCGGGTGATTGGGGGACCAGTCCGCTGCTGCCGCTGTTGAGCGCAGCGAATGACGTACCATCGAAGTTGCGAGAATATCTCACTATATCTTGAACGCTTCCATGCTATGAAAGTTGATATAAATATGCACTAAGCATCGGAGATGGGTTAGCCAAGAAGGAAGAGAGAAGAAAGAAGAGGATGTCGATTCCCGGTCATTATGGGGACCATGAACATCCATGATGGGTCATGTGGTAGGTCAAGCCCAAGCTTAAACACTACCGGAGGGAAGATGATGTGAAAAAGGAGAAGGCTTAGGAATAGAAACAAATATAGGCAACAAGGAAGCGAATCCACATAAAGGAAACAACTTTATTTTCAATAATAAAAACTACCATTAAAATAGTTAGGGAAGAACAAGCTGGAAAACCTCAGATGGGAGAACAAACACTAATCTTCAAACTTTAATTATTAATAGACCATGGACAAATTGTTTAATTATAACAAAGGGAAATACCGTAGCATAATTGATGAAATTAACAAGAAAATCATAGTCTTGCTTGCGAAAAAGACTTTGTATAATGATGCGAGTAGAAGATTGCTGAGATTGCCCGCAAAAAGTCACCAAGTGCACTCTCCCTTCCGTACACGAATTAGAGTACTACGTAAGGACCCAGGACACTGGTGGAAATGCAAACAAGGGGCAACTGATTATTTCTTTTCCAGGCTAAAGGCAAATGTTTCAAGAAGCATTCTAAAATGCTGAAGAGAATGCAATTAATAGGGATAGTTTTATTCCCCACCGAGGATGGACCTATAAGGGAGAGAACGATTGTATTTAATATGGAAAGAGGGAAAGCTTTCGAAGTTTTACGAAAAAAGTTATAATGAAGCAAAATTGCTCGAAGAACAATTGTTGTGCTCAAGTTGGGCTAAACTTTTATCCATCAGAGTGCCGATTAGAACTTTAGCAGAAGAAAGATTAACAAGCCTAACTAGGCAAAACTACAATTTAAAGGTACATTGACAGGACAAGTCAGTAATCACCTCGAGTAGGAAGTTTGCTTAGCGAACTATACTCGCCTTTGACAATATTTACAAAAATAGCTAAAGTAAACTTTATGTGAAATATTAGCAGATGTTTTGTCCATAAATACAACAAATGCAGGATTAATTTCGAGATTGACATGACGTGTTTGTAATCATTTCTGAAAGTAGCGAAAGCAAAGACCTATTTCTTTTATTAGGGAACGAAATACATTAACATTGGTGAATTTTTGACTAGAGTGATTTCATTTTAAAGCAACAAGACCTTTAGGCAAATATAAATTTTTAATCTGAAATTCCTGGGCGCAAGAGAAAAAATAAGAGTAACGATTAAAATGTGGGTTATAACCACATATTATTTATGCAGAAGTCAAGTAGTGATAAATGCTAGATGAAGAGGTCACTTATAATGCAGCCTCCAGTTAACAAAATTTATACCGTACAAGAATTAATTACTTAAATTTAATTGCTAGTAGGTGGAAAGTGGAAAGGAAAATGGGGCGTGTTGAAGTCTGTTCGTATGTTTATTTTTATCACGATATGGGTACCCGGCACAGAGGGTTTACGGAGCACACGGGAAGTTCACTATTTAAGTTTATGGTTTGTTCTATTTCAGAAATTAGCTGCAGTTGAAAGTTTGAGTTCTGAGTTATTTGCCAGTGTGATGTTGCACTGTATAGAGTCCATTGATGGATTCGAAGTTTCGAGCTTTGCAAGTAACGTTGAACGGTGCAAGCGGAAAAATCCTCGATGGCATTTGAGAATAGTTACGTACAATTTCAAATCTTAAAATTGAGCATAATTCCCAGGTTGGAGGGAAAGTATCCCCCTTGGTTTGACACGGAAGTTCTTGAAAGTTTTCATAGCCATTTAATGGCGAGTTGGAAAAGCTCTAACTAAGCAATGAGAATCCCTCGTTGGAGGCTGTTAGCAAGTTGCACAAGTTTGTGAATGTTCATATTTTGCAGAAAATGTTCATTTTAAGCATTCATATTAACATTGATGAAAGCCCCATAAACATTTGTACTTAAAAACACTGATTCAGGTACTTATCTTTTTCATAGTAGAGATGTGAGGTTTCACGGCCAGCCGTTAAAATGTTTGTTAAAACATAGCGACTTATCTGAAAATCAACACATGGATGAAGAAGCTGGGCACTTCCTAGTAAGAGAGCTGAACGGTCACAGCGAAGCCCTTGGCGGAGAGTGGGCGAGGAAATTCAAACGTGCTAGAGAGCCGAACCAGAGAGGGGAGATGATGATGATGATGATAATTGTTGTTTTAAGGGGCCTAACATCAAGGTTATCGGCCCAGAGAGAGAGAGAGAGAGAGAGGGGAGAGGAGGGGAACCAGAGTGGGGATACAGAGTGGGCAACATACAAAAAATAAATTTTACCTGTATCAATTTTTAACTAAAGCGATGTAGTCTCCATGGAGAATGCAGAGATCGACGATGATGCCATCTACTTGAAATTTGTAGAACCAGTTGGTGAGGTGATTGAAATCCAAAGCATCAGCGAGTTGCCGGATGGAGCACTGTAGAGAGATCTTACACAAAGAGAAAAATGCCATCTGAAACAAACTTTCAAAAAATATAAGGGGATGCACAAAGAAAACAGGAAACAAAGAGGTCTCTGCTGGTGTTCACAAACAAAATAAGAGAAGTAATAGGAACATGAATAAAGGAAGAAAATCAAAGAGTAAACTATTAAATCTAACATAATCTGTATATTCAGGAGAATATACCACCATGAAAAGGAAAGCTGTCCGAAGCCGTTGCCGATTCCCGCCGGTGATCGATGCAGTCTTGTGTGCTATGGGGTGCACAAACCAGCTAATGGAGGAACCGGACCACACCATCCGTAGCCGAGCTGAAGGCCTACTCGACATCCTGCAAAATATAAAGTAAGACGGTCACCATATTTTTGTAGTTTTATGTAGCGTAGTCATGCGTATCCAAAGTTAGTTCTTTTGATTATAGCTGAGCCGTATCCAAACTTAGTTCTTTCTTATTGTAGCTGAGCCGTACCCAAGCCTAGTTCTACTTATTGTTGCTGACAAGGTGAGCCGCAACCAGGTTTAGTTCTATTTATTCTAGCTGAGCTAATATCAGGTGCTTATTCAAATATTTATTTTCAAGGTTTTCCCAAGGATAATATGCTATTCAGATTGTCCAAGTCCTATTTATTTAGTGAGGTTTTGCAACGATCATCGCACGCTTTAATTTGACATTCAAATACGCCTCGTGATTGATTTAGTAGTTGTGTAAATATATTTTTGGATGTATTCCTGAGTTGAATTGAGTAAGATAACTCGAAATGTAGTCTTCATGTTATTTCTCGTTTTCATTCGATGCATCAGTATAAGTGTACCTTCGATTGAGGTCAAGAGAAAATAATAATAAGAATAATGTTTGTTATCTCCAATGGCATATATTGTAAAATTGTTATAACACTTTCTGAGATGTAAAATATTGAGATATAATAATAAGCATGATAATCATGGCTTGAAGTTATTCGTATTAAATAAGTGGTGAGATCAGTGACCAATAGCTGACCGACTGAAGATTTTTCATATTCTAGAAAGTTTTAAATGCTCATTCTGTGGTAAACCAGATATTCATGTACCGAGGCTTTGAGTGTTTTTTTTTTGATATTATGTTAGGATGAGTTATGGCATTGATTTAAGATGTTGAATGTTGAATCATTTTGAGGCAGCTAAAGCCTCAGTTAATCGGGCATGTCGAGGACATGGCACCCTTGTATTGAGAATACTAGCGTTCAAGCACAGTTGTTGTGCCTTAACGCTAAAATGGGCGAAAATAGGCTTTCGACCTACTACAGTAACGGTTAAGACTTATTCTGTACTAAAAATTGCTGATTGAAGCGCTTGAAAGCAACTTAATATACACAATGAATGAACAAAAGGATAATCTTTGTCAGGAGGAAGCATGCACTCGCCTCACGTTATCGACTACAATTTGCTTAATATGCGAGCAACTTGCACCATGCCCACAGACAGTGGTTATTACTTACATACCAAAATAGCTTACACTCTGCCATGTAGCTGCAAATGAGGAAACTTATGGCTACAATATATGCAGCGTCTGTACCGCAGTGGCATCTGTAACGTATTTACCCTAATAAATATATCATATTAAATTAACTGTATAATTACAATATCCACAGATTCACATAACACAAATACAACTCGTAAAACCACCTCCAATAATATAAACTAAATTGCTGAAACAATATCTTTGCACAAACAACTCTCAATCTACAATTATTACTCTTATAGACATATGTAGTTACATCCTCAACTACAACTTATGACAAGAACAATGTCTCTTTATCTTACACAATGCTTAATTGTGAATTTCGAACAACACATATTTATAAAATCTTACACCTGGAATTACCGAATAATTTATAAATCAGACCCAATGATCGTTATAAACTGAAACATCTGAATGTTTACAAACTGAAAGAACTGAATGTTTATTACACAGAAATGGCTGAATGTTTAAATTACTCAAACAACTGAATGTTTAATTTCTGAAACCATATTTGTTAAATTTGAAACTAAGTTTCCATTTAATGATAGCGCGAAACCATCTTCGACGAGTACTGCCAATTCTCGACTATAATTAAGACGCAAAGAATTTTGTTTCGATGTGGCTTGGTCCCTAATTACAATATTCAATATGACCTTACAATATACTCTAATATTATATGTTTTTC
Organism: Meconema thalassinum; assembly: GCA_946902985.2. NCBI lineage: Eukaryota > Metazoa > Arthropoda > Insecta > Orthoptera > Tettigoniidae > Meconema > Meconema thalassinum. Next base: position 1,162,276,779 of record OX336389.2, on the reverse strand, counting down.
CCTGCAAGGCAATCCGTTTTTAAACATAATTGTATGGTGAGTTCACTGACTCTTAACACTTGACATAGATATTCTAGGTTTGAACGTGTATTTGCCGTCATGCCTATCAATAAATTCAAATCTTATCCATAAAACGATTTTTTATTGTTGCCCTAACACATCTCTAAGAAATTATACTTCCACATGTATACACTTTCTAACGATAGTAAGAAAATCTCCCATAGGCTTGAATGGTTTAGGTATTTATGACTTGACGTTAAGTGGGGTCAATGCCTCCTTCTTTCTTAAGCTTGCGGGTATGCCTGTACTGGCGTCTACATGTATCTCAACATGGACTAAACATGAATTAAAAATCCCATAGTTCACCCTCTCAAATGCATAACATTGAATCATAACCTTGATCAAACAACTAACTAATTATCCATCTAAATGACACGGCCACATCTATCCAAATCTTAACCTCAATTACAAATACACAAACTACTACATCAATCACAAATACAATTGTTATCAGACAGATTCCACACGCACCTAAGCACACGTATTTGTTCTCATGTACTCCCTTGGGTTGCCTTACGCATTTGGATACACTATTGCAGCGTGCTACACTGCTACACGAACTGAGGGAGGGAACTTGTAGACGTTAAGTGTCATTGTTATCAGGGGGTGATTGATAAGGGTGCTTGAAATCCAACGGAACAGGACGCATCCACTATTGACGTCAGGCTATTGTCTAACATGCATTATCACATTCCGACATATCGTATCGATATCTGTCAGAGATGCTCGCTTCTCCGCAGGGAAACCCGTTAGTAAAACGTCAGACTAGTTACTATTCATGAATAGATGAGTTATTGGATATCTATTCCTACTGAGGTATTGTCTGATATTTGTTAGAATATTCTTGCTCTCCAGGCAAGTCGTAATATGAAACGGGGTTGACATTTTAATGAATTACGATTTGATCTTGAATAAGTTCTTAAAATAAATCAAGATGTTCAATAAAGAAAATATAGCCTACTTTCTCCTAAATGCATGGGTATAGTTATAACTGTCCATTTCAAGGAGTATAATTGAATGTTGGTTGCAGTAGCTTGTTGAAATACAACATGCTATACGGATATTATACTTTGATTCATTGAATCCTCACCTGAATTACATATACACACACACAAATACAGCCATCACAATGACACAGGATATCAGACAAAATTCAAATCTCACCCAAGTACACGGAGCTAAATGACCATGATGTCCATGCATCTCAAAAGAAACAACAACAACAACAGCTTCCTACCCAAATCCTTCCTCGCATAAAAGTATGCACACCAGTAAGCCTACAGCCATCACAGTGACAGAGGTTGTCAGACAACTTCTACACACACCCAAGTACTTGGGGTTACCAGACCATGATGCCGCAGGAGCCCTAAATAATCAACAAAAGAAACAACAACAACAATAGACGCTACCGCAGATCAAGGACAACGAATTTTCATGGCTGTAGTCGAGTGTTGAAGTATGTGGTGTTATAAGTACATATATCATAATATTGATTGCAAATACACAATATATATAATATGCTTAACATTATAACGTGTGAGTAGTTATAAATCAATAAATACCAAAAAAAAAAGAAGTAAACAAATTTGAACCTGCTGGGAATTGATCCACAAACCTCCAGACTATGAGTCCAGTTCGCTACCAGTACGCCACACATGCCGTACATAAATACATTGTTATCAACTGGTTTAGTATAACTCCACAATATTATTCTTGCAATAAACGATTTCATCAGCGATTTCTGCCATTTCTATAAACCATTTGATACTAAATATGTATTCTTTTCTTCAATACATTGCTAAAAGGATATAAACTTACGAAGTTACGGAAATATATGGATTTACGACCAAACAATAGCGGCCATTTAACCCAACGGGACGGCACGGACAAGCACGATATTGCCCGGATAGCCTGAACTGTTAGTCCCTACTGCGGTTACATATTCCACCCTAAATGCTAATATCCTATCGGTCGCCTCTTTGAGAACAGTTTAAACCTCCCTATGTACGATGATGGTATTTTTTGAGGCCAGGCCTTGTTGAATTGTAAGTTACGGTTTGGCTATAATACTTGCATGATTCATACATCCTCGATCTTGAAACTATTTAAGTGATGACCTTGTAGTAAGGGAAAAAGACGCTTCTCACATTTTGGTATATTGTTGTAAAATTTGGTAGAGATCGAATGATTAGGTTACTCGGAATTTGATTTAAGCTCAGAACATTTGGGGGGGCACCATTTCTCTTTTGTTATGATGGCGGCGATATACAACATGACAACATGTACCAAAGATGGTTTGATTTGGTTTCGTTTTGTTTGAATTCATAGGGGGGATCAATTTGCACACATACACGGCCACCATCTGCAAACTATTGGGCTGATGACCTGGTAGTTTGGTCAAAAGACGCTCCCCAGACGAAGGTATGTTATTGCAAAATGTGGTAGAGATCAGATGATTAGGTAAGTCGTAATTTGATTTAAGCATTAAACACTTGGGTGGCCGCCATTACGTTTAGGTTAAGATGGTGGCGATATAAAACATGACACTGAGGAGCCCCTTGCTAGTGCTACCACTGTACCAAATATCGTTCAATTCGGTTTCACCGTGTTTAAATTGATAGGGGGGACAGACATACCAAATCCCACACACACACACCCACATACACACTCACACATAGACAGACACACAATGTTTGGCATTGTGTAAATCTCAAAAGTCTGCTTCCATTTTTTGCAAAAATCGAATGTAGGCTAATATAGTGTGATTTCACGACTATATCGCGAAGCTTTTAGCCATTAGGTTATCTTATGCAGATTGTGTAAATAATTATATATGCAATGTAAGGTGTAGGTTCACCTCATGGTGTAGTGACTAGCCTTATTGGGTGTCACCGCGGAGGTACATGTTAGACTAAAGGCTACGCCCAACAACTAAATTCTGGTGTGATGGAGGGAGTACATTCAACCTCGTCAGGCAGAACTCATGAGAGGTGGGTTCGATTTCTACTTGGGCGATTCGGAAAGTGGTTTTCCGTAATTTCCCATGTTTACACCGAGAGAATGCCAAGCTAGTAGGTAAACTAAGGCCACGGCCACGGCCACTTCCTACTCAATTTTTAGTCCCAATTACAAATGCACACACTAGTACAGCCATCACAATGACACATGTTATCATACAGTTTCCATAATTATCTGGGTACAAATTGCCAAATAAGGTCAAATAAGGTATGGCAGTCTATCCATAATTACCTGTCTCCCGAACGTTATTTTTGGCACCCTTACAGTACTTGAAAGCAGGGCCGTGCGGTGGCATTTACTATTCTGCAAGCAGTCAAGTTTATCGTGGAAAGGAACACAGGTTAATACATGTCGCAACATACAGTATTCCTTAAACCTCAGTAGACGGTAGCCTGTTGACCACGGCTTCCCAATCAACAACATAATCAAATTTTACAGTAGGACCGATTTCATACCTTAACATTTTTCTTGTCTTGAGTTAATTCTACAAGAAACTGAACCAATTTTTAGGTTGCTCTCCAGTCAGTCAACACGTGTACAATGTTGATTAAGAGAGAACATACATAATAGCCTTTATCAATGTTACCATTTGTGTTTTATTGTTACCCTGTTTCTCAGTATTAATGTAGAAACAGGGATTATTTACATCCTATTGTATAAGACACCTAAACAGCAGTTAAATTATTTCTAGGTTTCTTTGACGTAGGAGATATACAAGACATATATACAAAAGTAGATCTCTCGTCAACAAAAATGTATTCAAAACTAGTTGTTCCGGGAAGAACTAAATGTCCTACATTCATTTATTCTACTTATGTCAATTGCCTCTGTCAACATAAAAAAAACAATTTGATTGTTGTAATAGATTCGTAGATATTGAGAACCATCTAAATATTTCGGATGGTAGGCATGTTGGATTTTTATATGCTGTATTTAGGGAACAGAGATATGTATTATTGCATGAAGATTATTGCGAAGGTTTATTATTCAAACTTAAATCGCATGATTAGGACAGAAGAAATAAAAGCGAGGTTTAAAAATTTCGCACAGCCACCATCTTGTGATTATGAAGACAATTGAAATAAATTAGATTTCAGTGGATTAAAATGTGTATAAGCATTTATCGTACCAAATTTCACTGCGCTCGGATGGTTAAATCGCGAGAAATGTCCATTTAAATATCTAAATTTCGCGCCACCGCCATGTTGAATTTGTGCTCACCAGGTTATTGAAAGTCCCATAGATGTACTTATGTCCATAGCCTTTATCAATATACAGTACAACATTTCAGTTTGATTGCTGTCGTAGATTAGTAGATATTGAGATCCGTCTAAATGTCTCGGACTGCCACCATGCTGGATTTTCATATATGTGGGATATAGCGTTATGAGCTATTAGATGACGATTATTGCGTAGGTTCATTATTCAAACATTGACTTCGATCGCATGATTGGGACACAAGAAATAAAAAAATAGTTTTAAAATTCCGCACAGCCCCCATCTTGAGGTTATGTAAACAATTGTAGTCTACTAAATTAAGGTTTTAGTGCATTACAATGTATATAAATATTTCCTGTATCAAGTTTCGATGCGCTCGGATGGTTAAATCGCGAGGAAAGGCTATTTAAATAGGTCAAATTTGCTGGCCGCCATATTCGTTTTGTACTTGACAGGGTTTTAAAAATCACATAGGTATACTTTCAGTAGTATCGTTCATCACCGTACAAAATTTCAAGGTGATATCAGTAATAGTTTCGGAGACATAGAATGCCGGTGAAATATTTCGCATGGCCACCATGTTGGATTGGTGAGACGAGACAAAATTTAACAAGCAAGGTCGGGGTGGGGCAAACTAGTACTATGACGTTACTGAGTTTTTATGAAATCACTCCAGCCCTTTAGATTTTATTATGGGGTACAAACACACAGACCCCCTCATTACGCACACACACACATACACGCATACACACACACACACACACACACGGACAAAAGGTGATCTCATAAGCCTACCTTTTCATAAATGAAAATGGGTTAAAAATGGCGGTGATGCTGAAGAATAGTGGAAATAACAAGCTCTCCAACTGTGTACTTTTCAAGTAGCATTTCTAACTAATGTAGGAACCTTTTTTTTAATATACCCTCGTATTATTTTATTTATGGTGTGATTTTTTAGCCTACTTTTCACATATTGCAAAAATTAGGAAAAAGTAGACTTATGAGATCGGGCAAATGTTTGTCTGTCTGTCCTTCTGTCTGTCTGTCTGTCTGTCTGTCTGTCCTTCTGTCTGTCTGTCTGTCTGGCTCCCAAACGGCTGCAGCAATCGAAACAAAATTTGGTACGAGTAAAGATCTATACCTAAATATCTCACGACCATATTTGAAAATTATATCAGTGCTACCAACTGCTGAAAAATCGCAATTGAAATTTGAGCTCCATGTTGGATATCTTGGAAGGTAAGGATGGCAGCTATTTCAAAATTGGCACACGCATAGATAATAATATTGCAGTTTAATTTCCAGGAGGCCATACATGGCAGTGTTGCCAAAATGACTATAAGCCTGCTGATAGGTCCAATTTTAAATGCATATAACATCTACACTATCAATTGGATTTTAACCAAATTTCGTATGTGCTATGTGTACATAAACAGATATGACTGAGCGTAGTCTTAAGAGCCACCAGGGCTGCCAACTGTTAATAAATGCTCTCATTTATTTAAATTCAAATACCCATATATCAGAAAGTATGCAAGCCGACAGCTTTAAACTATGCACACGTATAGTACCTGACATTCTATATTAATTTGGAGTAACTTATATACGTCAGTGCTACCAACATGATTCTATGCCTGCTGAGCGGACCAACTTTAAATACATGTAACTTCTATACTATCATTTGGATTTCAACCAAATTTCGTGTGTGCTATGTGTACCATAACAGATATGACTATGCGTATTCTTAAGAGTAACCAGGGCTGCCAACTGTTAATAAATACTGTCTCTATTTTTGTTACCCTGATATCAATATATCAGAAAGTATGCAAGCCAATAGCTCTAAACTTTGCACACGTATAGTACCTGGTATTCTAGATTAATTTGGAGTAACTAATATAGGCCTATGCCAGTGCTGCCAACATGATTCTAAGCCTGCTGATAGGTCCAATTTTAAAATGCATGTAACTTCTATACTAACTAATGGATTTCATTCAAAATTGACACAACAATAGATCATATTATTTAAAATTATTCCTGACCAATACATGTATGTCACTGTTGCCAACATGATTTTACGCGAGCTGTTAGATCCAATGTTTAACTGCATGTAACGTCCATGCTATCCATTAGACTTCAACCAAATTTTGTATTATGTACCTTAAGAGATGGTACTAAGAATATATTCAGTCACCAGGGCTGCCAACTGTAGTTCTCTATTAGCCTACATTATGTCAAGTATACAGTATTTCGAACTATTTAGAAATGTCGATATTACCAACTTAATTTCGTCATTATTCTAGATAGATCCATATAGATTAATCATTGTCATGAATCTTAAATTTTAAGAAAAGTAGGCTCTTTAGTTCGTCACGGAACTTCTTGTTATTACTCTTTATTGTTCACACCTCGTTAAAACTTACACAGTAGTATTTCCGTTCTAGGTCATAAGGGAATCGCTATATTTAATAACCACATGCATCAAATAAAGGTTGCAATAAGAAATACTCTTACCCCAAAGTCTGGCGAATTGAATTCGGAACGGGAGGTATTCTATTCTATTATATCCTTATTGTTATATGTTGCCATTAGTTGCAATGCCAAAGCATTGGTGATCAAAACAATAATTGTGGGTTCGATTCTCGAACGCGATATGGCATTTTCTCTCTCTGCATTGCATCTATATGACATTTACTCAGTGTACAGTATACAACAACACAGCCAGATAGCTGAAAGTTTCCTTGGTCAATAAAGATACAGCCACCTTCTGAGGTTCTGTGGTACGTATTTACACCTTGGATCCAAAGGCATTGGGTTCGATTATCAATTTTTTCAGGAAATATAATCCTGGTCTGAGAGTTGTAACGGGGTATACACAGCCTGGTTAAGCTTAAGCTTAACTGGGAAGTGATGGATTTCATTCCCACCTCAGCTAGATATTTTTACGTAGTTTCCCATTTCTACACTTGTTAAATTCGGGATGGTTCCTAACTTAAATCCACGGCAATTTCCTTCCAAATCCTAGTATCAAATTACAATTACAGTTGTTGTTAATACATTCAGTTGATGGTCTTAATACATCTTCGTCATCCCTCCATGTAGTATGATGTGTGTTGACCTTGCCTGATAACCTGTATTTATGTGATGACTGTAGTATACAGTAGTGTGTGTAACTGTATTAGGGGCAAGGATGAAGTAAGAGCCCCGGGACTTGAAGTACGGTACCATCCTGGCATTTGCCGACATGGAGTGTGGAAAAATTCGAGGATAAACCTCACTCAGAATATTTGCTGTTAGCGCCGGGATTTGAACCTGCAATCTCTGGACTTGCTGCAGATACCCTCATGGCCGTGGGGCACGATTTATCGAGCACGGCTACGCCGCGGGACTACAAACACACAAACACACACACCAATAGCCATTACAATGACACAGGTTGTCATGCCGACTTTGTATCAGTGGCTAGGTGGATAGCGAGCAAGGCTTTGGACTGAGGAGGCCCCGGGTTTGATTCCCGGTAGAGTGGTGGGTTTTGGTATACGTGTAGTTAATTCCTCTGGCTGGGGGAATGGGTGTTTTTGACGTATTCAGCATTCAAAGCATCCTCATGAAGCACAGGTCGTCCACGGGCGTCAACCAGACCTCTCTGGGGGCCACAGATTTCACACACACACAAGTACATGGGGCTATATGGCCACGAATACGCACAGGATTTCCGCCATTGTTTTAAAATTATTGAACTTTTGACATTCGTGATTCATTTATTGTTGGCTGGCTGCGTGGCTCAGCGGTAACGTTCTCTCTTGCTGTGGGCAAGGTTTTAGGATCGAATCCTGACGCAGTCAGCTGGTATTTGAGGGTGCGCAAATGCGAGGGAGCCGTGTCAGTAGATTTACTAGCACGTTAATGATCCCCTCAGGGTCAAAATTCTGGTACCCCGGCTTCTTTAAATGCTGCAGTAGTTATAAGGGACGTGAAAACAAATAACATTATTATTATTATCATTTATTGTCGACAACAAAGGGTCTTCATATAAATTTGTCACAATAATTAGGTAGGGTAACGTCCAGTCACCTCAGTTTCAAACGAGACTCCTTTGCTCGCAGCTAACAATACCTTTAGTAATTTATTAAATTGAATTAAGTTCGTATATTTGTTTGGTGAAATTTAAAATTAAAAAATGTTATAAGTTAGATTTAGGATAGAGAGTGTGGTTACTGTAAAATGGAACCACTTCATGATTAATAAAATAACCATCTACGTGCTCCACTAAAGAAAAGAAGAAGAAGCGAGAGATTAAAATAGAGAAGAACATGAGTGAGATTAGGTAAATTGATAAAGCATGTTTGCTTTGGGGCGGGGGGGGGGGGGGGGGGGGAGGAATGAATATGCATCACCTTGGAGGGAAAGTCAGAAGTTAATTAATTATACTACAGTACAACACGACAATAGTCACGCATATTTGAGTGCAGCCGTTGTTTTCAATTCCTGCCGAAAGATACTGTAAATACAGTTGACATTAAAATTTTTATCGCTTACAATACTTCATCAAAATTTTCCTGAAATCATTTTAAAATAATTCTGTAATATTGCATGAAATCCTGGAAAAGTAATTCAAATTTCAAAGAGTTTCTGCAAATTGAAAGCTTCACTTTTGCTCTCACGAATTCCATTATTATGTCTAGTTCTCTTTATATCGATTTTTGATCGCTTATTCTGATTAATTCTTTTACTATATAAAATGACTTCGCTTCCAATAGCCAATTCTTTGGTAAGCTTGTCCCATTTCTTTATCTTTGTGATGAATCTTGTTTTCAGGATGGACGTTTCATCATCTCTCTTTCAATGGTACTCTCCATTAGTAGTTAGTATTATTGGCTGAAAACCCTGAGGTTCGGGTTCAATTTCCGGCTCTGATCTGAGGACTGGAACGGTGTACTCTCAGCCACCTGAGAAAAATTGTGGAGCGGTTAGTTAGATTTCGATCTTACCATCCCAGAAATGGATTCATGTGCCCTCCTACTGCTTTTCCAGGCAAATGCCAGGATGAATTTTAACTTAATGCCATGGTCGTCCAATCCTACACTGAATAATTGAGGATAATTTGTAATTATTACAAATACATACTGTATACTACTATTGAAACTGCTACAACACAGATTAACAGACAAATACAGCACACAGCAATACAGCAATCGCGCACAATCACAATTACACGGGGCTACATGACCACAGTGTCGCAATGTCCTAAATCAGTGGTTCTGAACCCGTAGAAGTCTGCGGACCACTCAGCCTGAAATTGAATCATGTACGGGCCCCCCCCCCCCCCCCCCAATACACCTAATCAGTTGTAACCCTTCCACAATAACACTTTTTTAAAGATATTTCAATTCAAAATCTGATAGTCATCGCCGCGAATACATTCGGACGATTCTCGTACAACGCACACCGCTTTCGAAATCCCCATTTATTGACCACTTTTTTATACGCGCTGGTGGACCATTTTCTCCCGCGGACCACTCTCGAGGCACTCGCGGGTTAAAAACCACCGGTTAAAAACACTGCCCTAAATGAATCAACAACAATAACTTTGTGTGTATTGCTCTCTTTGCAACGCTAAGCAATTGCAGAGATGAAATACTTTACTGTAGATGGCAAGGGTGACGTTTTTCATAATTTGCACAGGGATATACTGTATACAACAAAAAGCCTCCGTGGCTTAGGCGGCAGCTCGCCGGCCTCTCACCGCTGGGTCCGTGGTTCAAATCCCGGTCACTCCATGTGAGATCTGTGCTGGACAAAACGGAGGCAGACAGGTTTTTCTCCGGGTACTCCGGTTTTCCCTGTCAACATTTCATTCCAGCAACACTCTCCACTATCATTTCATTTCATCTGTCATTCATTTAATCATTGCCCCAGAGGAGTGCGTCAGGCCTCGGCAGCTGGCACAGTTCATATCCTCGCCGCTAGATGGGGGCTTCATTCATTCCATTCCTGACCCGGTCGGAAACTGGAAGCAGGCTGTGGATTTTCATTTTTCATTTTCATATACTATATACAACAACATTTCCAATTGTTATCATTAAATACAGGCATTGCATGGACTTCGCCTCATTGGAAGACGAAACAGCCCCTGTACGAAATAACTGTCTGTGTAAGGAAGCGTGCATATGGGGATCAATACTGTATATGCATTAAATAACTGATCATTCTTTAAGAACAGTGGCCCATATGCTACACCGTCAATGCATGTGGCTACAGTGGGGTGTGAGAAATAGCACCCTCAATCTCGTTATTCTGATTAGTACTTTCATATTCAATGTTAAAAAAATATCATGTTACTTTATGGAAACAGTGGGTGAGTTATTAGAAAGTTGTTATATATTCATAGGTTTTCAATATAATTGACCATTATCGATTGGTAGGAACATGAATAATCACAAACGGATTTTATACCAATAAAGTGCACAGGCCGAACAAAACATATTGTCATTCATTATTGCTTATCATGCCACGAGTTGCATTGGAAATCGTATGCAAATTAACTACTTCCTATTTATTTTTTCAATTCAACATGGAAATGCTCATGTAAATATTGCGTACTCTGTTTCAGGTACAATACCAGATTTTTTTAAACGAAAGATTGGCATTTCTCCGATAAATGGGTATCATACTATTCATCGACCTTGCACAATTCAAGGCCTAAGCAAACAGAGAACTAATCAGTTACGTGAAAATTTAATAAAATTTGTTATTCGTAATATTACGCGCATAATGGATACTATTAACCTAAGATAACCTTCTGAATAGGCACGGAAACAAACAAAAACATACATTGAATTATTGGAGAATATTTTACTGATATGCACTTCATTATTCGGTGTAGCAACGTGCGTTTAATAGTGCACGACGACTGCGATGGGGAGGCTACACTAAGTCCGGAGATCAGGGGTTCAATCACGGCGCTGATAGCAGCTGTCCTGAGTGTGATCTTTACCCGGCTTTTTCCACACTCACTCCAGGCGAATGCGGGGATAGTAGGTTTACCTAGTTTGAAGTCCCAGGGCATTTACCCTGTCAGCTACACACACACCAACAGTCATCATAGTAACACAGGTTATCAGACAAGTACAACACATACCCAAGTACACGGGTCTCATAGCCAAATTGTCCCAAGTCCCGAAATTGAATTAAGAACAGAACAACACATTTCTACTTCAATTAATAGTTCATCTTCATGTACGATTTTGTCAAAAAGATATGATCCTGGTGGGTAGAGCGCGTGCCACGCATTCGCAAGCCCCAGGTTTGATTCTCGGCTTCGTCAGGAATTTTAGAAACTGATGTGAGAGCTGGAAAAGGGTGCACTCTGCCTCGTGAGGACAATTAAGTTGCTGTCTGGCAGTGAGGTAGCGCCCCGATCACGGACACCAAGATTAACGGCCGAGAGGACCCGGCGTGCTGGCTACGCGTCTTCCCATAATCTGCAGGCCAAATGGCTGGGCAGCGGTCGCTTGGTAGGCCTAGTACCGTCGTGGGCTGTAGCAGCACTGATTATGGATATTATCCGGATTAATCGAGAATCTTTAACGATGCTAATCCTTCCAAGAGGAATGACCAGATCATTTCGTATTTCGTATTTCTTCCCTTGTAGTTCTTTCTTTATTTGTGAGCAAGATGTATGTCACGCGTGAGTACGATGTGTTTTGGAGTTTTTGAAATGCTGACTATCAGCCACTTGTACTCGCGTGTGTAGGGAAATATGCTACTCATATATTGTGACCATATTGGACTGTGTAGTACCAGAAACGCAGAAGGTGTCACGTCACTACACCCTGGGAATAGGTAGTCAAATATTTCGGAGCCACAATAAGGTTTGCCATGTTCAGAATTTAACCACACACTCATTCGAAAAACAAGATGTTCCATTAGCTTAGTTGTGTTAGCGTGCTCCGCACAAGTACACTCAATTGTCGCGCACTCTAACATTAATCACATGTAACGAACCTTACCTCTAGCCCCCTTGTTGCATGAAATTCCGTAATTCTACATTAATTAGCATACAAAGCAAGTGTTATTTGCTTCACTGGGTGGTAAGCTTAAGTAGTCTGAAACAATCTCGATTAACACCCCAGTAATGTCCACTCATGCACGTATGGACGAGAATGGTGTTCAATTCAACAGACTGTACATGGAGAAGGTAATTAGGGGCTCCCCCCTGAGAGTACGGCTCAGGAGACCTCACAGGGAAAATCCAATCATCACGGAGGAACGAACTATATAGTTTTTGTCGTCATCAATTTGTAATGTTTGATTTAAGGAGCATGGACATCACGATCAACAGCTCCGTGTGCTTCTATATGTGTGTGTACCTAAATATTAAGCCCGAAAAGCTCATGTTAGTGTTCACTTTATTGAGCATACGTTGGTACTCCGCCCAATGACGGTTAGAACGCACCGCGAGAGCTTTGAGCTAGTTACTACCCTTATTTTGACTCCAGTAATTCATTCTAATTTTCTGACTGGAAGGAAGTTATTATATGTCTTAAATTTGGAATTCTACGAATTTATTAATGTTATTATGAATATACCGTTACATTACTCTGTATTAATGGATTTATGGCGATATCGGATCCCAATTTTTCCTCTCAGATATATAAATCATGTTAATTAGTCGCTACACGACTTGACGGGCTTCTTCATGAACCCGGAACCTCTAGAGTGACGTTACAACCGTGTCTGCTTGACTGTGGTACAGGCCTGCTTTTGGGTCGATGTCCCGTGTGAATTAAAAATCTATGTTGGAATGTTACGTCACTGTGAACAGTTTACTTATATAAATGCTACAGTTGGATTATTACTTCCTACGAACAAGTTTGGCGTGCGATGGAGGCAAAACAGTGTATTTCCATCAGCACATTGGAACTTATGCCACATTGTGCGATTTTCACATGGGCATGCCAAGAAATATTCTAACATGTCGTAAAACCTTGTGAAGTGTTTATTAAGGCTATTTTGAGCCAAATCAGCCTGTGGACTGGACTGGAACTTTTCTAGAAATTATTATTGGACGTCAATCGCAACGATTTTCTGCAATTTTTGATGAAAGTACTAGCTTCTGTGAGCAGAACACCATCCGCTTGTTCATTGACGCCAGTGGCAGACATAGGGCCATTTTTGTCTTAAGTCTGCAATCGTTTAAAGCCAGTGATTGGGTACTTTGTGTACAATAATTGTAAATTCAGTGCCACGATTTTCAACTACTAAGGTGGAACTACCCAACAACCACGTGGACGCGCAGATTACTGACCTTGAGGTGATTGTCGAGATGGAGTAAACTACCCCGTGAGGGGATGCTCGAGGTCAATTCTGCATAATTAGGAGGAAAAGGACGCAATGGATCGGAAGGAGGTAATGGATCGAAGGTAGGACTTGGAGATGATCCTAACCCGAGGGTAACATGAGATCCAGCTCGCCGATCATGTGAGTCCAAATATTCCAATCTGTTAAGGTTTCTGCTTCAGTTCAGTAGTTGTAGAACCGCACTCAATAGCACCCATTTAGGTAGGACCTGTTTAGATTTATTCTTATACTAGCAACCCGACCCGGCTTCACCCGGGAACAGGTATGAATGCATTACGTGATAACCGTTTTTTTTTTCAATGTCAATGAACAACGACCAATATTCGTTTTACGTCTTGGCATGATGGGTTAAAATCACTGATTGGACTATTAATTATATTAACATGGAGATGCATGTTCAACAAATTCTTGTCAGACGTAATTTAAGAATGGCGAGGTGCATGAAACACAAATCCCCCTTCCGTCCAATCTTAACTTGACTGTGAATTTTGTGGAACGAAAAGTTCACAGGCGAAATGAATAAAAGCCCAGTTGTACTTCCAGGGAAACTCCAAACACAACCACTCTTCTCTCAAGATTTTAACTCAACAAGACTCGACAGTTTGCTGCTGGCTGTATCTGGGGCAATAAGCTCGTCCGTTAGCTAAGCTGTAACTGGGGTGATAGACTCGCCCCTAGCTAGCTCGTAAACTGTCGCCTCATTAAATGAATGGAGATTGTTGGAAGAAATGAAAACTTAAAAACACTTATAGTAGGCGATGTATTGAAGATAGAGATATGCTCTCCGGGGCTCTTTCGTACAACTTTTCATGCTGAACAATCCTTACACTCATAGTATATATATATATATTTAACGGTTTTCTCAGCGTAAGATTAAAAAGCTCACGGACGCCAGTTTTTCGACCATTTCACTGAAGTCGTTAGTGCTTGACTGCTTTTGGTTATAAATAAATTATTTTCTACAGAAACCTTACTCTAGATATCCTTTACAGAATGGTGAAAACAGCATCAAAATCCATTCAGTGGTTCTCGAGATTACCCGTGACATCCAAGAATCGGGGCCTTTGATTTATACTAAATAGAGATTATACGCCAATCAGTATAATTTATTATAATATAATCCCCCTTCCGTCCAATCTTACATTTTGCGGGACGAAACGTTCACCGGCGAAATTAGAGTTGCACTTCCAGGGAATGGCGAGGTGAATGAAACTCAAATCCCCCTTCGTCCAATCTTAACTTGAATGTGTTACACAGGCGAAATGAAGTAAACCCGAGTTGCACTTCCAGGGAAACTCCAAACACAACCACCCTTCTCAGAAGTCTTAACTCATCACGACTCAACGTTTTGTTGCTGGCTGTATCTGGGGCAATAGGTTCGCCAGCTAGCTAGGATGTAACAGGGATGATAGGCTCGCCTTTAGCTAGCTCGTAAACTGTCGCCTCAGTAGTTGAATGGACACGGTTGGAAGAAATTAAAACGTAAAAACACTTATAGTGGGCGATGTATTGAAGATAGACATATGCTCTCGGGGACTTTTTTGTAGAACTTTTTATGCTGAACAATTCTTACACTCATAGTATTTAGATAGTTTTAATGGTTTGCCCAGCGTAAGCTTACAAAGCGCTTGGACGACAGGTTTTTTTTCGACTTTTCCACTGAAATCATTACTGCTCGGCTTCCTTTGATCATAAATAAATAATTTTCTACAGAAATCATCCTCGAGATATCCTTTACAGAATGATGAAACCCGCATCAAAATCCATCCAGTGGTTCTCGAGTTTACCCGTAACATCCAAGAATCGGGGACTTCGTTTAATACTAAGTAGAGATGCACTTTTTTGTTTTTTTGTTTTGTTTTTGGGACATCCCTGGTCCGATCACTAATATTTGTGACACCCTGTGGCACGAATATGCTACGTGCCAATTATCATGCATTTATGAAATCTTAGGAGGCACCTATGAACTCCTGCTGCCCTTGCAAGCAACATTTCGAGTCTACGAGGTAGACAACTTGTTAATCAGACACCCTGATTATGTATAATATTGGTTATGGAATGCCAGGGCATTCACCCACTCATTGGACACCCTTAATGTTACTATCAACGTATCGTTTTGCGGGGGTAAGGGTCAACCTGTTGCTTTAATCATGGTTAATTTTGATTGTGAGCTCTGTTGCCACTTTATTTTAGTGTTTGGAATCAACAGGATTCATGCCTAGGCTTCAGGAGCCATGTATTCGTCTTCGCTACAATACCGTATCAATTTACAACACGATAGGAGTAGGTGTTGTTTATTATGCTTATTTTGTGTAGAGGAAGACACTGAACATTTTTGGAACATACTACGAGTTATAATTGTATTAAAGGAGGTATATGAAGCCTTTAGATCGAAGCACGAGGGTGCTAACACTACATATTCCAAAGCACTTGGTGTGCATCGACATATCTGTCGTTTGATCTTCTTTGACATCAACTTCAGATTTTCTGATGAGCTGAGTTTGACACTAGCTCTAGTGTTAACGAACCTGTAAATAAGTGTATATTTAAGTCATATGAGCTGTTGTTTCCTAAGCTCAAAATATATTAATTCATTCTGATTTGAAAAGGTGATGCCGCACCAGGAACATTGTCATTCAAGTGGAGGTGTGTGGCCAGTTGACTCAAGGTCAACCCACAGGTTACGAGCTGATGTTACCCAGCAATCACAGTGATTCTTATAGAGAGACTACTGCAGTTTTTTCTAGAAGCACGGCAGATTTTCCCATGAATGTTTGATTCAATGCTAAGTTATGATACAAATTGAGGTCAAAGTTGATCGCCGGAATGTATTGTAAGAGCGTTACTTCACATATTGGTAAGTCGTCAATGCTTACGACAGTTAATTGACGTTGCTTCCATCTATAGGAGCAAATTATCCCTGTGCTTGAGAAAGGACCAGGCCATGTATAAGAATAGTAGCCAATGTTATTCTTGTGCCTATTGGAGGCTTATGATGAGATTGACGCTGTTCACCCACAGATATTACTAGTGTTTTCCGGTAATGATGATTGCTTTTTCAATCACATTAGCCGAGGTTTAGCGAGCCTGAGAGCCGCGTGCATTGCGCTGCTTATAGCCTGTGTTACTGTCCTACCCGTGAGGTGGTAGTCAGTTGTGTTATTGCTACAGACAACACTTTAGAAGTGTGTGCCTTTGTTTTTCGACATATGCCTTCATAGTTCTAGGAATTTAAACTACATTATGTGGGATTAAAACAGCGAATTAATTGAACAACTAAATCATGAAACCTAATTATTTTATGCTGACGAATTAAAACAGCTGATAATGAATGTGAACTAATTCACAATTTGAGCTACCATTTTATTGTTGACCGACGCATTGAGCCAATTTTTCTGGTGGAACTGACATTATTAGGACTTGCTAATAATATTTTCAGACAACGAAGGTCACTAACACAACTATAGTTCGTAACATGTGGCCACCAGTGATTCATGCAATGTTAGACGCAGTTTTCACTGTGCAGATGGCTACATAAACACATGCACTTAGATGACGATTAGATGCAAACAGTATTCTAATCAGCGCAGGCGGGATCATTCAGTAACTAAGAGTTTATTTGTTTACGTGTGTATTCATTCATTTTTCCTGTACTTTGTGTGTATTGTTTAAACTTGTTTTTGTTTATCATATTAGGACATGGTTGCTATCTTAGATTTGTTCTTTTCATTTTACGGATGCTTCTCACCCGTATTTAACGTAAAGTATGGCTTAGCCAATTGATAAACGTAAATATAAATATCGGAAATGTTACCTTCGTAACGTAGCTTATTGACTATTGGTGCATTAAATGTAAATTATACTCTAGATGCTGCAGGTCAATAAATTAATGCTCTTTCTTTGCTTAAATGTCGATAATGTGATTATTCGCATTTTTTATAACTTATTGTATTTGCGGAGAGATTTCAATTTTGTGCCACATTCCAAGGTTGCTTGCTGTTTGATGTTTGTACTGCCCCCGTAAATTGAATTATATTGAGACCACGATGGCTGTATTGGCATATATGAATAAAGTTATGGCTGTCATAGTTGTGACGTGTATATTCATGACGTAGGCACGGATGACGTAGACTTCATGCAAGTAGGCTGGTTGAGCTGAGATTCTTGGTGACGTCATGAGTTTGTTCGAGAAAGATCTGAGATTTACGACGCAGTCGCAGGAAACAAGGTATTGTGCTAAGGAAGAAGTTACGCTATTGGAGGAGAGACTCGAACCAATGAACGATAGTTTGGAAGGAAGACGGGGATTGCTGAAACTACGATATTTAATTACTTTTGGCATGCAGAATTGTGGAAATCTATTTTCACTTATGGCATTGATTTGGAATTTTGAAGAAATTAATTTTGAGTTTTTGAAATTTGAAAATCCGTCAAGTATAGCCAAAGTTAAAACTTCTAGCAATGACGGAGCAACAGGCTATGGAAGGGATGGATACGCCCCTTAAGAGGTTGATAAAAGGTCGTGCACAGGAGGGAGGAGCTCTCATATCTCTCATATCTCTCATACCGCTGATACCGCATATATATTTCTGATGTCAGATAGTCATTGTCGAGTGAATAAGTGAAGCAAGTTGTCTTTAGCGTGTGGTTAAAGCCCGGCGCATCGAACGAACACGGAGCAGTTCCATTTTACGCTGTTCGAAACTAGGTGAAGTTGTAACGCTCACATTAACGTTTCTACCAGATAAGATATAAAGAGTTAACTTCTGCCTTTATTATAATTCAATTGGGCAGTACAACATTGAGGTGTGTAGAAGATTTGAACAATTTCACAGTTATACTTTGAAAGATATTGACATTTTAAGGCTGCAGACAAAAGTGATTTTCTCGCCACCTGAGAAGCACTTTTAAATTTCCACAGTATACACTACGACTGACACGTGTTACAACCGTGATATTGGAGAATACGTTTGGTAATACGACGATACATTCTACTATGGAACATTATAATCTTGCAGTGCTTTCAATGATTATAACAGAAGTTGAGATGGAAGGCTAAGGCTTTAATGCAATTGGGACATATATCGATGGAGTGAAGTAACAGCATGGAACTTCGTTAATCGTCATTCTACAAAAGCGAGCATGTAGTGAACATCCAACTACACTCATGCATCGTGAATCCATCGCTGAATTATATCAAATGACAGTGGAAATATTTTCATACTCCACGATTATGAATATTTCTGCGGAAATAACTGCAATAAACTTCATGGCGAATTACGACTGGAACTTCAGGGAACTTTCAAGAGAGGCCAGGGAGGACCCGGCTCACAAAGAAGAATTTTGCCAGAAGGATGTCTTTCGTATACATGGAGCAGTGCAATTTCCGGAGAAGGAAGCAGTTCGATTCTCCGAGGACGCTGATTCCAGGTTCGAGGACGGAGCACATCTTCACGCTGGTGAAATGGAACCAACAGCAGTTTTCTTTGAAAACTTTCCTCTAGAACTTCAATCAACAGATAAGGTAGTCGTGAACGTTTCTTGTATTATTTGAGTCATGTAGCGATATCTGAGCAACCATTTTTCCCATATTTTTTTTGTCCTATCTTTTGCCCCATTTTCTTGATTAACATTTCTGTACTCAGTACACTTCGATGATTTATGCCTTTTTCTTCGATTTGTTGAGACATTGTTATGTCATTGGCATACTTAAATAATTTTGGATCAGTTGAGACTGATAATTTAGATTCTTTCAGTAATTTGCATATTTTTGTAGTCACGATTTGACTGTAAAGTTAATGATTTGCTATGGCAGATTTGAAGTCAGACAGCGTGTCATTTTATTAAAGTAATTCTATTCAGTAAATTACTTTGACCAATTTTCTGTCATCCTCAAGAAAGAAGAATATCTAAAAGATTTTAGAGCGTTAAAATCTAATACGTTATCGACGATCTTTGAAATACTAGTCGTCTTATGAACATGATTGCAACATAGACATTTATCATTGCATTATAGACAATTTTATGAAATATGAACTTTGATTACGATTTATTGAATACACTATAGTAATGAACTTTTGATAGGAGTTTTTCTCAATTATAGATTGGAACAATAATGTTTGCATTCCACAGTCTAATTGTATTCTATTTGACTATTTGTGCAGTTTAGATGAACTTTGATTGAAGATAGTATTTTTATACTGCGTTACTTTGAAGATATTAATCTCAATTTTCATAGACCAGGGAGGAGTGTCTAATCGTATTTGCTATTAAATTTATTTGTGATTGGCAAATTTTTACTTCATATCGATTCATGAATGAAACCCACGAAGGTTAAATAATAACAGACATTAATACAATTGATGAATATAAGAATTTTTGAAGAGGAACAATGGTTCAGTGGACCTGTAAAAGTCGCTGATGAGTAATGCCCTTGAATAATGAAGGAGGTTCCCACATTAATAAATGAAGTTGTTGAATTTATGAGTGGAGGTTTTTGTATGTAATTTGGAAGATTTTGATGCCATATATTTGAAGATATATGATGAATTCTGGGCCTATTGTTGAGCAATTTTGTGCGTTTTGAGCGAAGTATTTTTCCGCTGAATGTATTGTCCTGGTTCTTTGAAAGTTATTCATGTGAAAATACTGTTAAAGTTAACAAGAGTATTAAATAATTTGTGATGAAGATTATGAATGGAGGTTACCGTCACAAATAATTATAATTATTATTAAACCTTATTAAACCTGAATTTGACAGTTAAATATAACTAACCTTCATTGGTCGATTATATCACCACAATTTGAGTAATTATCAACCGGATAAACGTGTGGTTTAATGTATTTCTTGTATAAATAATATAAACAATATAATATTGTAAAATAATTTTGTTAATATCTTTGTTAAATAATATGAAATGAAAGGGATTAATAGAGGCGTGTATAAAATTTTTAATTGTCGTCTGACATTGTTATAAACAATTTATTATTGTTATAAATAATTAATGAACTTTTGTTATTAACATTTAGAGTTTTGTTTTTATACTCTAAACAACGCTAATTAAGCAAGTGGATTGAACAATTAATCATGATTTGGGATTGTTGGAGTAATCCACTGGTGTTTGAATGGAGCATTTAAAAAGATTTGCGTGATAATATTTCAGTTGAGATGTGGACATTTAACGTGTTTTGAAAGGAGAGCTAAGCTCTGATGTAACTCGCATATGCTAGGGTTGAACGGAGGGGTGAGTCCACTTTGACGATGCAGGTGCATTGCAGCTGGCCCGGACAACTGTATGATAGAGGCCAAGGACGTTTACATAATAGCCTTGTGCCTATAAATAAAATATGAAGTATATAAACACGCAAACCAATTGATATATGTGTCTCGTCCCAAATCCCGTTTCCATTCCAAGTGCATTATTATAATTACGTTATTTTGAGCTTGAGAAAGCTGAAACATTGTATGTAGAATATACAAGTTCTACAGGAGGACATAGTTATGTGGACAATGACTTCTGATTGCCACGTGGATTTTGTTGTTTTATTTTTGTTAATTCATTCTTTATGTGAAATAAATTATTGTGCAGTTTAAAGTTTCTCGTCTTCGTTTTGGTTCATTTTAAATATCATGGTGGAGGTTATTGTGAGGGCATACTTTAAGTGATCCAGTTGACAACCCAGTCCCCGAGATAAATTAAAAAGGTAAGTAAAGGTAAGTATGAACCCCCGTATATTTTGGTGTGTTCCACAATAATTTCTTGTTAATTATTGTGCTCTAATCTCGATAGTATCTGTCAGTGCCATTTTCATTGATGTAGCTGTGCCGGTGCGATTGATTATTGGCAATCCGATTGAGGGGGCGGATATCTGACAGCCTACTATCCTGATAACGGGGACAGTACGAAGGAATTTAGAGAGGGCTCAACTTAACTTCAGTTTAGGAAAATATTACTTATTTTTATATTTTTATTAGCTTTGCGGACTAGCCGATTTTCAACCCTCCGAAGCAGAATAGGGGTTTGTGATTTTATTGGAAATGTTTACGAATTTTAATTAAGCCTGGATCTACCGACAGTAGTGGCTACGCTGGCTAACGCGCAGCATTAGGTCATGGGGCCAAGCTCTCTGCTGACTCGGTAGACGCGTGGGTTCGAGCCCCACCGTCGGCCGTCCTTGAAATGGTTTTCCGTGGTTTCCCATTTTCAACACCAGACAAATGCTGGGACGGTACCTTCTGACAGGCCACGGACGCTTCCTTCCACAGCCTTGCCCAGTTTCATTCACCATCATTCATTTCATCTCTCATTAACTACTCTCATGAGGTTGGCGTCAGGAAGGGCATCCGGCCGTAAAACCATCGCCACAAAGACTTCCATCGCATCTCATCCCCGACCCCGTTGGAAAACGGGAATAATGAGGGGTAGACATACATACAATTAAGCCTGGATCTCTTTATTGTTAGCTTTAGTTTTTGGGGTGTGTTTCCTTGGACATGTCTAAGACATTCCTTCTCGATATACCTGACACTCCCGGGCTATCAGTCTCGTGCCGGAACTGGCCTGAGGAACACATCCGAACCTCTCAATGTGTGTTGGGAGGATGGGGGACGTCTGGAATGCCATCTGCGGTTGGTGGTACCGTGACTGTCCCGTCTGACGGGCACAGTATATATATGTATATAGAATTTGTCTGATAACCTACGTTATTGTGGTTTCTTTACAAATGTGTGTATGTGCAAATGAGGCTAGGATTGGGAAGTATCTGACCATGACCTTAAGCCGACCGTTCCCGGCAGAAATGTGAAAACTAAGACAATTTCTGAAAAGTAGAAAATTCAATTTCTTGGGCATTTCTGATCAAAATGTCATATACAAAGTAGAGAAACAGTTTAGAATGTTTGAATTGTATATGCATTCGACAAATTGTAATGGGTTATTAATATTGAAAAATGAAAATAAGAAAAGCGCTCCACTGATGGGCGTTAATTGCAATGGTTAATAATAGTCGCCCACTTCTGGGTGATCAAATGAAACATTTAATTGTGAATTAAATGAAAAATGTATTTGTATTGTTGTAATAATTTTATCAATGCAGCCAATGGCCTTGTACTTTTCTTTTCAGGTCGGGTCAGGGAAGGGATATTGGAAGGAAATCGGCCGTGTACCTACTGAAAGGAACCATCCCGGCATTTGCCTGGTGGTGAAAATGGGAAACCACGAAAACCATTTTCAGGACGGCCGAGGTGGGATTCGAACCCACGCTCTCCCGATGCCAGCGAGGCACGAGGAAACGCGTTAGCGCTCTCGGCCACCGCGGCCGGTTTGTATTGTTGTACAGCATCACTAAAAAGTACATAATGTGTAATATATGTGTTGTTAGGTGTCAGATCATTTCAATATAATGATCAAAATAATATAATAAACCTCGCTAAAACAGAGGTAGAACAACGACATTCCATTCTCCAGTTGTGGTGAAACTTAAGTAACCTTACGACATTTACTTTAGGAGTGTGAGGTGGCCTTATAGTAATTTTTAGCTACTAAAGGAAACAAGTCAAGCATTTTAATTTAAAAATGAATTTAATATATAAAAACAACAAGTAACAAAAAATACCAAAGATAATAATAATAAATTTAAATTAGAGAATTTACTGAATTTACACTTATTATGGGACTTGTTAGGAACTTGGAGAGTCTACTAAGTTAATTGAATAAAAGATGTATAATTTAATAAGCTTGGTGGCCTGCTTATTTCACTTGAGTAAACATTTTAAATACGCTCACCGAATTGAAGATCATCGTTGAATAGTTGATGCCCCTAAATGTTCCTCCACGTAAGAAAATAAGAATTTGCATGTGGATGACGGAATTAATTCCAATAATCATTCCTATGACAATGGATTTAGACACTACCGTGCCATACTTTGATGAGACCGATTGTCTTATCAAATTCACATACTTATTTGACGACTGTCTCTTATATCACCACCTTACAGATGAGTGTTAAATTTCTAATACATTTCGATGCACGTTCAAACCTTCTTCCTCTCCGTCCAGCTCCATTCAGTCTTCTGCCAGCCATTCAATAATAATGCCCGCTGGACACCCGTCTTATAAATATATTGTTCTCAAGGACTGCCCACGTACACCCCCACTTCTGCAGTCACTAAGCCATTAGCTCGCCTTCCAAGTATCAATAATGACAAGTCTCCTTTGTAACATTTCGCGGGAGGTTCGGTCTACCTGTAGTATACTTGAAGTGAAACATATTAGTGTCTATTCATGTCGTATTCCAAGAATCAGTTGATGAGCCGACCTTCAGCGAATAACACTCCTTCTTCCTCTTGTTCGTATTTTCTTTAGAAATATTACTAATTCAAGCCCCTAACTTATTTCAAATATAATATGTACTTCCAAGTCCTTCCGATTCCCACAATATTCTACATAATCACATAATAATATATATAAACATATTAATTAACATAGATAACTAATAAAAGGTAAAATATAAAATAAAAATATTAATAATAATGAAATGAAAATCCACAGCCTGCTTCCAGTCCCCGACCGGGTCAGGAATGGAATGAATGAAGCCCCCATCTAGCGACGAGGATATGAACTGTGCCGGCTGCCGAGGCCTGACGCACTCCTCTGGGGCAATGATTAAATGAATGACAGATGAAATGAAATGATAGTGGAGAGTGTTGCTGGAATGAAATTATTAATAATAATAATAATAATAATAATAAAATATATAAGATTACTTAAAGCCTCCGTGGCTTAGGCGGCAGCACGCCGGCCTCTCACCGCTGGGTCCGTGGTTCAAATCCCGGTCACTCCATGTGAGATCTGTGCTGGACAAAACGGAGGCAGTCAGGTTTTTCTCCGGGTACTCCGGTTTTCCCTGTCAACATTTCATTCCAGCAACACTCTCCACTATCATTTCATTTCATCTGTCATTCATTTAATCATTGCCCCAGAGGAGTGCGTCAGGCCTCGGCAGCCGGCACAGTTCATATCCTCACCGCTAGATCGGGGCTTCATTCATTCCATTCCTGACCCGGTCGGAAACTGGAAGCAGGCTGTGGATTTTCATTTTTCATAAGATTACTTCTTTCTGATCACAAATTGGGACCATCACAAAATCACCTATAATAAAAAAGGTTGATATATTACACTTCAAAACTAAATTACAAACTTAGAAATTTGATTACCTGTTTTATTGAGGTGTTTGTGTTACTACTTCACGGAACTAATTGTTACGCTGTTGTGTACCACAACAAATAAAAAAATATCACTCTTATATTAATGTGCACAGTGATGTCTTTGGAAATTGCAGCTATGCTGTCTAAATAAATACATCAATAAATAAATAAGTAAACATTATGGTGTTTAAAGCCATTTTTCAATGTTGGCTTAGTAATCAAAATTGAATGTGTCTCAGTCGGTCAAAACGATTGTACCCTATTGTAATGGGTGTTTCCCTAATACTGACAAGAACTTTACAAAAGAATAATAAATACATTTATTATTTTTTAATCTCATGTTAATATATTTAGTCATTCATTTATTTATTAATATAATGGTTTTTTTTTTCAGGATTGGGGAACCACCCATTAAAATTAGGTACAATCTTGCCGACCGACTGAAAAAACACTAAATTTCGATAGATATATAAATAAATAACTAAATATGTAAATAAATAAGAAAATTAAAACAAATAAATAAATTAATTAGGATAATGTTTCACTAAATATTCAGTTGAAGTTGGCAATGCATTTATAATAGCTCATTACCCAACATATAAGGGATTCTACTTGTTTTCGCACACAAGAACGTACTGTACTTACATAACGTAAATGTCCGATGTGTACACTCAGGAGTCCATTCAGGGATGAGTGGAAACCCGTTCATCAACGTTTCCCCGTACCGCCTGGAATTATTTGAAAGAGTTTCCACCAAGAACATTGTTTGGAGGCGATGTAGAGTGCCACTAGTTGCGTGGCATGCTATCGACCGCTACGCACTGGGTACGGCACTCTCTGGGAGTGGCCGCCAAGATTTCATTCCCGCATAATGCAACTTTATGGCGCAGCGCGTCCCTTCATTTAGCGGACTTAGCTCGCATTTTGTTAGTATACGCATCCGGATAAAGGAAACGTTCCAGTTCAAAATTCCGCTGTCAGCATTTATAAAAATTCTCAGCCACCTTTGTGGATACTCCAATATCATAGCTTTAATATGTTATGTTTTATTACCACGGTTTTTTATTCCAAAATAAAAATCATTCCGAGGACGAATTATGAAAGTTATACCGTATTGCAACAGCAATATGAGGTCATAATTATAAAATAAATATCAAAATAAAAAGCAACAACTACTACCACTAGGCCTACTAGTAGACAACTACTGGTGTTGTCATGGTGAGGCAGCATAACAATTTTTTTCACCATTACTAGTTGGGTTCGATTCTCTGTTACCGGATCTGAGATTCTTGATAGACAAATTAATATCCAATGGTTCCGAGTCAAAGTAAAATGATAATCCAGGGACACTTGCTCTCACGATAATGAGCCACGTATATCTTCATGTGTGATTGATTTCCTTACTTCTAGTAAAAGAATAATAACAATCATAATTAATCTTTCTTTTTTTTCTTAGTGGTTTCAAATTCTCTAGTAGAAAATGAATATCCAGGCTCGTAAGAACTTCATGCGAATTAAAATGTGTTCTTCAGTAATTAGCTTCTTAACGGCTAAATTTCCATAGGAACTTATATACACGTTTTCTTACCGGGCAATGTTTTAGAAACAGGTAACAGGACAGAATATTTTTTGAAAAGGACAGCTGGATAGTTAAAATTCTTTGTGTAGTGAACGCTTACAATTAACAGACTAATGCTGTAGAAGGCTTAAGAATCTAAAATTTGCATTTTACCCTCTTACAATTTATTGTACATAAACGTGAAATAATGCTTTAAAACTTTTATCCGGTTTTACTGTTAGCGTCATAAACGTCGGTCGAGTGCGGGAAAAAGGGAATTTAAGAAGAAACATCGACAATAAGGTTCATAATTTCCAAAAAGGCCTATTTTAATGGAACAACAGTATTGGTGCATAGCCTATTCAAACCAATTGCCCAGCAGATGCAGTAATCCAAGGAGACTTTTACCACTCCATCAACTGGAAAACCGACTTTACACCAATAATAATTGTTGTGCAAAAAATTGTATACGAAACGGTTTCAAATTCTGAGCTGAAGCATTCAAAGCTTTTATTGTCCAACGCGTGGCGCAAGGGCACAAAGTGCGCTGTGACGAGAACAGTAGTTGCCCGCCGGCTGGTCTAGTCAACATCAAAGGGGCCCACTCAACTAGCGGCACCTAATGTGAACAAGGGAAGTGGTCATGTCTACAAAGAGACAACATGTCTCATTAACTTGCGGCCAATTGAAAGATTCTGAGAGGTCTCTGTAAATAACTGAATATTACAACAGGGTATTTAAAGTAGTAGCTAATTCCTTTATAGCCAATTAAAGCATTGCATACAATCATATAGACGTAGAAGTGTTAATGAAGGTGGGGCTAATGTATTAGTGTACCGACAGCAAGGACAACGCTCGCTAAAGCGCAACGTTAAGACATGGTGCCAAGCTCTCTGCTGACACGGTAGACGTGGGTTCAAGCCCCGCCGTCAGCCACCCTTGAAATGGTTTTCCGTGGCTTCCCCTTTTCAACACAAGGCAAATTATGGGACGGTACCTTCTGACAGGCCATGGCTGCTTCCTTCCACATCCTGGCCCAGTTTCATTTATCTTCATCCTGTCCATCTCTCTTCCCAACGTGCAGGTCACCCACGGGCGTTGACTAGAAAGACCTGCACTCAGCCTCACAGATGATCACACAACAAAATATTATTATTATTATTGGGAGTATTGTTATTATTATTATTATTATTATTATTATTATTTATTCAATTCACCATTATAAACATGGGTTACTCTAAAGCACGGGTTAAACCAAGTGCTTTACAACAATACATAAAAACTATAATACAAACTATAATACATATCATGTACACACATCAAAAAAAGTTTTGCATCACCTCGGTTCCCAGATCTCCGGCATATAGACGTTGACTGTGTATATTGTATCAAAGATACAGTCCCTTTGACTGTTCATAGATGTCACTAAAACTGCTCAAAGATGTAAACAACCATGCATGAGCAGGGCCTATTAGACGGAGGAGGTACGACAGCCGATCAGTTCCAGTCATTCCACCAGGACGAAGGTACGCTGCTCATGTTGTCTGTAGTTCTACCATGCCTAGAAGGTCAATACCGCAGTTCGATCGCGTCCGCATTGTTACTTTGTGTCAAGAAGGGCTCTCAACAAGGGAAGTTTCCAGGCGTCTCAGAGTGAACCAAAGCGATGTTGTTCGGACATGGAGGAGGTACAGAGATACAGGAACTGTCGATGACAGGCCTCGCTCAGGCCGCCCAAGGGCTACTACTGTAGTGGATGACCGCTACTTACGGATTGCCGCTCGGAGGAACCCTGACAGCAATGCCACCATGTTGAATAATGCGTTTCGTTCAGCCACAGGACGTCGTGTTTCAACTCAAACTGTGCGCAATAGGCTGCATGATGCGCAACTTCACTCCCGACGTCCATGGCGAGGTCCAGCTTTGCAACCCCGACACCATGCAGCGCGGTACAGATGGGCCCAACAACATGCTGAATGGACCCCACAGAATTGGCATCACGTTCTCTTCACCGATGAGTGTCGCATATGCCTTCAACCAGACAATCGTCGGAGACGTGTTTGGAGGCACCCTGGTCAGGCTGAACGTCTTAGACACACTGTCCAGCGAGTGCAGCAAGGTGGTGGTTCCCTGATGTTTTGGGGTGGCATTATGTGGGGCCGACGTACGCCACTGGTGGTCATGGAAGGCTCCGAAACGGCTTTACGATACCTGAATGACATCCTCCGACCCATAGTGCACCCATATCGGCAGAATATTGGAGAGGCATTTGTCTTCATGGACGACAATTCTCGACCTCATCGTGCACATCTTGTGAATGCGTTCCTTCAAGATAACGACATCGCTCGACTACAGTGGCCAGCATGTTCGCCAGACATGAACCCTATCGAACATGCCTGGGATATGTTGAAAAGGGCTGTTTATGGACGTCTTGACCCACCAACCACTCTGAGAGATTTACGCCGAATTGTCGTTGAGGAGTGGGACAATTTGGACCAACAGTGTCTTGATGAACTTGTGGATAGTATGCCACGACGAATACAGGCATGCATCAATGCAAGAGAACGTGCTACTGGGTATTAGAGGTAGTGGTGTGTACTGCAATCTGGACCACAAATGCTGAAAGTCTAGCTGTATGATGGTACAACATGCAATGTGTGGGTCTCATGAGCAATAAAACGAGCTGAAATGTTGTTTGTGTTGATCTCTATTCCCTTTGTATTTAAAGGTTCCGGAACTCTTGGAACCGAGGTGATGCAAAACTTTTTTTGATGTGTGTATATACAAAATATAAGAGTTCATTATCACTCATTCACTAGCAAGGAAGGATCGCACAATATTGCATGTGGACAATAGGACTGAATGCTGCATACTCTTGTAGATGGTCTGCAGAAGATCCAATTCTTTCAGACTCTTGTGGAGTGTGTGAGGTATGAGGCCGTTGACTGACAAGATTACAGGCACTATCCGGACGCAGTTCATCTTCCACATCCTCTTGATTTCCTCTGCAAGCTGTCTATACTTGGAGATTTTTTCATTGTGTTTACGTTCGATGTTGGTGTCGTTGGGGATTGCTATGTATATTATAAATGTAGTGCCATCAACCTTATTTACCACTATGATGTCTGGTCGATTGTGATCTATTGTTTTATCTGTCATAATACCAGTGTCCCAGTATATTTTACACAGTTCATTTTCGAGGAGGGATGGTGGATGATACTAGTAGTAAGGGATATACTCCTCAGTTAATTTATATTTTTGTGCGAGTGCTTGATGAATGATGCCTGCAACCTGATTGTGCCGCTTTGTATATTCAACTGATGCTAGTATTGGGCAACCTGCAGTGACATGGTCAATGGTCTCGAGATGAATGGCGCATCGCCTGCATTTGTCTGAAATTACACTGGTATCTTTAATTATGTATTTCTTGTAATTTTTTGTAGCAATGACTTGATCGTGGATGGCAATTGCGAATCCCTCTGTTTCTCCAAACAGTCGACCTCTTTGTAACCACATACACGATGCGTTTTTATCAATACTCTGTTGGGATAGGTTGCTGTAGTATTTTCCATGGAGGGTCTTTTCTCCCCATGCCTTTTCTTTTTCATGTAAGTGTAGTGGCTGGCTGATATGATCATCAGAGGATGTACGAAGGTTCAATACAGTGTGTTTATCAGCAAGTACAATGGCTTTATGGAGAATGCTGTTTTCCTTTCTTTGATAGAAATACCTTCTAAGGGTTTTAATTTGGTTCTGGAGCAAAATTTGTAAATCCAGTACTCCTCGACCTCCCATCTTTCGTGGAAGAGTGGCCCTTTCTTTACAGGCGTTTGGATGATGTAAACGGTAAGTAGTGAGAAGGGTCCTTGTTTTTCTCTGCCGGCTTTCCATTTCTGTTGCTTACCATTCCAGAATCCCAAATGAATATACTAAGGTTGGTATAGCGCATGTGTTGATAGTTTTAATTTTGTTCTTTGCACATAGATTGGTTCGCAGCACTTGATGTAGTCTTGTGGTATATTTTCCAATGAGTTCATCTTTGATACTTTTATGATCCAAAGTTGTATTTTGAGCAAATCCCAGATATTTGTAGGTTTCTATTTCAGTCATTCCTTCAATTAGAGATCCTTTGCGTAGCTCATGTGGTTCAGAAGTTGCATATATACCTCTTTCAATTGTCAGACGCTTGCATTTCTTCGCTCCCAACGTCATTCGGACATCGGATGAATATGAATCTATTATATTTAGCATGGCATTCATTTGAGTCTCACTGTGTGCATATACTTTGAGGTCATCCATATAAAGGAGATGGGATATTCTGTATTTCCTATTGTAGTATTTGATGTCAAATCCGAAACCGGTGGATTTTAGAATTTTTGAGAGAGGATTGATGGCTAAGCAAAACTATAATGGGCTTAGCGAGTCTCCTTGATAGATACCACGCTCAATTTTTATTATGTCAGATGTGACACATTCATTGTCTGTCTTTGTATACAGTACTGTTTTCCAATTATCCATCGTGACCTCCAGGAACTGAATTACAGCAGGGTTAATCTTATACAGATTGAGGATTTCTTTCAGCCATGAATGCGGGACTGAATCAAATGCTTTCTGGTAATCTATGTATGCCGTATATAGATTCCTTTGATTATGTATCGCCTGTTGTGTTATCACAGAATCAATAACTATCTGCTCTTTGCATCCTTGCGACAGCTTCTTGCATCCTTTCTGTTCCTCAGCCAAAATGTTATGTTTCTCGAGAAACTTGTATATTTCGTCCGCAATTATGGACGTAAATAGTTTGTAAAGTGTTTGGAGACAGGTGATAGGTCTGTAGTTTGATGGGTCTTTAGTATTTCCACTTTCTTTTGAGATTAGATATGTAATTCCAGCAGTAAGGAAATCAGAACATTCCTCAGGATGATGGATGAGGTAAGTAAATTGCTGGGCTATCTTCTGGTGCACGCACGTGAAATATTTGTACCAATAATTGTGAATTTTATCTGTGCCCGGCGCTTTCCAATTCTGAGTTCTCCTTATAGCATCATACACATGCCGTTCTTCAATGGTATCAAAATCCATTTCTTCATATACATTATTGCTATTTCGTTCTTCGTTGATCCAATTTGCATTTTCATTGTGCGGTGACTTCGCAGCCCATACACTTCTCCAAAAATCTTCCGTTTCTTGCGTGCTAGGAGGTTCTGTTTTTGTCATGGATTGTTTGTTTCGTTTGATCATTCTGTAGAACTGACCTTCATTGTTGGAGAAAAGTTTGTTTTGTGTTTTCCTCGCTCGTGATTCCTTGTACCTCCTGAGTCTCGCTGCTTTTGCGCATAATTTTAGCTTTTGGTTGTCAATGTATTCCTTGTTTTTTTCTGTGTGATCATATTCCTTTATATGGCTGTTAATTTTTCTGAATATATTTCTCAGCTTTCGATTGGTTTTGGGTTTAGTTTTATTGTTTAAATATGCTGTTAGTTGGTCTATGGTTTTCCTCAGTTCCTTGATGTCATTTTCTAATCGACGCTGCCAGGGTGCAATGTATTCTGCATCTGCACCTTTTCCACGAGAGCTTCCAGACAAAGGTATAGTTTCTGGTTGTTCAGCCTTATCACAGTTACTGCTGCGCAATATACAAGAGAGTTTGTTTCTTCTAGATTATCGGATGTTTCCACATACTGTTTTAGGATGTTATTAGTCATACCGACAAGAGATTTACTCTTTGCTGTTTCTAGGAGTTTGGGCAGCTTTGGTCGATAGTCTACTTTAAGGCCCATAAATTCTGTCATTGCCTCTTTAAACACATGTTTAATAGAACTTGTTTCATCAGAACTCGAGATATTAGTAGGGATAGTTGGTTCAATAATTCCCTCTTCCCCTGTGTCATTTCTGCAGGTTACTTCCTGAACAGCTTGAATCAATAATGTGGATCTGCTTTCATTGTTGGATTCTGAAGCTAGAATTTTTGCTGCTTCCTCTTTAAGACTTTGAATCATTATTGCAGGAAGTCTATTGTTCCTCACTATTACACGTCTTTGGTCTGCAATTCTTTGTTCTGTAATGAAAGAGTAGTCAGGAAAATTCCCCACAAACAACTTGTGCAAATCTTTCCTATATGTTGTGAGGTCTCTCTCTAAGTTTGTAACAATAAAGTAGGAGCGCATTATGAATTTGTTCATCTCATCAGTCCATTTTAAGCGCTGTCTCAGTTTGCCTGCCTTAGTGGTCAGTTGAATGTTTGAAACACTTTCGATAGGGGGAGATGACGGCTGTTGGGTTCTCCTATCTGCGTTGTCGGCTGTAGAATTTCCGGGTGACCCGACATGTGCCCGCCTGTTCAGCATCATGTCACTGGTGGTTCGCCTGCTGTCACGTTCAGCACCAGCTCCAAACGTGCCCCAACGCACCTCGGGTAGCGTCCTTTTCTGAGGCTCATTATTCTTTGACATTTTCTCCATTATCAATGGGTTGCGTTTTATACCTACTGCCAGGATTTCATTTAGGCCGCCCCTAACATGGGGTACAGACGCCTTTCACAGCCGCCCCTAACATGGAGTACAGACGCTGTTGGCTAGTGCTTATGGCGGCACTGACTCGCCTTGTCACATTGCTGTCTTTGGATATATGTGGCATTTTATAGAGACTGTGGTGCCATCCACAGACCCACCACATCCTGTTAGCAATGCCGCTGTTGGTCCGGGATTGCTTATTCGTCAGGTTGCCCTGCTTATTTCGCAGCTACCCTCCATATCTAGAGGGCGATCCACTATCCGCCACCTGTGGACCCGTCCGGCCGTAGTCAGCTCTACGTCCTCCTCGAGGCGGATTATTATTATTATTATTATTATTATTATTATTATTATTATTATTATTATTATTATTATTATTATTATTATTATTATTATTATAGCTGAATGAATATGTTACTTTCCTATCTAGTTTCATTTCAAATCTTATAAAGAAATCTAAAAGAGAAGTTGACCTGGAGATTATGCCCCTTATAACAACAACTACCACCATCGCCAACAAAACCTTACGCTTAACCCTTTCGTCCATGGTGTGTACAATTGTACACATCATATTAAGCTCCTTGAATCTATTGAACCTTCATTTGGTAAGAACTTTTATGAGTGTTATATCTTTCTCTCGAGCTCTTTGAACAAACTGATGGCTAATGTGCTTCCCTCTGGTTCCAACACAAGATAAACAATCCAGTCATGGCGGCCACCAGGAGAAGAGAGGGAGGTAAGCTACAATGTATATTGTATTTTCTATTGTTGTATACAACAAAACACCAAGATATTTATGTTGCAACTTACTACAGATGTCAAAGTCTTTGTGTTTGCTAATTATTTGTCTCTAATATGGAACAGGATTGCATATCTTAGTGTTTGAAATAGCATGTGTCCAATTGTAGACATTGTGTCACAAGGGAGCTAACAGACAGGAAACATAACTTAGATTTGCATTCTAGGAGGGGGTCAATATTTTGAATTGCATGGCTTTATATCTGAATATGTATTTAGTTTCAATTGCTACCTTTGCATTATGCTTATTAACAACTGAATATATGCTAACTTTTCAGATCTTGAAGCGAGTGATATTCTAAATTTGATCGAAAATGGGGATGTGTCTGACATGGAGGGCCTTGACAGTGAGGATGATGATGAGAGAGAAGAAGATTTACTGCAGAAAGCTGAAGCTAACCGTATGTATGATTCTTTTGTTGTAAAATACCCATGTAAAGCGATCATGATCCTATGTACATTATCCTTTTTTGTTTGTTTGAAGGGGAGAGTGATGATGATCAGCCTATTGATGCAAGAGACCGTGATGAAACTGGAGATACAGACAATGCTGATGTTCTTCCAGAAGACGAATACGCATGGATGAACCTCACTATGAAGAAAGACATTCAGTGGCGTCGCAGTGTGCTATTTCAGGATAATATACCGCAGTGGGATGATGATGATGACATGGGAGATGCTATTACTGATCTTCCATACCCAGTAACATACTTTTACAAATAGGCTACATTCCACTATCATTATTTGAATTATTTGTGGACAAAACTAATATTTATGCACTTCAAAAGGGAGAATCTCGATTTGCATCCACAAACCTTACCGAAATCAGTACGCTTATTGGTTTACACATATTTGCTGGATCGCTAGGATTTCCGCGATTGAGGATGTACTGGGATACTTCTTTACATATGTCCATATTTACTGTCAGTATGCCAGTGAATAGATTTTTCAAGCTGCGAAACCTATCGCACTGTGTAAACAACTTGGAAAAACCAGAAGCATGCACGGATAAACTTTGGAAAGTTCGACCGATTTACGACTCATTGTTGAGTCGATGCAGAGATTTGAAATTAGAACGTGAGGTATGCGTTGAGCAAATTGTACCTTTCAAAGGACAAATTTCTGTCAAACAGTACATGAAAGGGAAGCCCAATCCATGGGGTATAAAAATATTCTTGCTCTGAGGAAGAAGTGGTATATTTTACGATCTGATAGTTTATCAAGGATCTACAACTGAAGTAAAACAATCACTGATAAAGAAATTTGGTCATGCTGCCTCAATTGTACTTCATTTGTCCGAAAGACTTTCAGATAGTTCAAGCCACCAACTGTATTTCGACAATTACTTTTCAACCTACAATTTGTTCGAAGCGCTAAAGATGAAGGGCATTGCAGCTGCTGGTACTGTGAGGCTAAACAGAATGGCAAACCTCCCTCAGATATCAGATAATGACTTAAAATAAAAGGAGAGAGGCTATTTTGATGAAGTGAGCAGTCGTGATGGTAATGTTGTTGTTGTCAAATGGCAGGACAACAGACCAGTAAATATAGCATCAAATTTTGTGGGCACAGGCGAATCAGATCTTGTCCAACGGTGGGATAAGAAATTAGGGAGGCACATTCAGGTACCTAGACCTCAGGTGATAAAACTGTACAACCTTTCAATGGGTGGAGTTGATAAACTCGATTTCCTCATTAGTTTGTACAGAATTGCAATGAAGAGCCGTAAATGGACACTAAAAATGATTTTCCATGCCATTGACCTTGCCATTGTGAATAGTTGGCTGGAATACCAGAGGGATGCCGCTAAATTGGGCATACCAAGAGAGAAAACTTTAGATCTTCTCCATTTTCGGCTCAGAATTGCGGAAGCCCTTGTGAAACAAGACCAGAATGTGAGTCGCAATAAGAGAGGCCGCCCTCCCAGTAATGACTCAGATTGTGACAAGCCACCCTCTAACAAACGGAGGAATGTTGAAAGTAGACCAATGCCCGAGGTTCACTACGATGGAATGAACCACCTGCCTAAGCACAGCGAAAGAAAACATCCTGGCCGCTGTAAATTTGAAACATGTGCGGGGAAATCTCGATGGAAGTGCAAAAAGTGTGGTGTTTTCCTGTGCCTGAATAAGGAAAGGAATTGTTTTGGAGCGTTCCATGAACGATAGATCATTTGTAACAGCAGTACTGGAGGATAAAGTTGGAAATACATTCCTATATAATATACTGTAAAAAAACACAAAACATTTTGAAGTGCAACCGTTAAGTAATTATGTGTACAATTGTACACATCCTGTAATTCACAAACTATGGCAAATAAATGTTTGAAAATTTGTAATCAAGCCTCTTTTGGTTATATTGTTCTACTCTCAAAATATCAGATTTTTCTGATCATTGGAATTAATTCATGAACGAAAGGGTTAAATAGATCAATGGTAACTACCCAGCTGACAGAAAGCTTCACATGATGGACATGGGTTGCTCGAATATGAACGTTATAATATTGAATGTAACGCGCATCCGCCATCTTGATTAGCCTATATATAATTTTTAAATCGGTTATCCACCATATAAGAAATTCAGTGATTCAAATTTTCGCATAAAGATAGTAATGTATACAAAATATTTACTCTAGTGAGAGCAATAGCATAGGATGCAAGTTTAAAATATGGCAGTCATCTCTATAAGTAAAGTAAGCTTTCTGTCTGAACATTTTGAATGTTTGCTAAACTTGTATTTATCCCGGATGATTTTTGTCAGTTTGTCTATTTATCTTTTGTCATGGATTGGCGTCGAAACTACTGAGCAAATGGCATGAAAATTCATATGTATACAAAAGGCACCCCCAAAACAATATAGGCCACAAATTATTGTTATCACACAATGGGGTAAAGGGGTTAAGGCTAAATGTCCCGACACTTTGGTAAGCAAATATTTCAACACATGGCAGCACAAACGAACCTGAATTTATTTATTTACTTTTTTTTTATCGAAGGGGAGCTCTGATCTGCGATCTGAAAACTGCAATGTACTCTGTCTAGTAGCAGAATTGATGTTAATTCATTGTTTACTTTTCAATTTCAAAAACAGAAAAGTTGCTGTTTTTAAATATCCGATTAAAATTCGAAAAAAAAGGGTAATACGAAAGTTGAGTTTTACTCACTGATTACAAAGGCGTATCGAAAACCTAAATCGGTTGAATAGAATCGTCGTGGTCCCTTTGGGAATTTTGTGAATAAAAGTGTTACTCTATTTGCAACAAGGTCAAGGAGAGCGTGGCGGGGGAGGGGAGGGGGTGATTTGAGAGAGCGATGACCTTACCTGACGGTATCGAATTCCCGAACATCTAGTCCAATGTTGCGATTGACTGTGCTGGTTAGTTCTGAATTATTGTCAAGGTCTGGATATTTCTGAGTGATCCTTTGATATTTAACAGTTCCTAGTTACGACATCTTGTTTTTAGTTCATCGATCTCTTTAATTACTTTTTGTTTAATTTATTTTACCTGCAACAGTATTATTTCTTAATGCCCGTTAGGTGTTTTTGTTGAAAAATGGACCACGTCGAAAACCGATTCAAGGGCGTTCCACTAAATCCCAGGGGAGATTGCGACTAAGTACCAAGAAAAGGAAGCCAGGCCAAATAAAAAAACCTCTACACAACCTTAAGTTATTTTCCCTAGTTTATATTTGAAATTATATATTTCTTTACGCTTGCATTAGAGAATATGTAATGCACTGAGCAGTTACGATGTCACTTATATTTTACCTGTACCCTACAAGTTGGATGACTAAACGTCACCCCGCAATCTGCAGACTACATGGCTGAACAGCACAGCGGTTGCTTGGTAGGCCTAGGCCCTTCATGGGCTGTCGCGCCACAGGTGTAGTTTGTTTTTTACTTCTAATACATAAGTGTAGGAGTACAAGATCACGAGCTATTCAGTGTTAACTTTTTTTCAGAGAAGCACGTTCGACTTCAAATGAAAACAATGCGTTGTGTGGAAAAATAAAGGCGTAGCGATTATGAAAATGGAAAATTGTTTTCCGGAAATACTGGATTGGATTGGGATTCATAAACACTGCAAACAGTACTTTTGCACTACCAGCGAGCAAAGTGAAAACAAACAGCTAACTGCAGACCAAACTAATGCTTGTGACAAGGTGCGTTCTTGCTTGCAGTATCAAACACCACCAGCAATGCTGCCGAAAATTATATGTCCCTTGTTGCAAAATTCACGGGAGGTAAGCAGATCAATCCAGGTTAACGATGTTCCTTCACTCATAGAATCAAAACTGCCGGGCTGGACTTTCAGTTTGGGCCATCCTGGCACTATAAAACAATGAAATCAGTTCAGAAACAGAAAAACTGCCACAATAGTGAAGTACACTGCACTCAGAAGAAAGAGAAGAAGAGCGGATTGCCGAAAAAGTTTATTTGCGTCGCGAGAAGGGAAAAGAATGTCCCGACAACAGTCTAATGAAATGAAACGAACTGTCTCACGTGATTATGGAAACCGATCAATGCAGTTGGATTTTGATGACGAACTGTTGAGAGAGTTTAGTGATGAGAAGATCAAGCAACTAACGCTTAGTGAAGGCCATATACAAAAACAGGAAAGGGAAACAAGGGGCCAAAGGGAAAATTAAAAGTGGCACACAGCTAGAAAGGAAGGAAGGAAGCTTGTAGTTTAACGTGACCGTTAATCTCGCGATCATAAGCCACGGGACCTCCGTTTTACGTGGAATCCGAACCACAGGACATGGCATTTCACATCGAAAATCTCACATGCAGTGACCGGGAATCGAACCCGGTCCGCCTTGGTGAGAGGCATACAGCTTGACCGCTGCGCCACCACGCAGACTTACGGAATCCAATTTTGGATATGTATGAAAGAGGAAACCTACTTCGAAATAAGTTCCAGTAATGTGTTAGTGTTATTAGTTTTACATCCCTTTTAACTACTGTGGCATTTAGAGACGCCGGGGTGCCGGAATTTTGCCCCGAAGGGGATCTTTAACGTGCCAGTAAATCTACTGACACGGCTCCCTCACATTTGCGCACCCTCAAATGCCAGCTGACTACGCCAGGATACGAACCAGCGACCTTGGACCCAGCAAGCAAGAACGTTACTGCTGAGCCACGCAGCCAGTGGGCTCCAGTAGCAAGAGACATTCTCTACGGCGAATTTCACTCAAAAGCAATGCAGTATGACTGTGATAATGAGCGAATTGCAAAACAAAATTTAGAGGAGAAATCGGTAGAAAAGTCGAAGAATGTGGTGTTTTCGTATATAGAACTTATGGGTTCTTACAGTAGGTGCCTCTCCAGACGGATTAATAAGAGACGACGCTATACTCGAAGTCAAGTGCCCTTATTCCGCATGGAATATGACCATCCTGGAAGCCTGCAAAAAGCTAAAGGGATTTTGTTTGGCAGAAAGTAAGCGAAAAAGAAAGCCTAGAGAATGTCAAGAACAGTGCCATTCAGAAGAGAACAGATTGATTACTCTCTAACCCTCACATGATTATTATTTCCAGATCCAGGGCCAGTTGGAAATAACACAGCGAGAAATGTTATTTTGTGGTATGGACGCCAAAGGACATTCACACAGAAATAATAAAGAGGGACGAAACGTTCTGGTGACAAAATATGCGTATGTAACTCACATTCTGCTACGAGAAAACTTGTTGCTTGCGATCATTGATCCCAGGATGACCAGATCAATGGATATAAGCGAACCTGAGGTGAAATAAAATACTGAGTGTGTGTTAATCATGAAACGTTAGCTTTGATATGAAAAAAATGAAGCATTGATTTCAAGAACAGGAAAAAATTAGGTATAATATTTTTTGTTTATAGTAAGCAGTACTAGTGCCCGTGATAACAATAGGCATATGAGAATATCTTAGAAACTTTAATTCTATACATGTACATAATAATTTTGCTCTTGGTATGCATTTTCATAATTTTTTATTTGTAATAAAATGTCCTACATAAATGACCTTTTATTATTACTTCATGAAAACTGAAGTAAGTTATAGTTATTGGCCTCACGGAGTCGTTTCAGATCCCATGAAAAGGAAAAGGGAATTCAATCAAAAGAACCTAAGACCCACACGAATCACCAAAATGAATGTATGTATTTACTGTATGTATGTAGGTCTATGTGCGTACGCATTTGGCCTCTTATAAATCGAGGTTTTTCACGGTTTGTGGTCTTGTTTGTTATGTCTAGAAGACGATACCTAGAGTTGGACGTCCGCATCGGATGGTTTTTAGAATAGATATTCCCAATAAACCTGAACACGAACATATCTTGTCCATCTTTTTTTTTCTAAAATATCAAGGACGTGCTAACTACAAACCAGTCATATCGTTCTATCGTTCTATACAGCATTCAATTTCGCATCGAGTGAAACCAGTCGCTGCTCTGTGCGGTAAGAATTATGCCCTACAAAGTATCATTAATGTCGGAACAATATGTTTTTGATCGGGAGTTTAACCTCAAATAACTCTAAATCAGTTACCTAAAAGGGAATCCAGCGCTGTCAGCATCTATCCTCAGTGTGTATTCACCGGTTTTTCCACACTCCCTCCAGGTAAATGCCGAGATAGTACCGTACGTGAAGTCTCAGGGCACCTGCCCCATCCCTGACTCTAAAACAGTTACACACATAATCAACTACACGGGACTGATGATAATATAAATAATAATAATAATAATAATAATAATAAAGTTATTGGTTTTACGTTCTTTTAACTACTGCAGCTTTTAGAGACGCCGGCGTGCCAGAATTTTGCTCCAAAGGGGATCTTTAACGTGCCAGTAAATCTCATGACACGGCTTCCTCGCATTCGCGCACCGTCAAATGCCAACTGGCTGTACCAGGTTTCGATCCTGCAATGCTGGGAACAGCATGATCGTTACCGCTGAGCCACGCAGGCAGCCAAACGTACTGATGACGACAACAAGAAGAATGTTTGAGGAAGTAAGAAAGGTGTCGGTACAAACATATTGTGTGAAACGACTACAGAATAATTTTATTGCTCAGAAATTGTTCCACACCTAGGCACTTGTACATGTAACTCGCTGAACTATAATATTTGTGACAAGAGGATGACAACTCGTTCCAGTAGTCAAATCGTCCCCTTCTCCCTCCGCCCTGTCAGCGTTTTCACCATTTCCCTTGCGCAAGATATCTTGTGAAGCCGCGCCGCTACTCCTACCACCCCTTTCAAAACAATTCCCAAACTAATGCTGTCGATTCCATTCACCCGATTTTAATTCTGAAAATTGCATTGGAATCAGGAAATAAATCTCCTTTTTCGTACTACCAGGCTTTTTTCATATTTTAAGCAGAAATATAAAAAACTGTTAGTAACGTTTTGTTTTTCACATTTTGGAAAATGCATCGAATTAATATCAATTCAATTGCAATCTAGTATACATAGTAGTTTTCAGATCGCAAATACGAGCATTCGTTCAAGAGAAAACTGAAAAAGGAAATTGTCTCACTTTGGTGCTGCTACGTGGTGTCAGAATTATAAACTAAAAAACGGGACATTTAGCCTTAACTGGAAGCCTCAAACCCCAGCAGTAAAGGAATTGCGTAATCTGTACACATTGCTTGACAAGGCAATACCAGGTGTAAGAACGACTTGGCTCATTTACTGATCTCAGAATATCGTGAGGTGACATGTCTTGACATGGATGTCACAACACTGTTCTAAATCTGTCTAGGGAAGCAATAATATTGTAATAACTCGTGTTACTATAGTCTACTTACCTTGTCGTGTTACCTCCTCTCCTCACAAACGAACTTGACTTGATAGGTTGGGCTCATAAAACTCCCCGACTATCAGCATATTTTGGAATGCAAAGGCGAGATAGTTGTGATGTACATGTAACCCAATGACGGACATTACTTCTTTCCTTTTGCCAGTTGGCGTGGGCCAGCAGTAAAGGGTTGGCCTGGAAACTGAACTCGAGCTTGGCTGCCGGTTTAAATTTGGCCACAGGCATGGATGTGTGTCTGTTGTCTTAAATTGTAAGCACATTCAATATCCATGATACAATATAC
This sequence comes from Meconema thalassinum, assembly GCA_946902985.2. Classification (NCBI taxonomy): domain Eukaryota; kingdom Metazoa; phylum Arthropoda; class Insecta; order Orthoptera; family Tettigoniidae; genus Meconema; species Meconema thalassinum. The sequence continues at coordinate 1,162,234,965 of OX336389.2, read as the reverse complement.
AATGCAATTATCTTTCCTTGACGTGTAATGCAAATAATAAGGTCAACATTCATCACGTATTTCTAAAATATTCCGTTTCTTTGACAGCGTTCTGGTTGTCGGTTTATTTCACTTATCAGCTTTATATACGGTAGTTATGTTTTATTCACTCCAACTGATCTTCCTTTCAGTACATAATTTTCTGGGTACAAATTGCGAAATTACACTGGTGTTGGTCAAATAAGATACGGCAGTCTAGCCATAATTACCTGTCTCCCGAGCGTTATTTTTGTTATCTTTAAAACGTAAACCCGTCTAAGACCAGTATGAAGAGCAATAAACCCCCTTCTCTTCTTGCAGTCTCCACGCACAAGCTATGACTTTTCTGTTAATCTTTCAACAAACAAAGAATGAAAATGTAACTCAACTTATCCCTTTCACACGTTCTTACTTCAGAAATTGTGTGTCTGTGTGAGGGTAGAGAGGCCAAGACGGTACAATAGCCTAGCTGTTAGCCTTTCACTCAGACGGCCGATGTTGAATACACAGTATGTTCCCCATATGAAGACCACGAACGTTGTCTACAAGGAGGCACTCAGATGAAAAGCATGATAACATCTCTGCAAATATATCGAAACTGACTGGTCAACTATGGGTACTACAACTGGAATATATACAGTATAACGGTGGTGTTCTTTTGCTTTCGGCATACAAATCATTATACGGTTCTCCATTAATGCTAAGTTGAGATTTTGTGTCTCTGAAATATATACAACAGAAATATGTGTTAATATATTTTATTATTTGAAGATAATATTCAGTGTGATATTCCTATGAAAACGGTAGCGATATATTTTGTCTGGTACTCCTTTCTCACTAAATGTTGGGTTAATTGTGCTAGTAGGCCATATCACGAGTTAAATATGTTCAGGTTTTAATAATACGCCCCGCCGCCATCGTGAAGGTTTGCAGTCTCTATTCTTTTGACTTAGTCATAGGAAACCCGAAGCCTCCGTGGCTTAGGCGGCAGCACGTCGGCCTCTCACCGCTGGGTCCGTGGTTCAAATCCCGGTCACTCCATGTGAGATCTGTGCTGGACAAAACGGAGGCAGATAGGTTTTTCTCCGGGTACTCCGGTTTTCCCTGACGAAATTTCATTCCAGCAACACTCTCCACTATCATTTCATTTCATCTGTCATTCATTTAATCATTGCCCCAGAGGAGTGCGTCAGGCCTTGGCAGCCGGCACAGTCCATATCCTCGCCGCTAGATGGGGGCTTCATTCATTCCATTCCTGACCCGGTCGGAGACTGGAAGCAGGCTGTAGATTTTCATAGGAAACCCCATAGAAGATTTCACATTACTGCTAATATTCGTTGTTATACAGGGTCTTCATATTTGCTTAGCAGGGACATTCTTGCTCATGCGTTCCACCAATGACGGCTCAGTTGCCGGCTGCCGTGCGCGTATATGTATGGCAGAATACGGTGCTTAAAATCAGTATCATGCACTTTTACTCACCATGTTTACAGTAGATGATGAATGTGTTCCCCATCCACTGCCAAACATAATCGGCATCTCCTTACTAAGTTCCCGGTTACTCCGGTTAATTTAGTTTCAGTAAGGAAATAACGACCTTTACGTCTATTTTTATTGTTTACTGAACCTGTACGTTTGAATCTCTTAGCCAGTTGTTTTATTGAGATTGTGTATAGTGCTGTAATGCCTTATGTGAAACATTCATTACGTGAACGTGTATATCTCCACAATACGTATTTAAAGTGCAAACAATCGTGCGCTAGAACAAGACAAAAGTTTCGAGTGAAATTTCCAGGGAGACCCATTTCTATAAATCAGTGATGATCAACCCACGCATTAAATAATTAAATAATATGTGTGAAATTCCAAGTGTATTTTTAAATACATTTGTTACTGGGCAAGTGACATATGTGATTTTTTTTATTGATCCAAAATCTGAACCACTGAAAAGTGCAGTGATATATACACACATCAAAAAAAGTTTTGCATCACCTCGGTTCCAAGAGTTCCGGAACCTTTAAATACAAAGGGAATAGAGATCAACACAAACAACATTTCAGCTCGTTTTATTGCTCATGAGACCCACACATTGCATGTTGTACCATCATACAGCTAGACTTTCAGCATTTGTGGTCCAGATTGCAGTACACACCACTACCTCTAATACCCAGTAGCACGTCCTCTTGCATTGATGCATGCCTGTATTCGTCGTGGCATACTATCCACAAGTTCATCAAGACACTGTTGGTCCAAATTGTCCCACTCCTCAACGACAATTCGGCGTAAAACTCTCAGAGTGGTTGGTGGGTCAAGACGTCCATAAACAGCCCTTTTCAACATATCCCAGGCATGTTCGATAGGGTTCATGTCTGGCGAACATGCTGGCCACTGTAGTCGAGCGATGTCGTTATCTTGAGGGAACGCATTCACAAGATGTGCACGATGAGGTCGAGAATTGTCGTCCATGAAGACAAATGCCTCTCCAATATTCTGCCGATATGGGTGCACTATGGGTCGGAGGATGTCATTCAGGTAGACTATCGTAAAGCCGTTTCGGAGCCTTCCATGACCACCAGTGGCGTACGTCGGCCCCACATAATGCCACCCCAAAACATCAGGGAACCACCACCTTGCTGCACTCGCTGGACAGTGTGTCTAAGACGTTCAGCCTGACCAGGGTGCCTCCAAACACGTCTCCGACGATTGTCTGGTTGAAGGCATATGCGACACTCATCGGTGAAGAGAACGTGATGCCAATTCCGTGGGGTCCATTCAGCATGTTGTTGGGCCCATCTGTACCGCGCTGCATGGTGTCGGGGTTGCAAAGCTGGACCTCGCCATGGACGTCGGGAGTGAAGTTGCGCATCATGCAGCCTATTGCGCACAGTTTGAGTTGAAACACGACGTCCTGTGGCTGAACGAAACGCATTATTCAACATGGTGGCATTGCTGTCAGGGTTCCTCCGAGCGGCAATCCGTAAGTAGCGGTCATCCACTACAGTAGTAGCCCTTGGGCGGCCTGAGCGAGGCCTGTCATCGACAGTTCCTGTATCTCTGTACCTCCTCCATGTCCGAACAACATCGCTTTGGTTCACTCTGAGACGCCTGGAAACTTCCCTTGTTGAGAGCCCTTCTTGACACAAAGTAACAATGCGGACGCGATCGAACTGCGGTATTGACCTTCTAGGCATGGTAGAACTACAGACAACATGAGCAGCGTACCTTCGTCCTGGTGGAATGACTGGAACTGATCGGCTGTCGTACCCCCTCCGTCTAATAGGCCCTGTTCATCCATGGTTGTTTACATCTTTGAGCAGTTTTAGTGACATCTATGAACAGTCAAAGGGACTGTATCTTTGATACAATATACACAGTCAACGTCTATATGCCGGAGATCTGGGAACCGAGGTGATGCAAAACTTTTTTTGATGTGTGTATATTTGAATTCATCTTACTCAACGAACAATTGAACTTTTATTTTTAATTACACATAACCTCAGTAAGATATTAAGTTAGGACGATCAATTGGGAGTCTAGGACTTATGAATCCATGATCCCAACGTAACATGAGACCAATTAGATCGCAGGAGTGTTTTATTTTGATTTATTTTTGTGTGATCGTCTGCTCTTAAAATAAAAGAGAACATTTTATATTAGAAAATCTAAATTATTCCTGCAGATTTGTGCTTCTCCTTGATTGAATAATACGATCCCTTTTATTTGGAATTATATGTCCGAGTAAACCTTTTTCACCTATCCCGTTAAACGACCCGAGCTATTTATCTCTTGCCAGCTCGAGCGTACATTTGATATTTGACTAGCTTTTTCCGGATATATATTTCAGGGACTCCCTAATTATTAATTTTGTTAACTCAATGTATCGTTTCTAGGACATCACGTTGTGATTGCCTGGCCGACGTGACGTCTGGAGAACGGGTACAGCGTGTCAGAGATTTGTACTTCAAAGGATTTTTTAACGGGCTCTGAAATATATCGACAGTAATCTATCGCATTCTAACGGCCTCAAAAGCCAACCGAATTTGTCGAGTCTCCAAACTGTAACATTGGGCATAGGAAGCAAGTGTTTCAATAATTTACGTCACACAATATTAATTGCAAATCATAATTAAAATAATCCTAAATGATAGCCGTTCCTTGTGCACATGAGCAAAATGTGCAATGTGACTACGGGAGTAACACATTCTGTTCAAGACTAGTCAATATAAATTCGACATTACAGACCATTCTCATTACATCGTACCTTCAAGAAGTTTCGTTATAAGTGCCATACAGAACATTTCATCCCTTTAGTGAAAGCACTGGCCATGTGCTCGGGACACAGTTGAGAACGAGATATGGTGCCATGTACCTTCCCTCCATCATTCCTCCCTTAGTATTTTTTGAACTTCAGATAACTGCTAGGCTGTTTACTTCATTTGCATCGCCTTATCCGGTCTAGTGAGGTGTTGCACAAGAGGTACTTAGTCGGTAGATAGCTATATTTCGGGTTAAATACTGCAACGTAAAGGCACTGCCTGCTGAAGGCTCTGGAAGGAAGGAAGCAAGCAAGCCCAAAGTTTTACGTTGCTCTAAATATCGTGGTCGTAAGGTATAGGACCTCCGTTTTACATGGAATTGAACCACCGGGCATTTCATTTCACCTCTAAAATGCCATATGCATTAACCGCGAATAGTACGCGGTCTGTCTTAATAGGAGGCAAGCAGACTTTAGAGGAAGGACGACACACACCAGTCAAGGGAAGGTACTGACTTGGAGGAAGAAAGTTTTCATGTTTCTAAACTTGGTCTAAGACAGGCTGTTCCAGCCGAGCTACTCGCCAGTGAGTAGTGTAATACTCGCGCCTTGCGTGAGTAAACCTGCAACATGCAATATAGCTGTGCTGTGGAGGGCTGCCGTCACTGCGCGGCGGACACATCAAGACCGGCAGGAAGCGCATGGACTTGTGCTATGACCTTCGACCAGTGACGTCATGGCTATCACCCCAAGTCCCTCTCCAACCGTACTCCGAGCATCACTGTGGAGTACTCGCGTGTACGCATACTCAAACTCGTGGATTTGGAACAGCCTGGTCTAAGAAGATCCTGCAATACCCATAGGCAAAGCTGCTGACGGTGTTATCACACTGTCTACGCCACTACAGTATTCTACAGCTTTCGGACACACACAGTCCTGTGCGATGTAATCAAATTGGTTGAAATATTTTACTTTTCACTTTTTCCGAGTGGCATTAACGGGGTGAGTCTTCAAGAAATTATCAATTAATAATTATTGATGAATTTTAGGGTTAGTGGTCAAAACTTACCCCTCGGGCCAAGATCCTTGACCTACGCAAATACTGCTCAGCCATATGACCTGCAGATTGCAAAGTGCCGCGTGGCCAACGTGACATGTACCCTCGGCCATTAATCTCAATTTCTTCTCCATGGTCACTCCATTTAATATCAAACAGCTACTGAATTGTCCTAACAAGACTGAATGCACTCCATTCCAGCCTTCACATCAGATTTAAATTCCTTGACGGACCGGGGAATAGAACTCATGGTCTCATACATAAGAGACAAGCGTGCTAAATCTAAGCACGAGGCCAGCAGTCGTAAGGTACAATATTGTATTAATACTTATTCAACAAATGCACAATGAATTTAATAGCGAGATATGAACATGAAGAAATTCTTTATAGTGTTCCATTGAGCAGCATTCTGTAACAGCAATGACGATTGGCAAGCGCACGGTACATTGTAGCAATCAGTGTGAAACTATGATTCAATGAACCTTTCACTAAATATTTACTAAAGAGCCCCGTGGCTCCGGACGGCTCTAATTCAAAAAACCGTTCTAGTTTACATTTTAACCATTTCACCGGTTCCAAACAGATATTTGCACTGATTGACTGCACTGAGTTACTGTATGTGTGAGTGAGTGGTGGGGGAGTAAATACACTGTTGTGACGGCGGGATATCGCTTCCAGCATAATAGTACCTGGAGCAAACTTTATTGGCTCTGTCAATCCAAACTGAGGGTCTGCATTGTATGAGAAGTGAACATTCATCGATTCGCAATTCGTTGCTAGTCTAAATTATATGTAAATGCTAAGGATATTCATATGTATGTAATTTATACTTGTATTCTTTACATTACCGGTATATTACAAATTTCACATTTATTTTAATATATAACTTATATTATTTGCACATTAATACGCAGTGTATAAATTCATATATAAGGCGTGATCAAAATGTTTCCGTTTACGGCCGCATAGTTTAGAATCGGTATGCCAATCAGGCAAAATCACTGTGAGTATTGTAGCACTTATCCCACCGACGCACCAGGTTGAAGGTCGCCCGTATATTAGAGCACCGTGTCCTCCTCGGTGAAGAAGTACGTAACCGCTTGCTGCACATCTCCTACGACAGGAATCATCGATCCTTCATGGTCCTTCTTAACGGACCGAAGGGATGATTATTGCATGGGGTGACACCAGGACTATAGGGCGGCTACTTGAGTTTGTCCCACTTGAGTTGGCATACTTTCTGTTTTTCGATCTCTGCGGTATGGGGACGTGCATTATCGTGAAGCAGAAGTTTTCCCGGATGTTTTGCCTTAATTGCTCACCGTCATTTCTCCAGTGTTGCGCAGTACCGTTCCCTAGTAATTGAGACACCAGGTTCCTTGAAACCAATAAGCAATGGGCCCCGCTAACCAAAGAACAACGATGGTTTTGACAGACATGCTGTCCAATACACGTTCGTCATTCTCCGATGGATGTCCACCGGTGTTTGTCCTACGAAAGCCAAGAAATGAAATACAGCAAGTTGTTCCTGTTTGGACTCATTTAGTTATAACGTCGCCATAGTTAGCGTTGCCGCATTTAACGCATGCACCTCGGCAAGACACGACTGCCACACTAATCCTTTGCGTACGTGACCATGCTTATATACCCTCATCGGAGTCGCGCGATGTTGCATATATGTTGCTGCAACGTCCTTAAATGGAATGGTTTTGATCACGCCTAACATTTAAAATTATGTTATTAAATAATTATACACAATTCACATTGGACGATTTGACGTCGCCCGCACATTCTTGTTATGGGTATGCAATACAATGTAGGCACGCATATGTAGGACTACGTCTTATATGTGGGGATAAGCCTAGGTGCCTTAGATGGCAGCACGCTGGCCTCTCCCCGCTGTGTCCATGGTTCAAATCCCGGTCACTCATGTGACATTTGTGCTGAACAAAGCGGAAGCAGACAGGTTTTTCTCCGGGTACTCCGGTTTTCCCTGTCACAAATTTCACTCCAGCAACACTCTCCACTATCATTTCCTTTCATCTGTCATTCACTTTAATCATTGCCCCAGGGGAGTGCGACAGGCTTCGGCTGCCGGCAAGGTTCATATCCTCGCCGCTAGATGGGAGTTCATTCATTCCATTCCCTGACCCGGTCAGTCGACTGGAAGCAGGCTGTGGATTTTCATTTTTCATATGTGGGGATATGCATTTTCATGTGTTGTGTTATGATAATGATTCACAGTGACATGGTTCTAAAATTGAGCTAGATAGAATTATACTGAGTGTTGTAACGTTTGATAACAGGGGAACGAAATATAGATGAAGGCTCCTAGGTTTGTAATGGGGATATTGAAGTTAACTTCACCCCTTATTGGTCCTCATTTTAATTCTGTCTTTGGATTTTTCCTTCTCTTGGCTTCTAGTCTTATAAATAGAGCTGATTGTGAGACGCTGCCAAATATCTTAAAGACCACAGGAAACACCCGAGTCAATTTCTTTGGTTTAATTAAGGAAACTGTTTCATTTCTTAATGGGCCCCGTGGCTCATGATCTCGAGATTAACGGTCACGTAAAACTACAATCTTCCTTCATTTCTTAATGTAAGTATTTCATTAATGCTTCGGTGTTTTATGATAGAGACGTGCTCCGCAGTAACCAGAAAATCAGATAACTACCAAATTGTTTCCAATATATATCAGCACACACGTTGACATATTTGCCTCACCTAAGAATCAAAACGTAAACCTACTCGTGTCAGAAACGATTCATTTTCATAAGTTTGACATTATTAGCCTATTTTAACTTATGAAAAAACAGGCTAATGAGATCACCTTTTGTCCGTGAGTGTGTGTGTGTATGTATGTATGTATGTATGTATGTATGTATGTGCCCCCCCCCCCTAACAACTTCTAAATAGCGGGAGAGATTTCAAAGAAACTTGATAAATCATAGCACCATTTTGACCGACTCCGACCATGCCCTTCAAATTGTATTACGTCTCACCAATCCAACATGGCGGCTGTGCGAAATATTTCACCGGCATTCTATATCTCAGAAACTATTACTGATATCTCCCAGAAATTTAGTACGGTGATAAAGGGCCCTACTACAAGGTCATCTATGCAACTTTTAAAAACCTGTAAAGTACAAAACGAACATGGCGGCCAAGTGAATTTGGAACATTTAAATAGTTTCTTGTCGCGATTTAACCATCTGAGCGCAGTGAAATATGGTACAGTAGATGTCTATACACATTCTAATTCATTCGCATCTAATTTAGTTCAATTGTTTACATAACCTAAAGAAGACGGACGGCTGTGCGAAATCTTAAAATTAAGTTTTTATTTCTTGTGTCGTAATCATGCGATCAAAGTGAAAGATTGGATAATAAAGCTACGCAATAATTTTCCTTTAATGGTACATAACACTATGGCCTATACATATAACAATCCAACATGGCGACCATCCGAAATATTTAGACGGTTCTCAATATCTACAAGTCTATTGCAGCAATCAAACTGAATTGTTTTATGTTCATAAAGGCTATGAACATAAGTTCACCTGTGGGTCTTTCAATAACCTGGTAAGCACAAATCCAACAGGGCAGCGACGCGAAGTATAAATATTTACATGGTCGTTTCTCGCGATTTATCCATCCGAGTGCAGTGAAACATGGTACGGTAAATGCTTATACATGTTTTAATCCACTGGCATCTAATTTATTTCAATTGCTTTCATAACCACAAGTTGGCAACTGTGCGAAATTTTAAAATCACGTTTTTTTTCTTGTGTCCTATTCATGTGATTGAAGTTTGATTAGGTCTACTTCACCTACACAATAATCTTCGTGTAATAGTACATAAGTCTAAGACCTACATATATAAAAAATCCAACATGGCGACCATCCGAAATACTTAGACGGTTCTCAATATCTATGAATCAATTACAGCAATCAAAATGAAATTTGGTATGTTGATAGAGGCAATTAACATAAGTAGGATATATGTTGTTGTCGTGTAGCCTCCTGAGAGGCCGAGTGCAGGTCTTTTCTAGTCGACGCCCGTGGGCGACCTGCGTGTTGGGATGAGAGATGAGATGAATGGATGAAAGTGGGCAAGGATGTGGAAGGAAACGGCCGTGACCTGTCAGAAGGTACTGTCCCAGCATTTGCCTGGTGTTGAAAATGGGAAACCTTGGAAAACCATTTCAAGGACAGCCGATGATGCAGCTCGAACCCACGCGTCTACCGAGTCAGCAGAGAGCTTGGCCCCATGACCTAACGCCGCGCTTTAGCCAGCGTAGCCACTACTGTCGGTAGTAGGATATATGAAAGTAGGATGTATAATTCTTCACGGAACTACTTGTTTTTAATTAACATAACTTTAAATATAAATCGAAACGTAATGTTTTTCAGTCGGTCAACACGATTGTACCCAATTGTAATTAGTGGTTCCCTAATCCTGAAAAACATGTACATTAGATTAATTAACACACTTGAAAGACCAGTTTCGATCGTCAAGCGAACATCATCAGATCCTTTACACTTAGGCTATTGAATCTATTAAGTTGCAGTAGTGATTAATCTAGCACAACTAGTCGAGATACGTGATTTGTATGTTGATATGCTGATAGTGGTGATTGGCCTTCAAGTATGATTATGTGATTGTTATGAAATGGTTAGGTTATTGTGGATTGTGCACTTAGCTGTTTGAGGGATGTGTGGTCCGTTATCATGCAGCTGTCGTCTCCTGCTTCCTGAACGGTACTGCCTTCCAACACGATATTTTTAGCCTACTTTTCACATTTTGCAAAAATGAGGAAAAAGTAGTCTTATGAGATCGGGCAAATATGTGTCTGTCTGTCTGTCTGTCTGTCTGTCTGTCTGTCCTTCTGTCTGTCTGTCCTTCTGTCTGTCTGTCTGGCTGTGTGTGTGTCCCCCCCTATCAACTCCTAAACGGCTGCAGTAATCAAAACCAAATTTAGTATGAGTAAAGATGTGCACCGGAATAGCTCACGTCCATATTTGAAAATGATGTCAGTGCTACCAACTGCTGAAAAAACGCACTAGAAATTTGAGCTCCATGTTGGATATCCTGCAAGGTATGCATAGGAGCTATTCCAAAATTGGCACACATGTAGATAATACTATTTCAGTTTAATTTCCAGGAGGCCAACCATGACAGTGTTGCCAAAATAATTAAAAGCCTCCTGATAGGTCCAATGTTTAAATGCATATAACTTCTACACTATCAACTGGATTTCAACCAAATTTTGTATGTAATATCTGTACATAAACAGATATGACTGAGCGTATTCTTAAGAGCCACCAGGGCTGCCAACTGTTAATAATTGCTCTCTCTATTTTTTTATCCAAATACCAATATATCAGAACGTGTACAAGCCGACAGCTTTAAACTATGCACACGTATAGTACCTGACATGTTTGATTAATTTTGGAGTAACTTATATACGTCAGTTCTACCAACATGATTCTAAGCCTGCTGATAGGGCCAATTTTTAAATACATGTAACTTCTATACTATCAGTAGGATTTCATCCAAATTTCGCATGTGCTATGTGTAACATATCAGATATGACTATAAGTATTCTTCAGTGCAATCAGGGCTGCCAACTGTTAATAAATGCTGTCTATATTTTTTACCCTAATATCAATATATCAAAAAGTATGCAAGCCAACAGCTCTATACTTTGCACACGTATAGCACCTGACATTCTAGATTAATTTGGAGTAATTAATACAAGGCAGTGCTGACAACATGATTCTATGCCTGTTGATATGTCCAATTTTAAAATACATGTAACTTCTATACTAACAAATGGATTTCATCCAAAATTGGCACAACAAGATATCATAATATTTCAGATTATTTCTGACCAGCACACGCATGGTATTGTTGGCAACATGCTTTTACGCGTGCTGATAGATCCAGTGTCTAACTGCAAGTTACGTCCATTGGACTTCAACCAAATTTTGTATTCTGTACCTTAAGAGATGGAACTAAGAATATATTCAGTCACCAGGGCTGCCAACTGTAGTGCTTTATTAGGCTACATTATACCATGTATATTTTGAACTAATTAGATATTTCGATATTACCAACTTAATTTCGTCATTATTCTAGATAGGTTCATATTCTGTAGAATAATCATTGGCATGAAAAGTAGGCTGTATAGTTCTTAACGGAACTTCTTGTTAAATATATAAAATTATACACTGTACACACAAAAATACCATTATATTAATATAAATATATATGTTGTAATATAATACAAGGAATACAAATATTACATAATGTAGGCTATATGATTTTCTTCACCATTTTTAGCCTACTTTTCACATTTTGCAAAAATGAGGAAAAAGTAGACTTATGAGATCGGGCAAATGTGTGTCTGTCTGTCTGTCTGTCTGTCCTTCTGTCCGGCTGTGTGTGTCCCCCCCCCCCCCCCTATCAACTCCTAAACGGCTGCAGCAATCGAAACAAAATTTGGTAGGAGTAAACAGCTATACCTGAATATCTCACGGCCATATTTGTAAATGATGTCAGTGCTACCAACTGCTGAAAAATTGCAATTGAAATTTGAGCTCCTCGTTGGATATCTTGGAAGGTATGAATGGGAGCTATTTCAAAATTGGCACACGTATAGATAATAATATTGCAGTTTAATTTCCAGGAGGCCATACATGGCAGTGTTGCCAAAATGATTATAAGCCTGCTGATAGGTCCAATTTTAAATGCATATGACTTCTACGCTATTGATTGGATTTCAACCAAATTTCGTATGTGCAATGTGTACATAAACAGATATGACTGAGCGAATTCTTAAGAGCCACCAGGGCTGCCAACTGTTAATAAATGCTCTCAATATATTTTATCCAAATACCCATATATCAGAAAGTATGCAAGTCGACAGCTTTAAACTATGCACACGTATAGTACCTTACATTCTATATTAATTTGGAGTAACTTATATATGTCAGTGCTACCAACATGATTCTAAGCCTGCTGAGAGGTCCAATTTTAAATACACGTAACTTCTATACTATCATTTGGATTTCAACCAAATTTCGTGTGTGCTATGTGTACCATAACAGATATTACTATGCCGATTCTTAAGAGTAACCAGGGCTGCCAACTGTTAATAAATACTGTCTCTCTTTTTGTTACCCTAATATCAATATATCAGAAAGTATGCAAGCAAATAGCTCTAAACTTTGCACACGTATAGTACCTGGCATTCTAGATAAATTTGGAGTAACTAATATAGGCCTACGCCAGTGCTGCCAACATGATTCTAAGCCTGCTGATAGGTCCAATTTTAAAATGCATGTAACTTCTATACTAACTAATGGATTTCATTCAAAATTGACACAACAATAGATCATATTATTTCAGATTATTTCTGACCAATGCATGTATGTCATTGTTGCCAACATGATTTTACGTGCGCTGTTAGATGCAATGTTTAACTGTGTAACGTTCATGCTGTCCTTTGGACTTCAACCAAATTTTGTGTTCTGTACCTTAAGACATGGAACTAAGAATATATTCAGTCACCAGGGCTGCCAACTGTAGTTCTCTAATAGGCTACATTATGCCAGTTATACAGTATTTCGAACTAATTAGAAATTTCGATATTACCAACTTAATTTCGTCATTATTCGAGATAGATCCATATAGGTTAATCATTGGCATGAATCTTAAATTTTAAGAAAAGTAGGCTCTTTAGTTCGTCACGGAACTTCTTGTTATATAATTAAGACTGGCAATGAATCTGAAATGCTCACAACGAATGGAACATTTCGTGTCTCTTTGTAAGTAGCCTAAGGTGGGTTTAACTTTCAGCTAGAGAGTTATTTTCTGTCCAATGCAATTCAGCACAAATACGTGTTGGATGATTGAAAGGTTTTAAAACATCTTATTAATATTAGCATTCGACCGACTAATTGGCTCATTTCCGCTTAGTGAGGTCTGCATAAATACACTCCTCTTGCATTATCACGGTTCCTAGCATCGCCTCGAGCTGTTGGAGAAACTGGAGAGGACGCTTCCCTTGTTTACTTTAATATTATTCATATAATTCATTTTTATTCATGAGTAAAGCTTAGCGGTCACTGAAAGAATTTTAATTAAACGAAATTTTATTCTTCTTTACACAGCTAGGAACTTTGAATCTTCTCCATGTGTGGTTTCCTGACTTCAAGTGAAACAAAGATACATGAATTTAATTTCCCAGCTGAGTGTGTGCAGTAGGTTGATATACACGAACTACATGACACCTGTTTAATTGGGCCTTTTAAAGATGAAATTCACTTCTAATCATGCTGGTTGATTAATATTGCCAACAACGCCGTAATGTTGAAACATTGAGGCTTGATGAAATAAATAATAATAATAATGTTATTGGTTTTACGTCCCTTTTAACTACACTGGCTTTTAGAGACGACGGAATTTTGCCCCGAAGGTGATCTTTAACGTGCCAGTAAATGTACTGACACGGCTCCCTCGCATTTGCGCACCCTCAAATGCCAGCTGACTGCGCCAGGTTTCGAACCTGCAACCTTGGGCTCAGCAAGCGAGAACGTTACCCCTGAGCCACGCAGCCAGACTCTTGATGAAATAGGCAGACATCAGGCAAATTAGAAAGTACACTCAGCCCCTACAGAAAATAACAGTGCAATATGGGGATGAGGCTTAGTGTTCAAATTGTACTGTTTGATTATACTATATTATATTATATTACATTAAATTATATTGTACTATGTTATATTTAATATGTGTTATGTGTTATATGTTATGTGATATTTGTTATATGTTATGTGGTATGTGTTATGTGTAATGTGTCATGTTTTATGTTTTATGTTTTTATCGAGAACCGTCTAAATATTTCGGATGGTCACCATGTTGGATTTTTATACATGTAGGCCATAGAGTTATCTACTATTACTTGAAGATTATTGCGTATGTGTATTATTCAAATTTCAATGGCATGATTAGGTTACAAGAAATAAAAACGAGATTGTAAAACTTCACACAGCCTCCATCTAGCGATTTTGAAAAGCAATTGAAAGAAATTTGATGTCAGTGAAAAAAGATTGTATAAGCATTTTCCGTACCGAGTTTCACTTTGCTCTGACAGTTAAATCGCGAGAAACGTCCATTTAAATATTTAAATTTCGCGTCACTGCCATCTTGGATTTGTGCTCACTCGATTATTGAAAATCACATAGGTTAACTTATTTGCATAGCCACCATCAGCATACAAAACTTCAGATTGATTGCTGTAATAGATTAGTACATATTGAGATCCATCTAAACGTTTCGGACGGAAGCCATTTTGGATTTTTATAAATGTAGGCAATGGAGTTATTTAATCTCAGATGCCGATTATTGCGTAGGTTCATTATTCAACGGTTCATTGCGTTCAAATGATTAGGACACAAGAAAATAAAATTTAATTTTGAAATTTCGCACAGCCGCCATCTTGAGGTTATCTAAACAATTGAAGAAAATTAGATGTCAGTGCATTACAATGTGTAGGTTATAAAACTTTAGTGTAGTATGTTTCACTGCGCGCGGATGGTTAAATCGCGAGAAAAGTCTATTTGAATTCACTTGGCTGACATGTTGGTTTTTTAATAAGTGGGTTTCTAAAAATCACATCGGTGAATTTTTAGGAATGCCCTTTATCATCGTACAAACTTTCAGGGTGATATCGGTAAGAGTTTCGGAGATATAGAATGCCGATGAAATATTTCGCACAGCCGCCATGTTAGTTTGGTGAGACATAATAAAACTTAAAGAGCACCGTTGATGTCAGATAAAACAGTACTATGATTTTACTGACCTTCTTTGAAATCGCTCCAGCCATTTAGATTTTATTAGGGGGGGGGGGGGACAAACACACACACACACAAATACGCACAAACATTCACAGCCACACACACACAAGGTCGTATTTTTAGCCAGTTTTCAGTTATGAAACAGGTTGCTCCAAGAAGAACTATATAGCCTATTTTCATATATCCTCCTTATATTAATTGTCTCTATGAACAAACACATTTTCATTTTGATTACTGTAATGGATTCGTAGATATTGAAAACTGTCTAAATTTTTCGGATGGACACCATGTGGGATTTTTATATATAGGCCTTAGAGTTATGTATTATTATATAAAGATTATTGTGTAGGTGTTTTATTCAAACTTCAAACGCATGGTTAAGACACAAAAAATAAAAAAGGAGACTTTAAAATTTAACTCAACCGCCGTCTTGTGGTTACGAAAAAAAATGAATTAGATGCCAGTGGATTAAGATTTATATAGGCATATACCGTACCGAGTTTCACTGCGCTCGGATGGTTAAATCGCGAGAAAGGTCCATTTGAATATTTAAATTTCGCGACGCGACCATGTTGAATTTGTGCTCACCAGGTAATTGAACATCCCATAGGTGAACTTATAATTGTAGCCTCTATATGCATACAAGATTTCAGATTTATTGCTGTCATAGATTAATAAATATTGAGAACCGTCTAAATATTTCGGATGGTCGCCAAGTTGGATTTTAATATATGTAGGCCATAGAGGTATATACTATTAAATGAGGATTATTGTGTACGTTCATTATTCAAACGTTGATTTCGATCGCTTGATTAGTACACAACAAATGAAAACTTAATATTAAAATTTCGCAGAGCCGCCATATTGAGGTTAATTAAACAATTGAACTAAATTAGTTTTCATTGCATCGCAATTTGTAGAGTTATTTGCTGTACTAAGTTTCACTGCGTTTGGATAGTTAATTCGCGAGAGCATTCTATTTAAATGTTTCAACGTCGCTTGGCCGTCATGTTCGTTTTGTAGTCAACAGGTTTTAGAAAGTGACATAGATGAACGTCTAGTAACTTAGTACCCCTTATCACCGTAAAATTTCAGGGTGATATCAGTAATAATTTCGTAGATATAGAATGCCGGTGAAATATTTCGTACGGCCTTCTTGTTGGATTGGTGAGGCGCAATGAAATTTGAAGGGAGCAGTCGGGGTTGACCAGAATTGTACGATGACCTTGCCGAGTTTCAAATCGCTCCAGCTGTTTAGAAGTTATAAGGGACAGACACGCACATGGACGCACTTGGACGCACACACATACACACAAGGACAAAAGGTGATCACTAGGGCTCGGATCGATATGCTCGATAAAATCCCCAGATATGCTCGAAAACCATGTGTTTTATGCTCGATAGATATGCTCAAAAACCCATTATATGCTCGAAATACCCATTATTAACCCATTATATGCTCGATAGATATGCTCGAAACCCCCATTATATGCGGTTAAATATGCAGAATATGCTCGAAAAACACCGTTAAAAACTATAGAAAGGAAAGTGAAACGAAAAAAACAATGACATACCTTTAAATACGAGCTTTATTTTCTAATTGTATGTATGATACACTGCAATATACTCGCATTCAAGTTTTACAAGTATATATAAGAGAAGTGCTCTTATAAAAGATACAGTTTAAAAGTTCATTTACAAAATGTTCAGAATTAGGCGAGTCACTGAAGTAGATCTGCATTGGTCTGTACAACAAGAAATTTTCTATGTTTTCAGTTTTGAATGATTTTCTTAAATCAGTCAATAAAAGTTTCAATGACGAGAACGACCTCACAAAAGGTTAAAAGCCTGAGGTTCTATTATTCGCACCAGAGATGCTTTTCAATAATTATTTCTGTTTTCGAACCTTAAGCATGGTCAGGGCCCGAATTCAGGGGAGAATTCGAAGAAAAACAAACTATTTAGACGAAAACCACAAGAATATGCATTTATATGCTTCTATTCTGAAAACCTCGGTTTTATGCATTTATATGCTCGATAAATTTCAATTCTGTTGGTCCCAGAGAGGTGAAAATACCACCGAAAGGCTTTTTTCAATGTGTACTATTCAGGAAAAAATCAAATATGCTCGAATCCGAGCCCTAGTGATCACATAAGCCAAATTTTTCATAAATGAACATAGGCTACAAATAGGCTTATAAGATCACCTTTTGCCCGAGTGTGTGTGTATATGTGTGTGTGTTGTGTGTCTGTGTGTCTCGCCCCAATAAAATCTAAACGGTCGGAGCGATTTCAATGAAACTCAATAAGGTCATGCTACTATTTTGTCCGACCACGACAGTGCCCTTTAAATTTTATTAAATAGCAACAATCCAACATTGCGGCTGTGTGAAATATTTTACTGGCATTCTATATCTCCCAAACTATAAATGATATAACACTTTAATTTCGTACGGTAATAAGTTCACCTTTGTGACCTCGAAACTCGTGTTAAGTACAAAACGAACATGGTGGCCAAGCGAAGTTGAACCATTTAAATAGACTTTCCTCGCAATTTAGCCATCCAAGCGCAGTGAAACGGGTACAACAAATGTTTATACACATTGTAATGCACTGACTTCTAATTTTGTTTAATTGTTTGCATAACCTTAAGTTGGCGGCTGTTCGAAATGTTTAAATTGATTGTTTATCTCCTTTGTCCTAATCATGGGATCCAAGTCAACGTTTGAATAATGAACCTATGCAATAATCGTCATCTATTAGTACATGGGACTCTCTGGCGTACATATATAAAAATCCAACATGGCGACCATCCGAAATATTTAAACGGTTCTCAATATCTACTTATCTCTGACAGCAATCAAACTGAAATTTTTTACGCTTCTCAAATTTTAAAATTTCACACAGCTGCCAACTTGTGGTTATGAAAACAATTGAAATTAATTAGATACCAGTGGATTAACATTTGTATAAGCATTTACCTACAAAGTTTCACTGCACTCGGGTGGTTAAATCGCGAGAAACGTCCATTTAAATATTTTTAATTCGCGTCGACGCCATGTTGGATTTGTGCTCACCATGTTATTGAAAGTCTTATAGGTGAACTTATGTTCATAGCCTCTATGAAACATAAAAAATCAGTTTGTTTGCTGTAAAAGATTCGTAAATACTGAGAACCGTCTAAATATTTCGGATGGTCGCCATTTTGGATTGTTATATGTATAGGCCATAGAGTTATGTACCATTAAAGGAAAATTATTGCGTAGCTTCATTATCCAATCATTCACTTTGATCGCATGATTACGACACAAGAAATAAAAACTTAATTTTAAAATTTCGCACAGCCACCATCTTGAGGTTATGTAAACAATTGAACTAAATTAGATATGAATGCATTAGAATCTGTATAAACATCTACTGTACCATATTTCACTGCGCTCAGATGGTTAAATCGCGAGAAAAAGCTATTTAAATGTTCCAAATTCGCTTGGTCGCCATGTTCGTTTTGTACTTTACAAGATTTTGAAAGTTACATTGATGACCTTGCAGTAGTACTCTTTATCACCGTACAAAATTTCTGGGAGATATAAGTTATAGTTTCGGAGATATAGAATGCCGGTGAAATATTTGGCACTGCCGCCATCATGAGGTTATGTAAATAATTGAACTAAACTAGAAGCCAGTTTATTGCAATGGGTATGAACATTTGCTGTACCAAGTGTCATGGCGTTTGGATGGCTAAATCACGAGAAAAGTCTATTTAAAATTTCAAATTCGCTTGGCCGCCATGTTGATTTTGTAGTTACTAGGTTCTTGATGGTCTCATAGGTGAACTTCTATTAATGCCCTTTATCACCGTAGAAAATTTCAGGTTGATATCCTTAATAGTTTCGGTGATGATGAATGCTGGTGAAATATTTCGCACAGCTGCCATGTTGGATTGGTGAGACGTAATTAAATTTGAAGGGCACGGTCGGGGTAGGCCGAAATGGTGCTATGACCTTACTGATTGTGAGTTTCATTGAAATCGCTCTAGCCGTTTAGAAGTTTATAGGGGGGGACTCACACACGGACAAAAGGTGATCTCACAAGCCTATTTCTTCATAAAATGAAAATAGGGTTCAAATGAATGTTACGTGTTAGTTTGTATGTATGTGTTTGTATTATATTATATTATATTATATTATATTATATTATATTATATTATATTATATTATATTATATTATATTATATTATATTATATTATATTATATTATATTATATTATAGATAGAGGAGTAACACCTCTTTAAAAAACCTTGGTCCAGCTGGCCCGGCTGGTAGTACCTTGTAAGGGCCCCTTACCAGGGTTACGGTAAAGTCCTCAACGACAACTGTGGTGGAGAAGGTAGCCTTTGGTACAGCATAGGTGGCGGAAGAGGCATCCCAGTGCTCGGGATAAGTAGAGCAAAAGGTATCTGTTTTGACTAAACTGATATCAGCATTTACCCGATAACGTCTGTTCCCCATGTTAGGGGCGGTTATCAAAGGCGTCTGTTCCCATATTGGGCGGCCTATTATGATCCATCTGGCGATTCGATCACAGATGTAACATCGAAGGGGAGTAAACCTCCTTCCAAAATAATCTCAACTTAAGACATGATGGTAAACCACAACGGAAAATA
This sequence comes from Meconema thalassinum, assembly GCA_946902985.2. Lineage (NCBI taxonomy): Eukaryota > Metazoa > Arthropoda > Insecta > Orthoptera > Tettigoniidae > Meconema > Meconema thalassinum. The sequence goes on along the minus strand of OX336389.2, from coordinate 1,162,215,107 downwards.
TACTCCAGGAGGTAAACAATCCTCCATCACAAGAAACTGTGATGCAACTGGGCCTGCGGAGTCTGGAGAGCCCAAAACATCATGTGAGGAAGAGTCGGAGCTTCCTAGAACTTCACGCATAAGACCTAAGCAAAAACATCTGCTAGGCACACTGAACATCAATACGCTCATGAAAACTGGTAAACTGAAACAACTGACAGATGTGCTGAATAGACGTGATATCCTCATTCATGCTTTACAAGAAACTCGATACACCGACGAAGATGCTTTTGAGTCTGAGGGATATAGAATTTACAAAGGGAAAGCTGGCATCAAAACCAAACAAAACAGTACTATACTTGGAACAGCTTTTATGATTAAACAAAACTTAACAGAATCAATAACAAATTTTACATCTTCATCAGAACGAATTTCACTTCTCTCATTTCGATCAGGAAACAAAGGCTATACTATAATCAATGCTCATGCTCCTACCAATGAGGACAATAAGAAAAATCCAGAAAATGTTGAAGAGTTTTGGGAAATGTTGGAACATGAATCATCAAAGATACCTTATCATCACGTTAAAATCTTAGTTGGTGACTTTAATGCACAGATTGGAAGAGAGAGAAAATTTAGAAACATAGTGGGTGACTTCCCAGCTCACAACCGCACTAACAGAAATGGAGAGAGACTCATAAGTTTCTGCAGACTATTTGATCTTAAATTAATGTCAACCTTTTTTAGGAAATTACCGAGGAGAAAGAAAACATGGTGCTCTCCAAATCCACATTTAGGTTCATATCAATTGGATCATGTAGCAATTACAAAACAGAACTTTAGAGAAATCATGAATGTTAGAGTAAGGAGAGGATTAAATATTGACTCTGACCATTTTTTGTCTGAGATCAAAACTAAATTCCAACCAAAGAAATCCAAGCCAAAAATTCCAAAAATTCCTAAAATAGACACAAAAGTTTTATCAGAAAATAAGACTGAATTTATCAATAAACTGCATACTAAAGATAAGAGTAACTGGGAAGAGATCAGAGATGTAATGATAGAATCAGCCAAAGAATTGGGACAGCCTCCAAGGAAAAGGAAACACCGATGGTGGAATACAACATGTGATGCAGCGATCGAACGTAGATTAGCGGCTTGGCAGTTATGGAATTCCAGGAAACGAGAAGATGACTGGATTAATTTTGTAGAGATCAGAAAGCTAACATCCAAAATCATCAGGATAGAGAAACGTAATTATGATAAGAAGCGATTGGAAGAGATAGATATAGATTTTAAAAAGAACAACACCAGACAATTCTACAAAGTATTTCGAGAGGAGATCCAAGGATACAAACCAATGAACCTTCATTTCAAGGATTCAACTGGTAGACTGGTCACTAATAATAAAGACAACTGCGAGTTACTAGCTAAATACTTTGAGGAACTTCTTAATTGCGAAGAACCTTTAGAAAGACTACAGTTTACATCACCACAAAAAGAGAACCCTCCGTCAGAACCACCAACTGTCCAACAAATAGAACAATATATTGACAATCTTAAAAATAATAAGGCACCTGGTGAGGATGGGATACTAACTGAAATGTTGAAACTCGGTGGTAAATTTGCAGCTGAAGCTTTACACAAAGTTATCAAGGAATGTTGGGAAAAAGGAACAATTCCAAATGATTGGAAACAGGCAATAATCCATCCTTTGCACAAGAAAGGAGATAAGACAAACCCCAACAATTATAGAGGTATTTCCTTACAGCCAATCGCATACAAAGTTCTTTCTAAAGCATTGCTACACAATCTGGAAGAACAAGCAGAACATACTATCGGCGAATACCAAGCCGGATTTAGAAAAGGGAGATCTTGTCCAGAGCAAATTTTCAATCTCAAAACAATCCTTAGAATCAGAACAATACGTAACCTCAACACAGTTGTATCTTTCATTGATTTTAGAAAGGCTTATGATTCAATAGACAGACAGTCTGTATTCCTAACGCTAGCAGAATTAGGGATAGATAAAAATACCAGACAACTGGTTGAACAAACACTAACAAATACAACCTCAAGAGTTAAATTTCTAAACGACATTTCAGAACCCTTCCAAATCAAAACCGGAGTTAGACAAGGTGATGGGCTTTCACCACTTCTATTTAATTTGATATTAAACAAAATCATGAAGGAATGGGAACTTAAATTATGCGAAAGAAACATTGAAGGGGTCCATTTGGGGCAAGGAAAGGGAAGATTTGAGGTGAAATGTCTTGCCTTTGCTGATGACATAGCAATCATTTCAGAAAACAGATTTCAAGCACAAATAATGGATGAAACCCTACATGAAATAGCAATAAAAACTGGTCTTCAGATTTCATATGAAAAAACCAAATATATTGAACACAGACACAATGGAGAAAAATATCTAACAACTCAACATGGACAGATTCAAAGAGTTGATAAATTTAAATATTTGGGAGAATGGATCCAGTCAAATGGACTTGATAACACATCCTGCAAGGAGAGATTAAGAAAGATGGAAAATGCCTATAAACTCACCCAACATAGATACAACAAACGATCAATTTCATTCCAGGCAAAAATCAGGCACTACACAACTGTAATTAAACCAGAGGTATTATACGGATCAGAATGTTTAACGTTGAACAAAAGAGGTGAACAAGAGGAACTGGAAAAGAAAGAAAGGAAAATACAGAGGAAAATTTTGGGTCCCCAAAAGAATAAAGATATTTGGATGAAGAGTAAAAATGAAGACCTTTACCGTAATGTGGAAAAAATTACAGACTCAATTAAAAGACGGAGACTACGATTTTATGGTCACCTTCATAGAATGGATAGCAGCAGGCTAACTAAGAAAATTTTTGACTACATCTCCAAATTAAAAAACACCACTAGATGGCTGGAAGAGATACGGTGTGATCTGCAAAAACTGAAGATCACAAACAACATCATTTCTAATAGGGTGGAATTCCGGCGACTGATCACTACTGCAGATTTTTCGATTCTGCAAGTTCCACATCAACCACGGAGAGTGTTATCAGCGGAACAGAGGCAGGTCATCAGCCAACGTATGAAGAAGTTTTGGGAAGAAAAGAAAAAACGAAACAATGTACCGTAGTCTTAGGTTCAAAGCGGTCTATAATTGGCCAAATTCTAAATATATATATATATATATATATATATATATATATTATATTATATTATATTATACTAGCAGTAGTACCCGGCTTCGCCCGGTGGAATGATGATAATGTATCAAAGTCTCCTTAGAAATATAATGGACATAAAATCTAGGTCATTTGCCCCCTCCCCCAAAGACAATGAGGGCGTAATATCTAGGTCATTTGCCCTTTTGATAAGGATGATAATGAAAACTACTGTTGTATTGACACGTCAAACTTACAAACTACCGTAATAGAAATACATATTTCAAAATTCACAGGCGAGGAAGACTTATTGTGTGTGGTGATTAATGGTGTAATGGGTGTAACATCTAGGTAATTTTCCCTTATGATGAGGATGATGAGGGAAACTACTACCTGTATTGAATTGACACTTCAACTTATAATGTACACAATGTACTGTAATAAAAATAAATATTTTAAAAATCACAGTCGAGAAAGACTTTATGCGGCGGTGATTAGTGGTATGATGCGCGTAACATCTAGGTCATTTGCACTTATGATGATGATAATAATAAGGTAATGAAAAAATGACTACTAAACGAACATGCTGTAATTTACAACTGATATAGGTAATTCAGATGTCTAGCTTCGATGTCTTCCAAAGTCTCAACCTTATTTTCTGGCTTAGGCCTGTACTCGATGCGTCTAGTGAAAGAGCTTATGGCGTACTGCTCGGCAAAGAAAATGGGTCCAAGCTGCACGAACCTGAGATGATCGTAGATGATGACGAAATATGATGACACACGTTCGGGGTTCCCCGTCGTATTTAGATTGGCCGTGGTAACACTCACTCTTTCGCAACACCACAGTGGCTTGAGCAACGGCCCTGTGCTGGCATCAGTATAGACAGCTCTGGAAAGTCATCTCATGTCACCTCGCGATGAATCAGCAAGCTATTCTCACAACTGCCCCCCCCCCCCCCCAGAGTCTCACAACTTGTGGGACGTGGGTTGGCGACCACCGGACCCCAGCTGAGACTGACATCGCTTCTACTTCCTGGTACCAGGCTCCTTTCAGTTCTCTTTCCTGTCGGCCTCCCTTGGTCAACTCTTGTTCTCTTCCGACCCCGACTGTATTAGGGCATCCGAGGGCTAGGGAGTCTTTCAATTTCCCGCTTAATTGGCCGTTGTCTCATCTTTCCTGATGCCCTCATTCTTCGAGGGGTATGCCTTCTATTCTGTTTCATTATATCTCCTGTCTTCTGCTCAAGGCCCTCAAAGAGGCAGGGTGTGTGTAGCCCCACCATTTCTGGTACACCCTCAAGGGCTCATGGCGGGTGAGTTAGGAAGCTGGCAACCCCGAGTGATTCCTGAGCTAAATACAGGGAATGGAGTGCTCTGTCCGAAAGTTCAAGCAGACAGTGTTACTCGTCGGGTTCCAAAGGGTAAGTAACTTACATAAAGATTCGTTGAGATGGGTGAAACTAAGTAGATTTTTGCCAAAGAGCCTAAATGCGGTAAATGGAATGGTCTATCCGAAATGTCATGTAGAAAGGGTTACACGTCGGGTTCCAAAGGGTGAGTATGTAAAATTTGGCTCAGATCGGTGAAACAGGGTAGATTTTGCCAAAGGGCCTAAATGCAGGAAATGGAGTTGTCTGTCCAAAGTTTTAAGTGGACAGTGTTACTCGTCGGGTTCCAAAGGGTAAGTATACACATTTAGGTTCAGATCGGTGAAACGATGTAGATATGTGCAAAAGGGCCTAAATGCAGGGAATGGAGTGGTCTGCCCGAAATTCCAAGTGGACAGTGTTACTCATCGGGTTCCAAAGGGTAAGTATACACGTTTTGTTTTCGATTGGTGAACGATGTAGATTTGTGCCAAAGGGCCTAAATGCGAGGAATGGAGTGGTCTGTCCGAAATTTCGAGTGGAAGGTGTTACTCGTCGAGTTGCAAAGGGTAATTATTTGAGATCGGTGAAACGGTGTAGTTTTGTGCCAAAGGGCCAAAAAGCAGGGAATAGTGTGGTCTGTCCGAAATTTAAAGTGAACAGTGTTACTTGTCGGGTTCCAAATGGTAAGTATGTAAAATTTGGGTCGCAGTGTTCCAAAGGGTAAATATACAAATTTTGGTTGAGATCGGTGAAACGGTGTAGATTTGGGCCAAAGGGCCTAAATGCAGGGAATGGAGTGGTCTGTCCGCAATTTCAAGCAGACAGTGTTACACGCAGGGTTCCAAAGGGTAAGTATACAAATTTTGGTTCAGATCGGTGAAACGGTGTAGATTTGTTCCAAAGGGCCTAAATGCAGGGAATGGAGTGGTCTGTCCGCAATTCCAAGCAGACAGTGTTTCTCGCTGGGTACCAAAGGGTAAGAATACGAATTTTGGTTCTGATCGGTGAAACGGTGTAGATTTGGACCAAAGGGCCTGAATGCAGGAAATGGGGTGGCCTGTCCGAAATTTTAAGTGGACAGTGTTACTCGCAGGGTTCCAAAGGATAAGTATACAAATTTTGGTTCAGATCGATGAAACGGTGTAGATTTGTGCCAAAGGGCCTAAATGCAGGGGATGGAGTAGCCTCTCCTCAATTTACAGCAGACAGTGTTAGTCGCAGTGTTCCAAAGGGTAAATATACAAATTTTTGTTGAGATCGGTGAAACGGTTTAGATTTGGGACAAAGGGACTAAATGCAGGGAATGGAATGGTCTGTCCGCAATTTCAAGCAGACAGTGTTACTCGCAGGTTTCCAACGGGTAAGTATACAAATTTTGGTTCAAATCGGTGAAACGGTGTAGATTTGGACCAAAGGGCCTAAATGCACGGAATGGGGTGGTCTGTCCGAAATTTTAAGTGGACATTGTTACTCGCAGTGTTCCAAAGGGTAGGTATACAAATTTTGGTGCAGATCGGTGAAACGGTGTAGATTTGTGCAAAAGGGCCTAAATGCAGGGAAAGGGGTGGTCTGTCCGAAATTTAAAGTTGACATGGTTACCCGCAGGGTTCCAAAGGGTAAGTATACAAATTTTGGTTCAGATCGGTGAAACGGTGTAGATTTGTATACATAACAGACAAACAGACAGACAGACAGATAGACAGACAGACAAACTTTGTGCTTTATATATATAGATTATACCGATGATGTTCGGCTTTCGAATCTTAATGAGGAGATTAACTATGTAATTGAATATGCAAGGGTAGCTCTAACACTCCGTGAAGATATATTCTAAAGTATTTTGTATTTGCGGGATAAGTCGATCTTCCTAATCAACGTGAAAAATATTTAAATATATTCGATTGTAAATCTCGGATAAGCCACTGTAACTACGTAACATTATCATTATCTGACCAAAATAATTAATTCCCCACCAGTGTCCCTTTATCTCCTATAACATCGCCCCTACTTTTCGACATCATAGATTATACATCCATTTCAAAATTCTCTGTTAGGAACAGTTGAGAAGACGACAAATCCAGTCAGATATTTCAGAACCTCCGGTGCCACCGTTGTCCAATTCAATTCCCATAATAAACCAGAAACTAGTTTGTGTCCTGGATGCATACTGGGTGCCAATGTGTACAATCTAAGAGATTCTATGGAACAAATTGTTTAAATTTATCCGATATGAGATTCGGGATCACAGGGATACATCACCTCTAATTGTAAGTGCCCAGAACACAAAGAAACTAAATACGAATCTCCGGATATCACTCGTTTAGACTTTTCATGCGACATATTATTAGTTAGTTAGTTTTATGGTCAAAATGATTAAAGGCCACTTGAGCACGTGGTCTCCAATTTTTTGGAAATTATTTTTGGCTTCATGTGTCCTCTATATAATAAACCAATTTCCCAATTAACATAATTTAATTTCTTGAGAAATAACATTGAAATTACTTTTTGCCTTGTTTCAATGTCAAAATTTCAACATCAAGCAGCCTATGCATATTGTGTATATTCATCGTGATCAATGATTCAGGATTAAATGGATATGACATCCATGTGCCCCGAAATCAGACACGAAGAAATTAACACACCTTTTCATAAAAATCCACCTCGTTGCGTGGTTGCTAGCATTCCTGGCTGTCACTGTGTAGGTCCGGTTTCGATTTCTGGCTCTGCCAAAAAATTTAATTCTGGCCTGTGGGCTGGAACGGGGTACACTCAGCCTCGTGAGTTTAAACTTTGAAGAGGGCGGGTTCGATTCGTACCTTAGTTGTCCTTGAAGTGGTTTTCCATAGTTTCCAGCTTCTACTCTAGGCAAATGCCGGGAGGGTACCTAACTTAAGGTCACGGCCGCTTCCTGTCGAAATCCAACCTAAATTGCAAATACACACATTAGTACAGACATCATCGTGACACAGCTTACTAGACAAATTCTACACACACCCAGGTACACGGGGCCACATGACCACGATGTCACAGAGCCACCAAAAGAACCATTAACAACAACCCTGTCCGTATGTTACTCTTTTGTATATTTCAAAGCACAAATCATTAGTTAACTTAGAATTCTAAATATTACTAATAAAGACCCTTTGTGTCCCCAACTATACATAATTTCGGAACATGTTGACTACTCTGCGCTCTGAAAAAAAAAAATTACTACTACACCCTTTACTAAATTTTCAATATCATTTGAACAGTCGAATAGAAGGGAACCATGGGCAGACTGTGACAACACCAAGGCATACGCTACGAATTCACGAACGGGCTCTATTGGTTGCTTCTCCACGGTACAACGATAGAATTCTTACAAGTATATTATATTAGTGTCTGGTCGAAGGTCGACGTATAAGCATTCTACACCGATGATAACATCCCCTTGCGGTGAATACGACTCCACATTCTCTAAGAACTAGGTAGATTACAAGCTTGGTAAAATCCCTTTCAAACAGTACGAGTCTAGTTGATTTCTGCCATCCCTTGTCAACATGCCAGCAATCATCAACAATGCAATTTCAGAGATCCATTTCTTTGCCTTATATTTATTATACCTTGGGGATATTAAGTTTTCTTCTAGGTGGTGACATCATGGACCAGTAAATCGCTAGCAGGAATGACTTACGTCAGTAGTGGTTTTGTAGCGGTTCTACACCCACCTCCACCTCCCCACCTCACAAGATGGCGGCGACGCGATAACTCTCGAACGCATGGTCGGATTTTGACAAATGAGGTGTCATTGAACTCGGGCTGACACCTCCTTTCCAATGGACAACATATTTCCACCCCAAAATAAAATCTACCCCTACTAGGGGGTGAAATTCTAATTTTTTAGAGAATCTCTCTTTCCAATTGCAACATGTGAGAGTTTGAATGCCAATATGGAATGAAACGTTGTTCTACACAAGAGACATGTATACGGTGGATAGCCACTATGAATTAACATGCTTGTTTTTGTTTTGTTTTTTACGCATGCCCACTCATGGCTTTTGTAAGAGGGTGGGGGAGCGGATCCCTGTGGATGGGTTATTGTTGACGGGTCATTGTTGGCGGGGTCATTGTTGCCGGGTCATTGTGGACAAGTCCTTGTAGACAAGTCCTTGTTGACAGGTCCTAGTGGACAAGTCCTTGTTGACAGGTCCTTGTGGACGAGTCCTTGTTGACGTGTCCTTGTGGACAGGTCCTTGTGGACGAGTCCTTGTGGACGAGTCCTTGCTGATGAGTCCCTTTGGACTGATCCCTTTGGACTGGCCCGTGAATTTATCCAAATTATGTCAAAGGGCTTAACTAACGGACTAATAAGGCTAGGAACTTGTATGAGGTATTGTAGGACTTGGGATGAAGCCCCCTTTTAGAATGTATTTTTGAAATTTTGACAAAGGGCCTAACCACACTTTTGTTAATATCTCGCGAACCTATCATGCTAGTGACTTGTTTGAGGGGTCCTAGCAATTGGGGCGATGTTCCCCTTTGGGGGTGAACCTATCCCCCCACTCCCAAATTGAAAAATCGATATCTTGGAAACTAAGAACCCTAAAATTATGTGTGATAGCTTTAAAAATAGGTCATAAGATACGATTTTACCACGATAGGTCATTTCACCCCTAAAATAGTAAATAGTAATGTTACAGGAAAAAAAGCGGTTAAACACTTAAAAATGATAAATGTTTTTGATGAAAAAATAGTAAGAGGGTTAAAACTACCCCCAAAATTTAAAAATCGTTATCTTGGAAATTAAGAGCCTTAAAATTAAGTGTGATAGCTTTAAAAATAGGTCATGACATACGCTTATACCACGATAGGTCATTTCTCCCCTAAAACAGTGAATAGTGATTATACAGGGAAAAAGGTGTTAAACGCCTAAAAATGATAAATGAACCTAAGATCTTTTGTTTTTGATGAAGAATAGTAAGGGGGTGAAAACTACCCCAAAATTGAAAATTCGATAGCTTGGAAACTAAGAAACCTAACATTAGGTTCGATAGCTCAAGAAATTGGACATTTAATACTCTTTTACCACGATTGGTCATTTTACCCCTAAAACAATGCATGTAGATTTTACAGGAAAAAAGGGGAACCAATAATCAGATTTGGACACATGTGGTGTTATAAGACTCAGGGCGACAATCTCTTCTTGAATTTATTATTTATTTTTTGAAATTTTGACATAGGGCCAAACCACACATTTTGAAAATTTAGATTTTTAAATTTTTGAATTAATTTTAATATTTATTTATTTTTTATTTTTTAGTAGAGAGAGACAGTACCGGTTGTGTTTAAACGAGCATGTCGCCGATCACTGTGACCAAGTTCAATGGATGAATCGATATTTTGTGAAGCATTGATTGAAGAGGGTCATGCGACGACTTGTTTTAAGAATAGTTTTATGATTTTTCTTATGATGCATGGTTCCCCTTTTTTCCTGTAAAATCTACATGCATTGTTTTAGGGGTAAAATGACCAATCGTGGTAAAAGAGTATTAAATGTCCAATTTTTTGAGCTATCACACCTAATGTTAGGTTTCTTAGTTTCCAAGATATCGAATTTTCAATTTTGGGGTAGTTTTCACCCCCTTACTATTTTTCATAAAAAACAAAAGATCTTAGGTTCATTTATCATTTTTAGGCGTTTATCACCCTTTTCCCTGTATAAGCACTATTCACTGTTTTAGGGGTGAAATGACCTATCGTGGTATAAGCGTATGTCATGACCTATTTTTAAAGCTATCACACTTAATTTTAAGGCTCTTAATTTCCAAGATAACGATTTTTAAATTTTGGGGGTAGTTTTAACCCTCTTACTATTTTTTCATCAAAAACATTTATCATTTTTAAGTGTTTAACCGCTTTTTTTCCTGTAACATTACTATTTACTATTTTAGGGGTGAAATGACCTATCGTGGTAAAATCGTATCTTATGACCTATTTTTAAAGCTATCACACATAATTTTAGGGTTCTTAGTTTCCAAGATATCGATTTTTCAATTTGGGAGTGGGGGGATAGGTTCACCCCCAAAGGGGAACATCGCCCCAATTGCTAGGACCCCTCAAACAAGTCACTAGCATGATAGGTTCGCGAGATAATAACAAAAGTGTGGTTAGGCCCTTTGTCAAAATTTCCTAGCCTTATTAGTCCGTTAGTTAAGCCCTTTGACATAATTTGGATAAATTCATGGGCCAGTCCAAAGGGGCCGGTCCAAAGGGATCAGTCCAAAGGGACTCATCAGCAAGGACTCGTCCACAAGGACTCGTCCACAAGGACCTGTCCACAAGGACCTGTCCACAAGGACACGTCAACAAGGACTCGTCCACAAGGACCTGTCAACAAGGACTTGTCCACTAGGACCTGTCAACAAGGACTTGTCCACAAGGACTCGTCCACAATGACCCGGCAACAATGACCCCACCAACAATGACCCGTCAACAATAACCCATCCACAGGGATCCGCTCCCCCACCCTCTTACAAAAGCCACGAGTGGGCATGCGTAAAAAACAAAACAAAAACAAGCATGTTAATTCATAGTGGCTATCCACCGTATAAATGTCTCTTGTGTAGAACAACGTTTCATTCCATATTGGCATTCAAACTCTCACATGTTGCAATTGGAAAGAGAGATTCTCTAAAAAATTAGAATTTCACCCCCTAGTAGGGGTAGGTTTTATTTTGGGGTGGAAATATGTTGTCCATTGGAAAGGAGGTGTCAGCCCGAGTTCAATGACACCTCATTTGTCAAAATATGTCATGCGTTCGAGAGATATCGCGTCGCCGCCATCTTGTGAGGTGGGGAGGTGGAGGTGGGTGTAGAACCGCTACAAAACCACTACTTACGTCCGGGTTAACGTCCAGTCTATGTTTATAAGATAGTGTATGATAGTAGTGTTATATTTAAAAAATTGTGCTTTTCAGTCGGTCAACACGAATGTACCCAAATGAGTTGGGTTATTCCCTAATCCTGAATAAATTACATGAGATTATTTATTTCGTTTTGTTTACATTTGTTTACTAAGGCAACACTGAAAAATGGCTTCAAACACCATAATGTTACATTTCAACCAAGCCTGAGTGAACTGAAGCTCTCCTGTTGATCCGCCAAACTTTAAAATAATGCGAGAATTTTCCCTCGGGAGGGGGAATTCATTCTTAATGACAACAGGGAATAACTTGCGAGCTATACGAAGTTGTATAACTCACTCCACGATATCAAAGTTCATGCAAGTTACCGACTCCAATAAAGCAGGTATAAAACAAAGTAGTGTAGAATTGCCGTCAGCCGATTGTGCACGAGGAAGCCTGAACACAGAGAATAACAAGAAATGCAAATTCTCTGCTAACGAAGTGAGTGGAAACGCTAGGATGTGATGCGACATGGCAAACATTAATTCCTCATTGTAAGACTGCAAAAGGCACACAGCATGGCGTACAGTTTACTTTGTATGGAGGAAGAGTAAAAGGTGAATCCCTCATTGATGAATCGTAGGCTACACCTATCTGTATCAGGAGCATTTATGTTACCAACGTTATATAGCCTACGCTTAACCTTTACTCGCACAAATACACGAATTTGTTTAGCATCGTTTAAATGCTGTCGCCCTGGAGGTCCAGGTTCGATTTCTGGCTCTGACAAGAAATTTTATTCTGATTTGTGGTTCGCAACGGGGTACACTTAGGGTCATGAGGCAAAACTGAGAAGAGGTGGGTTCGCTTCCCACCTCAGCCATCCTGAAAGTCGATTTCCGTGGTTTCCCACTTCTACTCCAAGTAAATACCTGGATGATTCATAACTTAAAGCCACGACCCCCTCATTCCCAATTATTTCCTGAATTACAAATACACGCAATAATACAGTCAACACAGTTACACAGGTAATCAAGAAAATAGTCCACACTCACCCAAGTACACGGTGCTGAATGAGCACGATGTCCCAAGCCTCTCAAATGAAACAACAAAAACAAAGCTTCTATTTTTTAACTTTCTTTATCATCTATACAAATAATAAACTTTCTGTACGATTATTTTGAATTTTCGACAAAAGTTTGTGTTGATCCTGCCGATATTATCCAACATAGAGCTCAAATTTAAATTGTATATTTCAACAGTTGGTAGCACTGACGTCATTTTCAGATTTGGCCCTGAGATGGCCTTATATATATATTTTTATTCATGACAAATTTGGTTTAGATAGCTGCTGCTATATAATTTAAACCAAATTTCGTATACACTTTGTATACCATAAGAGATATGACTACGAGTCATCATAAGTACCACACGGGCTGCTAAATGTTGATAAAAGATATCTATACTTTTTATCCTAATCTCAATATATCAGAAAGTATACAGGCCATATGTCTAAACTTTGCACACTTGTAGTACCTGGAATTGTGGATGCATGTTGAGTAACTGATGTACGACAGCGCTGCTAGCATGATTCTACGCGTGCTGATATCTTCAATGTTTAACTGCTTGTAACAAATCGGTGACGGGGATATGATCTAGATGTTGTCCTCATAAACTGATTTCTGCTCTATGAAACCGTCAACGACGGGGATTATTTGCTACCATACATATAAGAAGTGTCACTTCGCACGTACCGTGGAGTGAGTCCATACGTATGCTACTTCAATTCTGTTCCCTGCCAGGAGTAAGGATCACAATTTCCTTCAGATCTGGTTGACATTATTATTGCCGTTTCTTTATAACCTCATTTGTTTTTCGCCTACTTTCGATTTTTGCAAGAAATTAAAGTAGACTTATGAGATCTACACGGGGCCAAAAATTGTGTGTCTGTCTGTGTGTATGTGTGTGTTATTTGGAATGTCTGTCTGCCCCCCCCCCCATTAATTCAAACACGGTAAAACAGAATTGAACGAAATTTGGCACAGAGGTAGCACTAACAAAGGGCACATCAGTGCTCAGTGTCAAGTGTTATATCACTGCCATCTTGACGGAAATATAATGGTAGCCACCCAAATGTTCAAAGCTTAAATCAAATTACGACTAACCTAATCATCTGATCCTCTCTACCTGATTTCGGAACAGCATACTTTCGTGTGGGAAGCGTCTTTTAACTTAACTACAAGGTCATCAGCCAAATAGTGTGAATATGGCGGCCGTGTATGTGTGCATAACGATCCCCCTATCAATTCAAACACAACGAAACAAAATTGAAATAACTTTGGTACAGAGGTAGCACTAGCAAGGGACAACTCTGTGTCATGTTGTATATTGCCGCCATCATAACATAAAAGAAATGGCGCCCACTCAAATTTTCTGAGCTTAAATCAAATTACGACTAACCTAATCATTCGTTATCTACCAAATTTTGCAATAATATACCTTAATGTAGGAACTACAAGGTCATCAGCCAAATAGTTTCAAGATGGCGGATGTATGAATCATGCAAGTACAGTATTATAGCCTAACCGTAACTTACGCTTCAACAAGGCCTGGCTTTACGAAATACGCTCATCGTTCATAGGGAGGTTTAAACTGTTCTAAGGAGGTGAGCGGTAGGATATTGGCATTTTAAAATAAAAAATAGAATATATAACCGCAGTAGTGACTAACAGTTCAGGCTGACCGTGCCATATCGTGCTTGATCGTCCGTCCCGTTGAGTCACAATGGCCGCTATTGTTTGCTCGTAAATCCATCTATTTCCGTAACTTCGTAAGTTTATATCCTCTTAGGAATTTAATGATCAAAATAATACATATTTTGTATCAAATGGTTTATAGAAACGGCAGAAAATTCTAATGATATCTTTGATTGCAAGATAAAACAAAATACTGTATCATGGAGTTATACTAAACCAGTTGTTAAAGAATTTATGCTCAACGGCATCTGTGGCGTAGTGGTAGCGACCTGGAGTCATAGTCTGGAGGTTCGTGGATCAAATCCCAGCATGTTCAAATTTTTTACTTTGTTTTCTTTTGTATTTATTGATTTATAACTATTCTACTCTCGTTATAATGTTAAGCATATATAGTGTGTATTTGCAATAGAAAATAATATCTACATAGGTTGCTTTATTAGTTTTGGCAACTAGGTTACAAATTGATAAATAACACACCTACATGGTTCCAAGTTTCATAGGCCCTGGATGTTGTCTCCAGCACTACGTGCAACGTGTTCCCAGCGACGCGGAAACCGTTGGTTTCCGTTGGCACTGCCTAATCTATCGATGGTGCGAAGAGAGCGCTGGGCAGCCCGCACAACATCTCCAATTGTAGGGTAGCAGTTTCAGCACTGTGGCTCCTGTCGCAGGGACTTATGTCGGGATATTAGGGGGAATGATAGAGCACCTCCCAGTTCCAGCAATTCAACAATGCAGACACAACTCCTGCTGTGTGTACCCTAGCATTGTCATGCAGAACGATGGGCGGAGTATCGATGTGGTGTCGCCGTTTCCTTCTCAGAGCTGCTAGGAGATGGTCTTGCTGAAACGAACAATAGTACGCCGCATTAACGATTTGCCCTGGGGAAGGGTATGTTTTATGATCTCACCTTCCCAATCATAGGCAAGAATCAACATTTCCTTCACATTGGTGGGGGTTTGTCGAACTGTTTGTTTTCGTGGTGATTCGTGGTGCCGCCTCTCATTCGATTGGCGTTTCAACTGTGGCTCATTAGATTTGGACCACGTTTCGTCAGTGGTTATGATACGCCGTAAGAAGTCCTCTCCTTCGCACTCATAACGCTGCAAGTGCATACGAGAAGCGTCATATCTCAGCCATTTCTGCATGTCGGTTAAGTCATGCGGAACCTATTTTGACGCAAATTTCCTAATATTCAGGCAGTCCTTCAGGATGTGGAGGACAGTCGAATTCGCCAGTCCTGTATCTTGCGCTAATTCACGAAGCGTTACGTTCCGATCCGCCTCCACTAACGCAGACACCATCTGTACATTTTCATCACTTACTGGTGTGTGACCACATCGAGGCATGTCCTCCACACCTTCGCACCCATCTCGAAAGGCTGCAACCCATCTTGCTACCGTTCTGTAAGGTAACGCAGATGCACCGCACACCTCTTGCAGTCCTTGGTGGCACTCTCGAGCCGTGCGACCCCTAGCATACTGAATTTTTATCCACGTTCTCTCCTCCTGCTTCGAAAATATTGCGACCGTCTTGCGCGAGCGCTTGCCCACAACTACTCATCGAACAGGCACCACTGCATACGAATGGGGGAGGGGACGGACGAGGTTATGTGCTCTACGGGAGGGGATACAGGTTAGCTACTTTTGGCAACAATGGTACAGTCTAACACCATTGCAACATAAAGCAGCAGTATTGTTGCCAAACCTAAAAACTAACCCTTATATAAATATATATATATACTTATAACGCCACTTATTTCAACACTCGACTACAGCGAAAAAAATTCGTTGTCCTTGATCCGTGGTAGAGTCTATTGTTGTTGTTGTTTTTCTAGTTGACTCTCTAGGGGTTTTGCGGCATCATGGTATTGTAGCCCCGTGTACTTGGGTGTGTGTAGAAATTGTCTGATAACCTGTGTCACTGTGATGCCTGTAGGCTTACTAGTGTGCACTTCTATACGAGGAAGGATTTGGGTAGGAAGCTGTTGTTGTTTCATTTGAGATGCATGGACATCATGGTCATTTAGCCCTGTGTAGTCTACTTGGGTGAGTGTTGAATTTTGTCTGATAACCTGTGTTATTGTGATGGCTGTATTAGTGTGTGTGTATATATAATTCAGGTGAGGATTCAATCAATCATCGTATAATATCCGTATCGCATGTTGTATTTCAACAAGCTACTACAACCAATATTCAATTATTCAATTATACTCCTTGAAAAGGACAAAGAGTTATAACTATACCCATGCATTTAGGAGAAAGTAGGCTATACGTTATTTACTGAACATCTTGTTTTTATCGACAAAGTGCGTGCTAACATTGATTTCAAGCTGTAGATTCCAGAGTCAGTAAGTACTTTACTCTTCACGGGACATAGTTAAAAGTACGTTATCTGCATGGCATTATTATTATTATTATTCTTCTTATTATTTTCATCATTATTGCTATATCGTTATTGTTGTTACTATTATTCTTATTATGAATATTATTACTATTATACTATCTACGATATTGCCTGATTAAAATTAAAATAACTCAATGGTATGCACCCAATGATAGAGAATCGCGTTGGTTCATAGATTAGTCACCATATGCACAGAGACACGTATGTTAAAGTAGTCAAGATTCGTGCTTCTATTTCGAATGGCACGTCGGAAAGCCACTACTGGGCAAACCTCCGGCGCCATGGCATATTTAAAGCCATATAAGTACAATAGTCCTTAAAGCCCACAACATTATTATCACAAGCGTCCATTCCCAGACTTCTGTTTGACATTCTATTCCTGGCTGTAACGAGGATTTAAGATTTGTCAGAGAATTAGAACGAAGTGCATTCAGCCTGGTTGTGAGGCAAGTAGGCTTGCCACGATTGTATAAGCCACTAAACCTTCATTTTAGGTTGAATCCGAGCCACTAGACTAGGCCTTTCACTTCAGAAAGGTAACTAGTATTGGCGAGAAATCAAACCCAGTCCGTAATGGTACAGGCAAACAGCTTGACTGCTGTGCCACACACCATGGCAAACACAAACACAATTAGACACACAGAGCTGTGATTAAGATATCCCTTCATAGAACCTAAGATCAGAAATGAACTATACAATCATATTGCAATATTTTTATAAATTACAAAATAATGTTTGATCAAAATGCCGATACAACCCCGTCAAAGTATAAATAAACAGCATTATGGCAGTTAATACTTACATAGTTTGCTTATTTTAGGGTAAACGAGTAATGCCCAGATCCCATGAAGGATAGAATCTAAGTTGTATTTATTTGTCGATGGTACACTACAGGTTCAGTGTGAGTCCCAAAAAACAATGCACCTACACAGTAAAATACATTTCCAGGTATTTCTACATTATTAGTATTAATATCTAAATGCAATTCTCAACGCTAAGAAGTTCATACAGATGTATAAATGCATAGTAGTAAAAAGCTTAATCTAAATACGAGTATAATATAAAAGATAAATCTAAATTTGAACTAATGTGAAATATAAACATAGGTTTGGAAATTAATTATTACACAGAAATATAACACTTAAATAACTAGAGAACAGGCCTATCCACATATTGTATGTACATTGTTGGTTCTGTTTTGTGTGATCATTTTATTTCCTTCCACATCCTTGCCCAGTTTCATTCATTCAACTTCATCCATTCCATCTCTCATCCCGACGCGCAGGTCGCCCACGGGCGTCGAATAGAAAGACCTGCACTCGGCCTCTGAGGAGGCCACACGAAAAAAAAAATTATTTCAATTATCAATTCAGCGACTGAATTATAATTTCCAAAACCGGTCTTACTGAGAGTCAGAAATCTAGTTCCCATTTTACACGAACTGCACCGTTGTAAATACTGCTAGTATGTGATGTAGTTTTTGTTATATTTTTCCATCCGTTGGGCATTATTTAGTACTAATTGAGTTTGGATTTTTGCTTCCGGAAGCACATAACAGACAATTTTTAGACATCTGTCCATTACAGCTGAGGTTCATCTGTGATATATCGAAGTATGGCAGAATAACAAACAAATTCTTCACGCCACGTTCTGATTTCGGACCAAGGAATATCAATCTTTGTACTAGGAAGGAGCAACAAGTATTAGATGTCTACTGATTTTAGGAAATAGTTCTAATTTGGGCACTTTACTTGGTATGGAAATGATGCAAGCGTGGGCACAAAAATGTTAATTCCAATTCGTCAAAGAATGAAAATTAATGTACGGTCAACGTAGGATTTTGAATTTACAATTAGATTAATAAAAACGCAACACCTGTGGACATTCTAAGCCCCCCTGATAAGTTAAAGTAAGTTTTAAATGCCAAACTCGGCACTGAGGTAGCAAATAGCTAACTGGGTAACTAAGGTAAGGCCATCTGGTGGCAAATTCGAATTTGGTACTCATAGTCCACGGGTAGTACGTCCTTCTCCATTAGAGATATCAGCTGAATGTACTGCTTATCACTGCTTCGGGCAAAACCCAATGATTGACTGCACTGCTTCCAGAGATAAGGTATGGACTGAATATGGTCAAGAATAGCTGTGACCCGCTAATTGCTGCAAAACAATTGCAGTAACAATCTTGTCGTCAATGTATGTCATGTGAACCATGTACTACGTCCAATACATGAAGCACACAGTGGTGCTTCTCTGCAGATGGAACTGAGAGCTCCCTCGGCATTATCTCCTTCATATTGTGATACCAAAAATGGAATATTGTCTTTCTCGCCTAAGTAAGTACGTTCTAGCAATTCTTCTCGGTTTATGCTGTACAACATGAGGTTTTTCGCCTTGGTGAATCAATTTATGCTCACCAGCAGGCATTTGGTACATCCTGTCTGGACCACCACCGTCCTGGACGAATTAAGGCGGTTATCAATGCTTGAGGCGGTGTTACAAAGTAATACCATGTCTTCAGGCGATGCTTAGCTTTTTGCCCGATGTGTATATTTTGTAACGTTTAAAAATTGTAACAGTTAAGATATCAATGGCTGTTATAAGAAGATTTGGTATGACGATATCACCATCAATCGACTACATAGATGTGGCTGGCTCAGTCACTATATGTACCATCGGCATGCTTGGTCTAGATACTCATGACGCCTCTGACATGAGGCACAACTAGTAGGAAGAATTATGTAGGCCTAGCCCTTTTGATATAGACTTCAATCAGAGCTGGCAGGGACGTGGCGCACCACCAAACTAAAATATTTATTCTTAAAATTCACGCCTTTTTTGAGATTGAAACTAGGCTCGCCCAGTAGGAAGCTTGGTTCCTTCTCCGGCAAGCCTCCGCATTATGCTCAAGGTACAGAGAAAATAAATTGATTGATTTATTCATTTATTTATTTATTTCCACGGCTACACTTAGAGCTTAAGAGCTCCCCTACAGTAGCGCCCGACATACAATAGTATTAGGGCTTAGGCCTATAATAATAAAACTTTTCGCTTACATACACAATATAAATAGTAATAGTCTAACACTGATAGTAACAAAATGACAGTATTAATATAATAATAATAATCTTAGTAATAATAATCATAATAATAATAATAATAATAATAATGGATTTTTAATATAAAACAGTGCATACAGTACAGACACAGTAACAGCCTGAAAAGCAAACACCATATACAAGAAAGGATATTAACGTAGGTAGGTTATCAGTTATTGTCCTGATGTTATAATTGAACTAAGAAATAGCATTACACGTAATGCTGTAATCAGATGTGAGAGGTATACTGCTCCAAGAAACAGGATGAAAGACGTCTTTTGAGAGCTGCAGTGCTTACAATGTCGACGAACTTATATCAATTGAAAGTGTTGAAGCGTGCGTCGGTGCAAACAAAATATTTATTGAACTTCATGGTTCGGTGTATAGGATGAGAAAGAGAAGGAACATCTTTATGAGGTAAATTCAATCAAACATACTTAGGTATACTTAAAGGACGACATTATATTGGTGTTTTCATATGCCTCATGCGAGCAGTAATATGTGGTCAGAACTGTCCTCAGTTGAGTCTGTTGGCTAAAGAAGTAATGGAGTTGGAGGCTGAGTGCATTTCTTTGAAAGGTTAGACTAAAAGTAACGCTTCCTTGGGAAAATTGAGATTATATTATGTAATATGTCCTACTGGCATCGCGAGAGGAACAGGAATATGTAATTAAAACGGATCGACGCCTCTGTCTGATCTCAGTATATGGGCTAGAGAGTGACACACTATAGTCTACACATTATTGGACTATTAGAAGCCTTCATTCGGAGTTGCCTAAGTCACATACTGTATTCTTAGGAGCTTTTCTGTCTGTCAACACGAGTGTGCCCAAATGAGATTGGGCGGGGAGTGACAATGAGTTTCCTAGCCACCCCCTTACCCCCCTAACCCTCCCCTCCATTTGTGTGAGAAGAGTTCTATTTAGTGTATAAATAATAATTCATGTATTTTATTTCAGGCACTAGGATATTAGATGTAACTTCCCACCCAACCTAATTTGGACACACTTTTGTTGACCGACTTAAAAGCTTCTACTTATAGATACAGCCTTCACATTTTCACTTCTCTCATTCAATGTGGAGCGTTCACAATGTTCATGTTTTAATCAATCATCATCGCAAATCACGACTGTTAAACGTACGGATCTTAATGCACGGTACATACTTCAATCCATCTTTTCCATTGCGTAAAGTTCACGCTTATGGACGCATTGGTCCATTCTACGTGCATATCCCAACTTCCCTGTGTTGTCCATCATGATTGTCCTAAGCATGATGTATAAAAATTGATTATTCGGAGCTTAGGAATGGCCCCTTCTAGCCCAAATACCAAGAGGTGACGAAGGCGTTTGCCCGTCTAGTTTATGTACGGTAGCTATTCCTGTTCCTGACGCAGGATATATGACACGTTAGAATGTCAATTCTCCATCTAAGAAGCGTTATTTGCAAGATATTAGTAATTATCGTGTTGGAAGCCATTCTTCAGAGTTGCATTAGTAATCGAACTTAAATTTGTTTCAGTCGGTCAACATGATTGTACCCTATTGTAATGGGTGTTTCCCTAATCCTGTAAGAAATTTTCATGAGATTAATAAATACACTTTGATGACCAGTTTCGATCGTCAAGCGGTTATCATCAGACCTGTTATACTGAGGCAATTAAATCTATATCTTCTAGTATGGGTGATGGTATTTACAATATATATACTTATTTAGTTGCAGTAGTTATTTAAGTAGCACAACATGTCGAGATTTATTAGTTATATGTGATTTTTTTTCTTAATAAGCCTTCATTGATAGTGGTGATTGACCTTCAAGTTTGCTGCTTAATGTGATTATGTGATTGATATTAATCGATCAGGTTGGAGTGGATTGTGAACTTTCTGGTCCGGTATCGCACTGAACTGGATGGAGTTTCCTTTGTTGTCTTGTTACCTCTTACCCTTCTTGGCCTTTCACCCGCATTCCTACCTGGCTTTGCTCGTCTCGCAATGTAAGATATTAGTAACATATTTTTCTTAAAAGTTGTAGTGAAATATGCAATTTGTATTATAAAATACAATCGGGTAATATTATAAACCAGTCGAACTTGAATAACCTTTCTGTTGTTCTGAAACTGGGAACCTCGTTCGTTGAGGATGGTTACTAAATCAGACGTTGATTTATTAATTCGAACAAAAACTCACGTTTGACTTGCTGAGGAATGGATGTGGTAAAGTTGATGTACAACACAGACAAGTCGCAATGAATAATCCGTTGGCAGGATTGGTTCTCAGAGTTGAATTACAGAATTAGATCTCCCTTGCTGCAGAGTAGCTGAGCATCTGCTAACTTTATTGTGAGTGAGTGGGTACACCAATCAATGTGGACGTTGACAAAGGTCTGTATCTGAAAGTTAACTAGTGTGGCCAACAAGAGCAATTTGTAACTTCTGGGTAATAATATTTAGTATTAACCTAATAACGCTATAAATATACCCTTTCAAATCATGAAATGTCTATTGGAAACTAATGCGTGGAACTACACACGGAGACATGGGCCTCTAACTTTATATGATGTAAAATGCAAGCAGAGAAATATAAGGTATTAAGAAACAAGGGATTTTCTTTACATCATGGCAACTTGTTCGAATTTCGAAATTAATCGAAATAAATGTTTTTCAGTCATTCAACACGATTGTGATGTGTTGGGAAGGCCCGGGCTCTTCATGAGTTGTAGCGCCGATGGGTAAGGTAAGGCAACACGACTGTGCCCAATTGTAACCGTGTTGACTGTCTGAAAAGCATTACTTTCGATCACTAAGGCAGCACTGAAAAATGGCTTCCAACACGATAATAGTTCTAATCTCTCGAAGAATTTTAAAATATTTGTTTTAGCTGTGTACTATGCAGGTCGTTATGTTTGTAGAAATAATTCGAAACATACCATCAAAGAATTATAACACGTAAAATGTTACTAACCTAAACTTGTTTGTGTAAAAATAAAGTAACCCTTAAAGCCTACGACACTTTTAGATCCTGTGAATAAAATATTAAGGGTAAGAAAAGAACAAGGGGAAGAATATAAAATAATATACAGGATGAAATTTGACAAAATACTCCCCTATAGAATAGAAAGACTGGTAAATAATCGAGTTATAAGAACCTAACACCTACCTCAATAACTGAACAATACAGCCTTGTGATGGTTATTGAATGAAGTCGTTGTTTCAGTAAAGTTCCCATTGCCCTCCTACTGATCAAAAACTAGAAGAAAAATAATGAGAAGTCTCGACCCCTCAATGAACGAGAGCGTTGAAAGGAAAAGGAGAAGAATAACAAAAGAATGTGAAGTTCCAACCCCTTAAAGAACGAAAGTACCAGAAGGAAGAACAAGAGGAGCTCCAAAAGCCAACAAAATAAAAAAATCCATATTAGTTCCGGAGTATCAGGAAGGAAATAGCATCTTAATCCTTCAAATATAGATAAACAAACCTAAACAAATATATTAATGCTTATTCTCTTTACATGTATGAGTCAGGGTCCAACGACAGAGGGGAAGTGCAATTGCACTACGAGTATAAGCCAGTAATAGATATTAAAGATAGAAATAATTAAAGTCAGAATGTTCCAATAAAGAAAAGAAAATCAAAACAGGCTGAAGTTCAAGGCAGTTCGTACTGGACATACCAAAATATTGATGCTTTCAATGCCGTACATGTTGATTAATACTTATTAAAGTGAGCACAGAACCCATAGGCACATCCGATAATATTGCTGAAAATGAGAAAACTGACGTCTTCATCTTTAAAGGCAATTGAACTGCAATAACACAGAATAAAGTTCCCATATTCTGTGCAGAAGGATTTTATCAATATTTCTGTCTTTGACTCCAATGATGCTTCATATGCCATGCCATTTTGTATTACATGAAGGGGGCCATGTTGGTAGGGAAGAAGTGCAAGAAATTATGTCAGATAGGAGGAACTAATTTGGAGCAAGTGAAAAATCTGAATTAGTTAGGCTGTGCATTCTGTCAGTATAGTGGCCGACAGTGGTAGCTAAGCACGCTAACGCGCAGCACTAGGCCATGGGGCCAAGCTCTCTGCGGACTCGTTAGACATGGGTTTGAGGCCAACCGTTGGCCGTCCTTGAAATGGTTTGTCGTGGTTTTTCATTTACAACTCTAGGCATATGCTGGGACCGTATCTTCTGATAGGCCACGATCGTTTCCTTCCACATTCTTGCCCAGTTTCATTCATCCTCATACATTTCATCTCTCATTTACTCCTCTCATGAGGTTGGCAGTAAGCCTCCGTGGCTTAGGCGGCAGCACGCCGGCCTCTCACCGCTGGGTCCGTGGTTCAAATCCCGGTCACTCCATGTGAGATCTGTGCTGGACAAAACGGAGGCAGACAGGTTTTTCTCCGGGTACTCCGGTTTTCCAGCAACACTCTCCACTATCATTTCATTTCAACCGTCATTCATTTAATCATTGCCCCAGAGGAGTGCGTCAGGCCTCGGCAGCCGGCACAGTTCATAGCCTCGCCGCTAGATGGGGGCTTCATTCATTCCATTCCTGACCCGGTCGGAGACTGGAAGCAGGCTATGGATTTTCATGAGGTTGGCATCAGGAGGGTCATCCGGCCGCAAAGTTCAACCGCCACATAGACTCTCATCCCATCTCATCCCTGACCCCGTTGAAAGCGGGAATAATAAGGGGTAGAAGAACATCTGCCAGTATGGTGGTATGGCGAGAGAATTGCATTGAGTTCTCATATGCGATCTGCAGTGTTCTGCAAGAAAGAAGTTATTGTAGCGATGAAACTCTCTCTACATCGCTCAGTATTTAGACCAACCTTGCTGTATGGAAGTGAGAGCTGGGAGGATTTAGGATATCTGATACATAAGTTAGAGGTAACTGATTTTTTTTTTTTTTTTAGCGTATGGCTTTTAGTGCCGGGAGTGTCCGAGGACATGTTCGGCTCGCCAGTTTTGTAGCTGCTTCGAGACGGACACCAAATGGGTGAGCTACAAGTACCGTTGGGGAGGGAAGGAGGGAAGTTGGAATGTAAGGACGAGGAGTTGGAAGGTAGCGGCTGTGGCCTATAGTTAGGGACCAACCCCGGCATTTGCCTGGAGGAAAGATGGGAAACCACAGAAGACCATCTTCAAGGTTGCCGGCGGGGGGATTCGAACCTCCTCGCCTCCCGGATGTGAGCGACTGCCATCAGTCATGCCGTAACCACCACGGCTAACTCACCCGGTAGGTAACTGATATGAGGGTAGAACGAATGATTGATGGGACAAATCGATGTGAGCGATTGCAGGATGGTACTCGTAATGAAGAGATACAGAAAATACTAATTGTAAGAAAAGAACACGCTAGATGAAGCTGTTCGAATGAGCAGATTCAGATGGTGGAGTCATGTGAAGTGAATGGGGGACGAGACATTACCTAAGACGTTGAGGATTTCGGCTGTAGAGGGTAAGAGAAGCAGAGGAGGCAATGATTAGTTTCAGTGTTGAACGATTTCTAAGTGAGGGGTGTAGAAGCAGATTGCTAATTGGGGATCATGGACATGACTTCTTCACAATTGGAGGCTTGCACACTAGACCGGAAGCTGAAAGACAAAACAGTCTCAAATGAAAATGTTAGTTAGTTATTGTTTTTAAGGGGCGGAACTACAAGGTCATCTGCCCTCTTCAAATGAAAATGTATTAAAACTTAACCAAACTGTGTTTCCTTGGAATAGAGAAAAAGACCCATACTGTATCACATTACGGCTTGTCACGTAAGAATTATTGAAATATAAAGTGTAGCAGCTTTTAACAGGAGTATCCGGTATCGAAAGACCAACAAACATAGCACATACACTGGAAGACACCTTTCTAATTTAATTAGATTTAGTTCACTATTGTAGTTAATGTTTTGAGGGCAATGAGACTACTCTGGGTTATTTCACTCTCTTCAAATGAAGACAGATTTCCCTCATGAAGGAATAATCCCAGGAATATAATCACTGCAAATACCAATCACCGCAACAGTGTCTGTAAACAAGGAATGGGAAGACGACAAGGACTGTCTTTTCTCTCTATATTACAAAGTACTGAGACTGGCATCGTTCTGTAATATTTATTTCTCAACAGGAGTGCTCTTAGCTTTGACGAGAGCTCTTTCCTCGGCTGAAATCCCTCTCCAATAAGCTTCTCTTTTTTTATAGTCCTGAGAAAGTTATTTATATCACTCTACAAACTTCTCCATTATTTCCGTCTTTCTCTCTTTTTGCAAGTATTTATTCACCCTGGCATTGTATACGCTATCCTTCTTATCTTCAGTTCAAATCCTAAATATTTGCTCTTGTTTCATTTATCAACGATTCTAATCCACGGTTCTTCCTGAGGGATCTTGCAATACTTATCCCTTCTAACCCGCTTTTGTTGATCTTCGCCGTCTGAAACTCCATGTAATATTCTTACCCTCTATTGCATTGCGTCTCTGTGATTTAACTTCTCAATGACAAAGGACTTCGTAATACCGTAGGCACCGTCAAAGAGAAAGTGTTGATGATGACGAATGCAATTTATTAATGTTTATTTAATAGAAGTATATCCCCCAGATCCCTTTTAATCATCAACCTAAATTGAAATTGGCTCTTATGCTATTTATGGCTTTCCTACCACCACTAATTGAATGTATTTATGATTGACTGCCGGGGAGGTCTGGGGGAAAACTTTCCTCACTCTTTTCTAGGAATTATTCAGCCTTGGCTAAGGGATTCTCATTCATATAACGTATATATTCTCAACAGACTATTGACGATCTACGACTTACAACATACAGTTTATAGTATGGTACGAATACTGATGCGAATGATAGCCTCCATAACTGCTTGACACAAAGTACTGTCTTTAAAAAGGTGCAACAGGTTATTGTCAAGTCTCAAATATTCAAATAATTTTCATCCTGAAATTAATGATAACATTATAATTTGTCCTTTACTAGATTTGATCGTAATTCCTTTCAGGCTATGTCCTCCAAAAGTCCAATCACTAGTCGTTACCTTTTATACTATTCAATCCAAGTAGCATATTGTCTGTCGGGTTATGCTATAATGCGGTATTCCAACTAAATGGAAAGACGGATGAAACCCATAACCGTTAAGCAGATTAAGATTGAACATTTGATACTTAGACCAGTGTCAGACACGAGGAATGTGACGGAATGCTCACATTCTTACTTTAGTTGCATGTACAGATGGGACTGGTCATCTTCCAAAGAGCACTTCTGATGTGATGCTGGGTGAACGTTTACACAGTAGTGTTGGCTGATCTATGTCATGTGCTAACAATTTCACGATTTCAAACGAAAGGCTACACTTCAGATCCATACATTCCAAAGTTTCAAATCGAAGAAGAGATAAAGCGGTCTAATTTGGGTCCACTTAGCTGTGAAAATAACGGTTTCAAAACCGCAAGCTGCTTCACTGGAAGGTACAAGTGTTAAATCTACGGGTAGTTGAAGGCCATACTGATTGAGATTATTCTCTAGGTTGATTCATGATACTTCCAAGCAAACACTGGGCTAGTTTTATGTCTGTTCCCAGACAACTACCAATATTCTATCCATTATACTCATAAGGGTAGTTTCACTACTTAAGTCGCCAAATCAGCAGGTCATTGACTAATTTCCATACATACATAAGTACTCAGCGATATTGGCTGAAATTCCAGTAAATCCTGAACAAAAACAAGATGTTTAGAAAAGAACATATAGCCTACTTTCTCCTAAATATATGGGTATAGTTATAACTCTTTGTCCTTATCACCTCCTATTTTCTTCGTATTTCAAGTGCAAAATGGCACACTGGATTTCAGCAAAGGCGCTCCAAT
Source organism: Meconema thalassinum (assembly GCA_946902985.2). Taxonomy (NCBI): domain Eukaryota; kingdom Metazoa; phylum Arthropoda; class Insecta; order Orthoptera; family Tettigoniidae; genus Meconema; species Meconema thalassinum. The sequence goes on along the minus strand of OX336389.2, from coordinate 1,162,187,571 downwards.
CATAGTTTATAATTTATTTACTCCAGCATTTTAGAATTTCATGAGCAAACACTCCAAACAACACAGGAATTCAGTATATTAACACCGACTACTTACAAGAATGGAAACTTCGTTGGTCTTAACGTATCACTGGGATAAACAAATTTAATATACCTACAACACAGGTAATTTTTTATCGCGCCTATCCATGGGGAGACCACCTCGTGGCGCAGTGGTTAGCATTGTTGGCTGTCACCCCCGAGGCACCGAGTTCAATCCCCGGCTCTTTAAAGAATTTAAAAGTCTTGGTATGGTCTGGGACGGGGTCTCCCAGTCTCGTGATGCAAAATGGGTACCTGCCGGATGCTATGGCAGGAGAAGGAGTTGAAAGGAACAGGCCACCCTACCACACGCAAACTCCGGCTCGGGATGCCTGGTTAGTGATCTATTTACAAGGTCAAGGGCTCCAATTCTGGTCGCCTACGGCCCTGGAGGGGATATGGCTTTCTATTTTTTTTATATCCTTGGGGGCGAGTGCACTCTATCAGCAACAAGAGGAAATGTTCCAATTACACCGTAGGCATGGGTTCACTAACTGGCCGGTATAGATCACAGCTTGCATCTAGTAGGCAGTGTTTCGCTCCCGCATAGTTCAGCTGGTTGCTAGTAAATGTCACTCGTGCAGATCCGGTGGAGAATGTTGTTTAAATTAATTTGCAAAATGCACAATATAACGCTCGATTTTAAATCGTCTCAGTACTAAAAAAATATATATATATAAGAAAAACAAGCAAAAAAAGTCAACTCTGATAGGATATGAACCCCGGACGGCCGGGTGTAACACCAAAGTTCTAACCAAAGAGCCAAACATGTTCTCCCAAGTCAATCGTTATCAATTGATTTACATACAACGTCTTAAGCAAATAATGACTTTGACTAAACGATTTCTTCACTGGAGAATATATCCATTAAAACCCATTTCACATAAAGTTCATATTATTTCTATTAGTATGCTATATTACATGCAACATATTCAAATTAGTGAAATATATAAGGTGCGTTCAAAAAGTAATGAGCCGAAGGCTGTAATGTGCAAACCGGTGATGACATCGGCTAATCGTTGCGTATGTAACGAGGTGTGATTCCGACCAGAGCGTGGAAAGTCACAGCCCGTCGCTAGAGGGCACGCGTGCACGTCACGTGACGATACAAAGCGAGCAGCAGCATGCATCAATCGTCCAACGAAGACCAAGACAGTAGGCCATTCGACATGCTTCCTGGTGTGGTTGAAGACTGTGGGGACCCATTGGGCACACACTTTCCGCAAATGCAGTCGTTCCTTCATGATGGTGTGCACACTCCCGACGCTCAATCCGACCACGGCGGCTATGGCGTTCACTGTCACTCGGTGGTCCTGGGTAATGAGTGCATCAACCAGCTGGACGTTGTCATCGGTAATGGAGGGGGGGGGGGGCTGCCCCAGACCGGGCAGCATTGGCTAACGACACCCGTCCTTCCCTGAAGTGCTTGTGCCACGCCTTGACCCTTGAAAGGGACATGCAGTGTTCGCCATACACTTGTGACATTCGGCGAAGAATGTCCGTTCCCCCTACTCCTTTCGCTGTCAGAAACCAAACAACACCTCTTTGCTCTTCATTTGACGCCTCCATGTCACTGTTTGCAATGCGACTGGCAGCGTTGGACGATTGATGCATGCTGCTGCTCGCTTTGTATCGTCACGTGACGTGCACGCGTGCCTTCTAGCGACGGGCTGTGACCTTCCATGCTCTGGTCAGAACGAGAGATCAGCTGCCATCTTGTCTTGAAACCGAGTTGGCTCAGCTTATTAATGTCACTTCTGCTCTATAATATTACAATATAAACTTTTAATTTCGAACGGGCCACGTCCCTTAGAACAGTTTAAACGATTCTCGGTTCGATAATCAGAACTTGTAGTTTGGGCACAAGTCACGTCCCACATGATGGTATGTTTTTAACAAATTTGGTAAAGTTCCTATGATTAGTTTGTCGTAATATAACTTTAAGTTTTGACTATTTGACTGTTCGCCATTAAGTTTTGTTAAAGATGGTGGCAATGATGACACTGAGGTGCCCTTTACTAGTGCTACCTCTGTACCAAATTTGGTTGAATCGTAAGTTACGGTTAGGCTATAATACGTGCATAATTCATACATCCACCATCTTGAAACTATTTGGCTGATGACCTTGTAGTTTGGGCAAAAGACGCTTCCCACATGAAGGTATGGTGTTGCAAAATTTGGTAGAGATCGGATGATTAGGTTAGTCGTAATTTGATTGAAACATTGAACATTTGGGTGGCATATAAAATATGATTCTGTGGTGCCCTTTGCTAGTGCTACCACAGCACCAAATTTCGTTCAATTCGGTTTCACCGTGTTTGAATATTGATAGGAGGGGGCAGACATAGCAAATCCCACACACACACATACATACTCACAGACACACAGACAGACACACAATTTTTGGCCCTGTGTGGATCTCATAAGTCTACTATCAGTTTTTGCAAAAAATCGAAAGTAGGCTAATAAGTGAAAAAATAAATGAATGACCAAATTAACAACTAAATAAATAAATAAATAAATAACCAAAAAATAAATTAATAAATAATAAACAAATAAATAAATACGTAAGTAAGTACATGAATAAATAAGTTAATAAATAAATAATTAAATAAATAGGTAAGTAAATTAATATGTAAATAAATAAATAAATAATTAAATAAATAAATAGGCAAATAAATTAGAAAATAAGTAAATGGATATCCACAGCCTGCTTCCAGTCTCCGACCGGGTGAGGAATGGAATGAATGAAGCCCCCATCTAGTGGCGAGGATATGAACTGTGCCGGCTGACGAAGCCTGTCGCACTCCTCTGGGGCAATGATTCAATGAATGACAGATGATAATGAAATGATAGTGGAGAGTGTTGCTGGAATGAAATTTTGACAGGGAAAACCTGAGTACCCGGAGAAAACCCTGTCTGCCTCCGTTTTGTCCATCACAGATGTCACATGGAGTGGCCGGGATTTGAACCACGGACCCAGCGGTGAGAGGCCGGCGTGCTGCCGCCTAAGCCACGGAGGCTCCAGAAAATAAGTAAATAAGTAAAAATATAAGTATATATATATATAAATAAGTAAGAAATTAAATAAGTAAATAATTGAATATACAAATAAGTTTGTAAATAAATAAGTAAAATAATAATTAAATAAGTAAACAAATAGGTAAATAAATAAATTAATTAATTAATGCATAAATAGGTAAGTAAATACGTACACAGATAAATAAGTAAATAAATGAACAGGTAAATAAATAAGTAAATAAATAGATGAAAATGTTAAATAAATATATAAATTAGTAAGTAAGTGAATAAATAAATACGTAAATAAGTAAACAAATAATTAAATATGTAAATTAATATATAAATAAATAATTAAATGAAAAATGAAAATCCACAGCCTGCTTCCAGTCTCCGACCGGGTCAGGAATGGAATGAATGAAGCCCCCATCTAGCGGCGAGGATATGATCTATGCCGGCTGCCGAGGCCTGACGCACTCCTCTGGGGCAATGATTAAATGAATGACAGATGAAATGAAATGATAGTGGAGAGTGTTGCTGGAATGAAATTTTGACAGGGAAAACCGGAGTACCCGGAGAAAAACCTGTCTGCCTCCGTTTTGTCCAGCACAGATCTCACATGGAGTGACCGGGATTTGAACCACGGACCCAGCGGTGAGAGGCCGGCGTGCTGCCGCCTAAGCCACGGAGGCTGGCATAAATAAATAATTAAAAAAATATGTGAATAAGAAAAATTAATAAGTAAATGGATAAGTAATAAAATAACAAAGTAAGTAAGTAAATCAATAATCAATAAATAAATATACAAATAAATATATCCTACATAAATGCATAATTACATAAATACATAAATTCATAAATACATAAATATTTAACTTACTAAATAAATAAATAAATAGGATGTCAACAATTATTTGCTTTAGATTTATAGTGAATTAATGTAGCCTACTCCACAGGCGGAAGCTGCTTACTCGGTCACCCGAAGGTTGCGCCTTAAATTTGACCGTCTCGCTACGTTCCTAAAGTAGAGAAGTTGCGGTTACCTCTGGGATTATGACTACAGATCGTTTTTTTAAGCGGGTAACCCTGTATGCAGCTCACCTTCTGATCTGTAAGCATTTTCTACATCCTATACAGTACATGAAGGGGGATGAATTTTGGCATTTACTTTTCATTCCCCTTGTAGAATGTGCTTTAAGGTTATTTACCTCTACAGACTATGGCAAGAAGTTCAATCTTATGCAATGTGGAACTTGACTGTTCACAGAACGACCATAGTGGTCTAGGGATTGGCAACTCCAGCTATCTGATATGACATCTAGTGGTAAATATGAGAAACTTACCAAGTAGGGTACACTTGTCACGTGGTGACTGTATATGGTTTCTTGTATTGGTAAGCAGATCGTGGTAAATTCTTCGTGTCTTTATACAAACGTAATAAGTTGTACTCGTTGATAGAGTGCAAAATGACTAAAAGCAAAGTATATTGCTCAGTTTACGGCTGTAAGTCGATGTATAAAAGAGCTACGGATATAAGTTTTCATCACTTTCCTAAAGATGCAAATAGCAATAGCCGAAAGGTGACGATATCAAATAAATACGGGCAACAGGAGCGGGTTGGACCACTCATCACCACACTCACTGACGACAGGACGGGTTGTTCACTGTTACGCCGAGCCAAGCCGCACCTGGACAGTCAAGCACAGTCTCGCCGAGCCAAGCCGTACCAAGACAGCCAAGCCTTCACCAGCCGAGGACAGCCAAGCTTAATCAGTCAGGTATCCTTCCCCGCTCCCTAGTTCATTTCCAATAACCCTACCAACCGCCATCACCTCGTTCTGCGATATCCGAGCCATTCCACTACAAGTCATATAGGCCTAATTTGACTTCGCAGGGTAAATATCTACTCTGCGAGAACCTGCTACCAGTCCGATATTCAACACCAAACCTACCTGCTAACCATCCAAATCAAGCAATTCCTGTCTTCCCCGAGTTTTAATACAAGTTAAACTCATCCCTTCGCCCTACCAAGCAGCAAATAATTTCTAGAGTCTATGGTACAGTGAGCAAACTCAAATATAGCTTTTAAACGTAACAGCGCCATGACTCGAACTGCACAAAAACAAATACCAGCAGACAACCTATGCTTGATAATATGCAATTGACACATAAAATCCAGTGGAACACACAAATTAGATCACGTTTATTGCACAGTTATACATATATACAATTAAAAATATCACTGTCATTATTTTAGGGACCACATTTACTGATTATAACCGAAAAATAAAAAGTGTTCCTTATCAAGCGCGTGTTATTGAGTATTTTTACCCCATTTATCCAGACCGACCGCAGCGCCCCAAGTGTTAGTTTGAGTTGCCAATAACCCGGTGGAACTAAACTCCAATGTAGCACCACGGTGGGTGAGTGGATGGCGTGTCGGTCTACTAACCCCAAGATTGCAGGTTCGCCCTTGGCCGTGGTAAGTGATTTTTGAAAGGCGGCAAAAATACAACACGCATGTCATACGATGTTGGCATGTCAAAGAATCCATTTGAATTCAGTAGGCCGAGTTCATAGTGGCAAAATTAATCTCGGGAGTTTCCGCCAAAAAAAGTTCCTCATTTCTCTACTAGAAAGTGCTATAGTGTTCAAGGAAGTTAGATATCTAACTTCCTTGTCTTTCATAGTGATTCAAGGAACAACGAAATTCGACATGCAAGTTACCCTCTGGGTGTCAAATTACAAAGCTTGCACCCGGCATCCGAGGCCATACGATATTATTATTATTATTATTATTATTATTATTATTATTATTATTATTATTATTATTATTATTATTCATTCATCTTCATTTTCCCTTTTCCAGTTGACACTGGTTCCTCTCCACTTTTCTCTGTCGTTCCACCATTCCTCCTCCGACACAGTGTTCCAATCCTGGTTCCGTTTTCTAATAGGTTACTATTCTCCACAGAGTCCATCCAACGCATTCTTGGTCTTCCTCGTCCTCTCTTCCCAGTCATCCGTCGTTCCAGTGCTCGTCTTGGTAGCCTTACTTCATTCATCCGTTTGACATGTCCAAACCATCTAAATCTGTTTTGCTCCAGTTTGTCATGTAGTTTCTGTACTCCCAGTTCTTTCCGTATATCTTCATTCTTCTCAGGAATCTCATCTCTGCTGCTTGTACTCTACTCTCATCCCTCTTAGTCATTGTCCAAGTTTCCGCTGCATATGTCATTATAGGAACATAATATGCTTTGTACATAACTTCTTTAGCCTTAATTGGTATATCCTTGTTCCATACTAGTCCCCGTACCTGTTGGTAGAAAGCACTCCCGAGTTGTATTCTTCTGCTAATTTCCAAATCTAGTCTTCCATTTTCAGTCAGTTCACTTCCCAAGTATTTGAAGTGTTTCACTATTTCCAATGCCTTATCTCCTACTTTGATTACTCCTTTTCCTTCTTTCTTATCTCTACTCATTATTATTATTATTATCATTATCATTATCATTATCATTATCATTATAATTATTATTATTATTATGATTATAATTATATAATATTTGCAAATGGGGTAATACCCCGGTGGCAAATTGTACAAACACAGAAAATTACCAACAATAACATCAAACACAATATACACAGTTCGCAATTTAGGAACTAGAGTAATTACATCGTAGTATTTACAAAGAAATCAATCTTCTCTTAAACACATCAATATGTTTGGGGAAAGGCTCTAAGTGAGGCAGGTAATGTGTTCCAACTATCAATACCATGGTTAATGAAAGAATATTTCCCATAATTTTTACGCTGTGGTCGGACCTTAACGTTATGTGGATGATCTGCCCTGCTCCGGTGGGTGGGATTTCCTAGACGTTTGCTTAGTTCTCCCCAAGCTCGCCGATTTGCGTACGCGTTAAACATAGCGTATAGTTTGGATTTCGTCCTTCTATCTTCCAAAGAATCCCACCCTAGTTTTTCTATCATTCGAGTTACAATGCTTCGAGGATTAAAATCGTTGAGAACAAACCTAGCAGCCTTCCTTTGTACCATCTCCAGCTCATTGATGAGCCCTACCTGATATGGGTCCCAAACCGCTGAACCGTATTCCAAGACTGGCCTCACCAGGGTCAAATATCCTAATTCTTTTGCGGTAAAACTACTGCCTTTTAATACCCGCATTACAAAATGAAGTGATTTGTACGCTTTAGAGACGACACAACCCACATCGGTACTCCATTTCATATCATTCCTTACCTGGAAGCCGAAGTATTTGAACGAGTCATCTTCTACAAGTATTTCCGAGCCAATATTATATTGAAAATCATGCCTTCGCCCTCTCCCTATTCTCATGAGACTACATTTACTCGTATTTATCTTCAGTTTGTTGTCAACCGCTCATTTATGAACCAGGTTGAGGTCAGTGTGCAACTGAGCATTGTCTTGTGAGCTATGCATTTCTCGGTATATTACACAATCATCCGCAAACAATCGTCAGTCACTTCGAAACCCATTCGGTATGTCGTTAATATGTGCCAGAAATAACAGGGGCCCAATCACATTATCCTGACGTTATCAAAATGTCATCCGAGAATACATTACCTATTTTAACCTTTTGCGAGTAATCTATTTTAACCTTTTGCGAGTGACCAGTGAAGAACTCTTGAATCCATAAAATTACTCTTTTATCAATCTTCGTTGCCGCTAATTTACGGAGTAGTATGTCATGAGGGACATCAAATGCCTTCGCAAAATCTATAATTTACAGCGTCAACTTGCTCCCCCCCTGTCTAGCGAGTCATTAATATCCTGAAAGAGTGATATAATTTTGCTCTCGCGTGAGTACCCTTGTCTCAATCCGTGTTGTCTCCCATTAAGCCATGATAACATTCCCCACTGTTCCCTGAAGTAATCAGAAATAAGGTGCTCCTTCAGTATACATATCCATTCATTCATTTATTTGCAATTAGGTGCGTGTCCCCCGATGACAAATTGGATATACATAACAATTCAATATCAATTAAACTGGAGTATTTACACAAATAGTCAGTCTTTTCTTAAACACACCTAGGCTATATGTTTGGGAAATGCCTCTAAGACTGCGGCAGGCAGAGAGTTCCTGTTATCAATGGCACGGTTTACAAAATAATATTTACCCTAATTTGTTCGCTGCGGTCGGCCCTTAACTTTGAAAGGATGATCGCTCCTACCCATGTAAGTGGGCTTTCCCGTACGTTTGCTAAGCTCACCCCATGCTGGCTGATTTGTATACGTGTTGTACATAGCGCAGAATCTAGATTTCATCCTCCGAGGCTCAAGTGATTTCCACCCTAGTTTCTTTAACACACGGCTCACACTGCTCCAGGGATTAAAGTCACTGAGCACAAATCCAGCGGCCTTTCTTTGTACCATTTCTAACTCATTTATGAGCCCTACTTGATATGGATCCCTAACCGCCGAGCCGTATTCCAGAATAGGTCTTACAATTGACAAATATCCTAATTCTTTAGCAGATGTACTACTTCCTTTTAATACCCTCATTACAAAGTGCAGGGATTTGTAAGCTTTAGAAACTACACATCCTACATGACTACTCCATTTCATATCATTCCTTAAGTGAACGCCCAAATATTTGCAAGAATCTTCTTCTACAAGTATTTCCGAACCAATGTTATATTGAAAATCTTGCCTTCGCACTTTCCCTATTTTTAAGAGACTACATTTTCTTGTGTTTATTTTCACTTTATTTTCAACCGCCCACTTATAGTCCAGGTTCAGGTAATCTTGAAGTACTGCGTTGTCTTGTGAGTCATGTATCTTTCGATATATTACACAATCATCCGCAAACAATCGACAGTCAACTGCTAATCCCATTTGGTAAGTCATTTATAAACGCAAAAAATAACAAAGTTCTGATTACGCTGCTCTGAGGGATACCCGACGTTACGGTAATTTCATCCGATAATCAGCCTTCGACTTTCACTTTCTGGGTATGACCCGTCAAAAATTCTTGGATCCATAAAATTACTCTTCTATCAATCTTCATTGAAGCTAATTTATGGAGTAGCATGTCATGCGGCACGACATCAAATGCCTTCGCAAAATATATAACTACGGCGTCGACTGAAACTCCATTGTCTAACGATTCGCTGATATCTTGAAAAAGTGATAGCATCTGACTCTTGCATGAGTAACCCTTCCGAAATCCATGTTGCCTATCATTAAACCATGATAATTGAGCCGGTACAATTTTAAGATCTGTTCGACGTTATTTCCATCTAGCGGTCTCTAGTAATACATCTAAGAGATCGTAATTTCCGCACGTCGGAAAAAGGAATGCGCCCGCGTTGGAGTACTCATCCTTGTCTAAGGAACACGCCTTCGGCGATTGTTATCGCGCCTGAATTGTTATCGCGAGGAGAATTTGATGATCGTCTGCCGTTATAACTGCCACTACCAGCAAATCTATTCTAATGTTCCGAGATGCCCTTTATAATAAGCTTTAAGAAGATATAAATGTTGGGGAGACACTACGCGTTTCCCGCTTTGTCTCATAGTGAAGAATTCCGTAAAAATGGAGTTGTTATAATATAAAATTATTATCAGTGAACTTCCAGAACGTCTCGGAGTATCAGCTAAGTGGAAATGGTCCTTGTAGCTATTCTGTTTTAATGTGTCATGTTTTGAAGAAAACTGATCACGATATATATATATACTACCCAACTTTCAGTGTTAAAAGTTCCGTAATTTAATCTGCTAAGGTAGGGTTAAACTGGAGACCGTTCATGTTTTTCTATGAAGTTATTTGGTGGTTATTTGGTCCCCAGTTTATTTATATACGCACGTAGTGGAGAATCAAATTGCTTGTTTATGGGTTTATTAATTTAAATGGGTGCTTGTTGTTGTTGTTGTTGTTTCTTTTCGTATCTAGTCGAGTTTTATTTTAGTGCGTGTTACTTGCGTTTGTTTTATGTTGTGAAACGCGATTGTATTTATGAGAGATGTTTCTTACCAGTTTCTAACCCCTTGCTAGAGTATGGGATCTTTCAGGGACCTTTAGGGACTGGTATTCTTTAGGTTAGTTCGCGATTTTAATTGTGCCTAGACGTAGGAGGGTGTGTTGTTCATTGCTTTGGATGTAATATCTTTTTGTTGGAACACACGCCAGTTTATTTTATGTTTCAAGGGTTTGTTTTTATCATGCTTGTCATTCGTGCACTCCAAGGATGGCCGATTAGGTTTTATTTTTATCCTTGGAGACTGGGCAAGCATTATCTATGTATGTTTCAGAAATATGTTTCATTTACAATCACGGTTCTAGTCTTGATATTAAGGGTTGGGTTTATGTCGTTTGTTTAAGTGGGAATTTGACTGAAGGTCTAGGGTCATGTTTAGTGTTGTTCTGTTTTGTTGTGACCTTCAGTCAGCAAGCAATGCGTGATCCCATTACGTTATTAAATCAGGTGTATTGGTTACTCTTCCGAGATGATGGAATGTGTGTTCGTTGTACGTGCCCGGGACTGCAATTGACGCTTATTTGGCATCCCGCAAGGTAACTGAACCTTGTGCCTTCGTTCGAAAGAAGTTTTATTCTACCAGTTCATGAAATCGTTTGGTTTTATCTTCTTTTGGGATTTGCTTGTTTTCATTTTAACTGAACTGATCTATGTTTATTTGCTGAGTTTGTATGTCACGGCATGTCATGTGAAGTGTAGCGCCTTGTGAAGTTGTGTAATTATTCTGTGTTTATTGACGGGTCATTTAAGGATCGTTGCTGTTGTTGGTTGTTTCTTTGGGTAGCTTGGCGTGACATACAGTTTAATGTAAGGGTGGTCGGGTAGACAGTTCGTGGGAGATACGATTTCATGAACTTCTAAGAATGATGCTTCTGACTACCTTCTAGTAGTCAGCCTGTGGTGGAACGAAACGCACTATTAACACTATCGTTAATTTCTTCCCCTCTACTGAACGATCTCCAGCGACTTAGGCATTCTCCTCGTAGTCGACATTCTCCTTTTATAGATCTTTATTGTGTGTTTTACGTTTTATTGTTTTACTGTTTTATAATACCATGTACATATTTTATTACAGGCCCATCATCCCTCATCTTACCATTTCATGCACTCCTCACGTCCCCTTTTGCTATGTCTTGTTATTTGATATTAAATTTTATTTTATTTTACAACCTCTACTCGAAAAGTGTAGTCATTGGGTGGTCGGTGCTCCATCTAGTTCACCGTGTGTTAAAGGTCTCGACTTAGGTCTAAGGTCCGCGTCCTCGACATCTGCACGCCTCAATTGGTAGCAGAGCGTGCTCTTGGCACTTTCACATTTTGAACATTGGGAGATTGATTATGTGATGACTGCATTTTTCTTGTATTGGCTGTATTGACTGTTTTGTCATAAATTTAATTTTGTTAGTTTACTTTTCGGAGATGTCCTAAGTCACCCCGTATTTTCCTGTTTCTTAACTTGAGCGGAACGTATTACTATACCTTGGTTAATAGAAATGAGCATTACTGGCAAGTGTAGTGAGAGACTTAACTACTAAACTGCGTAAGAACTGTTTGACACGAACATTATCTGCCTCGACAATACGTATGACTACTACTAAAGCGCTATTCCGCCTTCCTGGGAATCTACTTCTATGGACTCTGCCCAACCATTACTTACTATCTCTTTGGGAAGTTATTGCAAATCAGCTGTGACTGGTTCTGACGTCTTGACATTGAAAAACCCACAATCCTCTCTGCTCCGTGTTACGTCAGGGCCCGACTATCACGTGATGCAGACAAATGACAGTCACGTTACCAGCTGATTAATGTCAACATGTATCCATGTAGTGATTGCTTTTTACATTCTACGTTGGACTTGTAAACTGCGTCCAAGATTGGGGCGTGGAGAGATGAGCCGGTACAATTTTAAGATCTGTTCGACGTTATTTCCATCTAGCGGTCTCTAGTAATACATCTAAGAGATCGTAATTTCCGCACGTCGGAAAAAGGAATGCGCCCGCGTTGGAGTACTCATCCTTGTCTAAGGAACACGCCTTCGGCGATTGTTATCGCGCCTGAATTGTTATCGCGAGGAGAATTTGATGATCGTCTGCCGTTATAACTGCCACTACCAGCAAATCTATTTTAATGTTCCGAGATGCCCTTTATAATAAGCTTTAAGAAGATATAAATGTTGGGGAGACACTACGCGTTTCCCGCTTTGTCTCATAGTGAAGAATTCCGTAAAAATGGAGTTGTTATAATATAAAATTATTATCAGTGAACTTCCAGAACGTCTCGGAGTATCAGCTAAGTGGAAATGGTCCTTGTAGCTATTCTGTTTTAATGTGTCATGTTTTGAAGAAAACTGATCACGATATATATATATATATATATACTACCCAACTTTCAGTGTTAAAAGTTCCGTAATTTAATCTGCTAAGGTAGGGTTAAACTGGAGACCGTTCATGTTTTTCTATGAAGTTATTTGGTGGTTATTTAGTCCCCAGTTTATTTATATACGCACGTAGTGGAGAATCAAATTGCTTGTTTATGGGTTTATTAATTTAAATGGGTGCTTGTTGTTGTTGTTGTTTCTTTTCGTATCTAGTCGAGTTTTATTTTAGTGCGTGTTACTTGCGTTTGTTTTATGTTGTGAAACGCGATTGTATTTATGAGAGATGTTTCTTACCAGTTTCTAACCCCTTGCTAGAGTATGGGATCTTTCAGGGACCTTTAGGGACTGGTATTCTTTAGGTTAGTTCGCGATTTTAATTGTGCCTAGACGTAGGAGGGTGTGTTGTTCATTGCTTTGGATGTAATATCTTTTTGTTGGAACACACACCAGTTTATTTTATGTTTCAAGGGTTTGTTTTTATCATGCTTGTCATTCGTGCACTCCAAGGATGGCCGATTAGGTTTTATTTTTATCCTTGGAGACTGGGCAAGCATTATCTATGTATGTTTCAGAAATATGTTTCATTTACAATCACGGTTCTAGTCTTGATATTAAGGGTTGGGTTTATGTCGTTTGTTTAAGTGGGAATTTGACTGAAGGTCTAGGGTCATGTTTAGTGTTGTTCTGTTTTGTTGTGACCTTCAGTCAGCAAGCAATGCGTGATCCCATTACGTTATTAAATCAGGTGTATTGGTTACTCTTCCGAGATGATGGAATGTGTGTTCGTTGTACGTGCCCGGGACTGCAATTGACGCTTATTTGGCATCCCGCAAGGTAACTGAACCTTGTGCCTTCGTTCGAAAGAAGTTTTATTCTACCAGTTCATGAAATCGTTTGGTTTTATCTTCTTTTGGGATTTGCTTGTTTTCATTTTAACTGAACTGATCTATGTTTATTTGCTGAGTTTGTATGTCACGGCATGTCATGTGAAGTGTAGCGCCTTGTGAAGTTGTGTAATTATTCTGTGTTTATTGACGGGTCATTTAAGGATCGTTGCTGTTGTTGGTTGTTTCTTTGGGTAGCTTGGCGTGACATACAGTTTAATGTAAGGGTGGTCGGGTAGACAGTTCGTGGGAGATACGATTTCATGAACTTCTAAGAATGATGCTTCTGACTACCTTCTAGTAGTCAGCCTGTGGTGGAACGAAACGCACTATTAACACTATCGTTAATTTCTTCCCCTCTACTGAACGATCTCCAGCGACTTAGGCATTCTCCTCGTAGTCGACATTCTCCTTTTATAGATCTTTATTGTGTGTTTTACGTTTTATTGTTTTACTGTTTTATAATACCATGTACATATTTTATTACAGGCCCATCATCCCTCATCTTACCATTTCATGCACTCCTCACGTCCCCTTTTGCTATGTCTTGTTTTTTGATATTAAATTTTATTTTATTTTACAACCTCTACTCGAAAAGTGTAGTCATTGGGTGGTCGGTGCTCCATCTAGTTCACCGTGTGTTAAAGGTCTCGACTTAGGTCTAAGGTCCGCGTCCTCGACATCTGCACGCCTCAATAATGTTTCCCATTGTTCCCTCAAGTAGTCGCAAATGAGATGCTCCATCTGTTTGCAAACGATAGACGTAAGGCTAACCGGCCTGTAGTTGCCCAATTCAAGTCCGCTGGATCCCTTAAATATTTGGACTACCGTAGCTCTTTTCCAGTCATCTGGGATTTTCGCATTGTTTATGGACACATTAAACATCACCTCCAAGTATCGTGCCACGGCCCTACCTCCTAGTTTAAGAACTTCAATAACAATATTATCAGGACCCTTCGATATATTGTAACGTAGTTTTTGTATTAGCTTTACAATTGCTGACTGGTTTATTTGCATAAGGGGAGCCCCTGATTCACCGTTAAGGTCCAACACACAGCTATTGGATTTATTGAACATACTACCGTTAAATACGTTTAATTGATTAGCAATGGCCTGTTTCTCAGTAATTAATTTACGGTCACCGGACATTATCATCGTCAAATTATTTGAATTTCCCTTTCTTCTCCTAACATAACTGTAAAATTTGTTCCACCCATCGCCTCCCGAACCAAGTAAATTTTGCATACAATTGTCGTGAGCAGCCCTCTTTTTTAAGACGAGTTCTCTTGGTAAGGACTGAAATTTCAACATATACTTGTCACTATCATGTCTTTCATTGTATAATTTCCTGATTTTAGACTCCTGATTTTTCGTGTGTTATACTGAGGATCTGGGTTTTGTTTCGGTAATTTAAATGGGACAAATTTATCAATAGCGCTATTTAAAATTTTCAAAAAGTTAGTCCACAGGATATTAATGTGATTTCCTTCCGATGCCCATCCTACAAATAGCTCATTCAAATACCCCTGAAATTTGCCCTGATCCGCCCTGCGATACTGGAATATGATCTTTTTTGCTACATCAGAGTCTAATTTTGTAATGTCACCGTATCTAATATTCATTTCCACCCCAGAATGGTCACTAATTCCTGGTACTTTCAGACAGTTAATATACAGCTCTACAGGCCTCACCAGATAAACATCTAAGTTATTATTGTCTCTAGTAGGGAAGTCAACTACTTGGGAAAATCCCCCTTCCCTTAAAAATTTGTTTGCAGCTCTCTGAGCTTGACCACAGCTAGTTGACTCACCAGACCAGTCAACTTTGGGGAGGTTTAAATCTCCGGCAATTATTATGCTCTTTTTCATAGCATTATCCGTACAAGTTTTATCTTACAGTGTGTCGAGGAGCGAAAAGATATCTTTCGGGGCTCTATACGTCCCTATCAGCTGAAGAGGGAATTTATTTCTTTTTAATCTGAAATATGTACACATAACATTTCATGATCCGTATCATCCCACTTTAAGAAACTAGCTATATTTTTGCGCACACAAATAAATAGCCCACCGCCTCGCTTCCCCCGATCCCTTCTATACATTTCGTACGTCCCTTGAATTATTTCGCTACTATTTATATCCTCATATACCAAGATTCAGTAGCAATGACAATGTCCGGAGAATACATCTCTACAAGATTCCGAAATTCAATTCAGTTATTTCCTAAACTCTGACAATTAACCTGCAGTAATCTTAGAGTCTTACCTCCGCAGCATATATCTCCAAATAACTCCTTCTGTTCCCGTCAGCTGGCAACCTCTGGACCTGCTCCTCCTCACAAATGCCGGCACGAACCGATGACCCTGTCATGTAGGCTCCCTAGTTTGAAAGCGCCCCCGTCGATTTAGATGCAGCCCGTCTTGGGCGAAATCACGGCCACCAATCCAGCAGTCAGCATCTACGTACACTAATCCCAGTTGTGCACATACCCAGTCCATGCGGTCATTTACAGTCTTAACTCGCCTTAACGGAAAATCTCCCCACCGAACAATGCCACTCATTATAACTTTTGCATTTCCAAACTTGCTTTTAGCTTTTCTGCCTAGTTCGTAGAGCTCCCCATGATGTAATCAGCTGTAGCCCTCTTCTTCCCAACATGAAGCAACAACACTTTAACTTTTTCACAGTCCTCTACATTTGCTTCTTCCAATTGTTGGGCAAGTTAGTCAATTTTAATCCCCGGATAAAAATAACACCACACTTTCGTACCTGATTTCCTCGAGATATTCGCACTCCATCGTATCATAGAATCACCCATTATGATAACGTCATCCTCAGTTTCCGCCTGCACGCCCCCTTCCACACTGATCCCAGTAGAAAGCCGTTCAGTCACATCCTTCGCCGTTTCTTCTGATTCAGGAAGCTTTGCTCTAAGTTCCTGTATTACTCCTGTATTTGATTTGCACCCTCAAACAGTCCGGCGTATCATATACTTTACAAAACCAATTCCTGACATCACAATCCTCCTTCTTACCTTAATACAGCCGAAGTGAAACCATTTCTCACATAGTCCACACTCAACACCGTTCTTCAATGTTCTACTGCACGTCGAACACTTTAAAGCTGCCACTGGATCATTTGCCTGATTTACATTTGGAGTAACAGGGCCTGGATTCACTTCCACTCCACCAATAACTAGAAACGCCGCTATCACTAGGGCTATAAACCACAAGTTACTAGGTCCCGTACGCACACACAAACACCGGAAATCCCGACTACCCTTCTCATACCACAGTCCGATCCTCGCGCGATAAGTCTCCAGAGAGCAACCCATTTCAGCACACATGTGACCTCGGGAAAAACACGACCTTTCACTTTGACTGCCAACTGCCAACTCCAATGGATGTGAGGATGATGGATATGAGGCTAACAGGCCTATAGTTTCCCATTACCAATCTATTCCCTCCCTTGAATATTGGAACTATTGTAGCTCTTTTCCAGTCTTTGTGTTTTTGCGTGTTATTAATTGACACATTAAAGAGCACCTCCAAGTATCGTCCAATGGCTGTACCTCCCAGTTTTAGCACATCTCCACCAATATTGTCTGGGCCTTTCGATATATTTCTACGTAGCTTTTTAATTCTTGCTAAAACCGACGATTGGTTTATTCGTCAAGTTGGGCTATCAGAATCATAGTTAAGGTCCAACACAGAGCTATTAAATGTATTATACACACTACCAAACCATATATTTAATTCATTAGCAATTGCCTGTTTCTCAGTTATAAATTCACCATCTCCTGACTTTATCATAGACAAATCATTGGAATTTCCCTTCCGCCTTCTAACGTACTGTAACTATAAAAAAATCGCATCCATCACCCCATCCCCCAATCAAGTTTTGCATGTAATTATCGTGAGCAGCCTTCTTTGTGAGGACTAGCTCTTTCGATAATAATTTAAACTTTAGGATATGCTCGTAACTATCGTGTCATTTGTTATAATCTTTCCTTAAATTCCTTTTGAGTCCCCTGATTTCCCTTGTGTAATATTCCGGATCCGGGTTTTGCTTCAGTAATTTAAACGGCATGAATTTCTCACTAGCACTCAGCCTCATGAAACCAGCTGAGAAGAGAAATTGGTTCGAATCCCACTCTTGGCCCTCTTAGAAATGAATTCGATGTGTTCCCTATTAAACTTTATAAACATTGTTCCAAACATAAGGCTACGGTCATTCCCCTTGCAACTTTAATTCAAATTACTAGTGTGTATACTAGTCAGTCAAGGCAATATTACAGGCTGTTATGCAGATCTCTCTCTCTTTCTCTATCTCTCATTCACACATACAAGAAAGGGGGCGGATAATCCCGAAGTCCCAAGCTTCTAGATGGAACAACAACAATTAATAATTGTCAAGGAGAGACACTAGTCAAAGAAGGAATGGACGAGAAGAAAATTATGATGTTGACTGTTTTGTTTCAGAGTCCATCTACATTCGATCATAAACAATGTGGTGGAAGTAGCAATAGCCTCAACTTGCTCACATTAAGTGCTCTTATTAAAGTTATGTGTCCTTTCACTTGTGGAGGGGGAAGGGTCTCACGCAGTAATGGCAGTTGGCCAAGCTATACAAATAACAATACAAACTAGAACATATTGCTGCATCAACGCTTCAACTTCTTTGTAGATCAGTGCTCATTTGATTTAAAAAAACAACTCAATTCGAAGAAGTCCACCAACTCTCTTGTAGATGTGAAACGATTCTTTAATTATTTGTCTGATCCACGTCTATATTTTCCACAAACACACAAGTCTACCACAGAGAATGCACAGTTTTGAAATAAATCATTTAAAAAGGATTTCATAATTTCAAACCAGATTTTAGAGATAGTTCTTGACAATTGCCACGGAGGTTCTAGATTATTACAATAACGATTTTGTCCTAAATTTACTTCTCAATTTTATGTGTCGCACACAAAGTTTTAAACAATTTAGGTATTGTACCCCAAGTGCTCAGACACAGGTCTGTCACCGATACCTATAAAATTCCATATGAGTTGATAACGTGAGGTTGGTTTATAATGGGTTTTCCACAAGTTGTAGGGTCAATTATTTCTGCAGAGTTATGTGAGGGGAACCAGTTTTCACTCACTATACAGAAACAGAACTGGTAGCGGGCGATACTAATCACTATATTTTAGTATGTCTACTGTACAATTATTTACACAATTCTCGCGCAGCAGGCGGCCAGGTTCACAGTTTTCGCTCGGTGATGCTCTGCCGTGCTGCTCTTACTTGATCCCGTATCCGTCCACGCGTCGCGTTGAACTCAAAGTCTCCTGCACTGTATGCTACCATCCTCCCAAACAACGCTCCGAGGCACACCACGCTCACTCACACAAGAGCACTGGCCCACTCCGCTGCACAAACTGTCACCAGATGCTCGCAGCTGTCAGTCGCTGTTGTCCCAACTCCCCTTGCCCTCTCCTCGTGGGTCTTCTTATACCTGCTGACAAACTCTCCAGCCACTTCTCGCCTACCCCAGAGCCATTGGCACATGACCTGAGTTCAGAGGTGTACATTATTCAATCTGCCTTCACCTGATCGCCTGAATACTCCGCCACCAGACACAATTTAACCTGTTGTGACGTTTAAGCTTTAGTCCAAACCCAAACATTAGCTCAGTTCAAAGCCTGCTTGTAGGCTCGCCATAACCTGATAGATTTATCAGAACCTGTTGCGATGCAATTGGTTGTGTGTATATTGTGTTTGTTGTATTTCGGCAGTATTGTGTGACCAGTAAATTGTGGAACACCATGTAAATGGAAATCCGTCAAGGAGAAATCGAAAAGTGGAGAATTAGTGTTATAGAAGAGAAGGTG
Organism: Meconema thalassinum; assembly: GCA_946902985.2. Lineage (NCBI taxonomy): Eukaryota > Metazoa > Arthropoda > Insecta > Orthoptera > Tettigoniidae > Meconema > Meconema thalassinum. Next base: position 1,162,168,319 of record OX336389.2, on the reverse strand, counting down.
TTGTAGTCCTAACCTCCTCTTGTGCAGCACGGTGGTAATTATAGAGCGCAATATCTTACCACGGGTACAATTTCCCAGATAATTAGCACAAGTTTCATACTTACTGCAGTTGTTTGTACCCGACCTCAGTGTGAACTCACTGGTGCCATCATAGCTGTCATTTTAATCATATCGCTTTTTTCAGATGTCGTTAGATTTCTTTATTATATTGGCAGATGGAACTTCAACACACAGTTCCCTTTAAGTAGATTTTTGAAATTTTCATTTTCTCTTAGCTTTTGCCTGAATCTTCACATTGTTGTAATTATTGTTGGCGAACAGCCGTTCTGTGAGGCTGGTTCTCTGGATAGTCTCAAAACTGGCATATTAACGTTATTATGTATGTTTAACAGTTGCAGAAAGACCTACCCTGTCCCGAGTCCCTTATTATCCTACTTTCGATTTTTGCAAAAAATGAAAGTAGACTTATGAGATCAAAACAGGGCCAAATACTGTGTGTCTGTCTGTCTGTGAGTGTGTATGTGTGAGTGTGCGTGTCAGCCCCTCCCCCTATCAATTCAAACACAGTGAAACCGAATTGAACGAAATTTGGTACAGAGGTAGCACTAGCAAAGGGTACCTCAGTGTCATGTTTTATATCGACGCCATCTTGACGGAAAAGCAATGGCGGCCACTCAAATGTTCAAAGCTTAAATCAAATTACGACTAACCTAATCGTCTGATTTCTACCATATCTTGCAACAACATAAATTTAAGTGGGAAGCATCTTCTGACCAAACTACAAGGTCATCAGCCCAATAGTTTGCAGAAGGCTGCCATGTATGTGTGCAAATCGATTTCCCCTATCAATTCAAACACGGTGAAATCGAATTGAACGAATTTTGGTACAGAGTTAGCTCTAGCGAAGGGCACTCCAGTGTCATGTATAATATCGCCGCCATCTTTACGGAAACGAAATGGTGGCCGCCTAAATGTTCTGATCTCTACCAAATGTTGCAACAACATACATTTAAATGGGAAGCGTCTTTTGACCAAACCACAAGGTCATCAGCCCAATAGTTTGCAGATGGCTGCCATGTATGTGTGCAAATCGATTACCCCTATCAATTCAAACACGGTAAAATGGAATTGAACGAAATTTCGTACAGAGGTAGCACTAGCCAAGGGCACCTCAGTGTCTTGTTTTATAACGCCGCCATCTTGACGGAAAAGTAATGGCGGCCACCCAAATGTTCAAAGCATAAATCAAATTACGACTAACCTAATCATGTGATCTGTAACAAATTGTGCAACAACATACCTTCATCTGGGAAGCATCCTTTGACCAAAGTACAAGGTCATCAGCCAAACAGTTTCATGATGGTGGATGTATGAATCATGCAAGTATTATAGCCTACCCGTAACTTACAATTCAACAAGGCCTGGCCTCAACAATTCAGCTTATCGTACATAGGGAGATTTAATCAGTCCTCGAAGAGGTGACCGGTAGGATATTAGCATATTATAATAGCATAATTATGTAACCGTAGAAGTGACTAACAGGTCAGGCTTACCGTGCCATATCGTTGTGGGCCCGTGCCGTCCCCATCTCAAAATGGCCGCTATTTGTGATCGTAAACACATATATTTCCGTAACTTCCTAAGTGTATATCCTTTTAGGAATGTACTGAACAAAATAATACATATTTAGTATCAAATGGTTTATAGAAACTTTATAAAACGCTAATGAAATCGTTGATTTCAACTCAAGATATGATACAGTTATACTAAACCAGTTGTGTATCAAGAATTATCGTAGCGCATCCATAGCGTAATGGTAGTGACTGTGGCTCATAGTCTGGGGGTTCGTGGTACAAATCCCTGTAGATTAAAATTTTTCTACTTTTTTTTTTTTTTGTATTTATTGATTAATAACTAGTCACACGTTACAATGTTAAGCATATATACTGTAGTGAGTATTTGCAATCGAAAATATCTCTACTTAGCATAAAACTAAGTCCCCGATTCTTGGATGTTACGGGTAAACTCGAGAACCACAGGATGGATTTTGATGCGGTTTTCACCACTCTGTAAAGGATATCTCGAGGATGATTTCTGTAATAATTTATTTATGATCAAAGTAAGCCGAGCAGTAACAATTTCAGTGGAAAAGTCGAAAAAATAACCTGGCGTCCGAGCGCTTTGAAAGCTTACCCTGGGCAAACCGTTAAACATATTTAAATACTATGCGTGTAAGAATTGTTCAGCATGAATAGTTCTACAAAAAAGTCCGGGAAAGCATATGTCTATCTTCAATACATCGCCCACTATAAGTGTTTTTACGTTTTAATTTCTTCCAACCATGTCCATTCAACTACTGAGGCGACAGTTTACGAGCTAGCTATGGGCGTGTCTATCATCCCTGTTACAGCCTAGCTAGCGGGCGAACCTATTGCCCCAGATACAGCCAGCAGCAAACCGTTGAGTCGTGTTGAGTTAAGACTTCTGAGAAGGGTGGTTGTGGATTCCCTGGAAGTGCAACTCGGGTTTTCTTCGTTTCGCCTGTGAAACACAGTCAAGTTAATATTGGACGGAAGGGGGATTTGAGTTTCATTCACCTCGCCATTCTTAAATTACGCCTGACAAGAATTTGTTGCACATGCATCTCCATGATAATATAATTAATAATCCAGTCAGTGATTTTAATCCATCGTGCCGAGACGTAAAACGGATATTGGTCGTTGTTCATTGGCATTGAAAAAAAAGGCGCTTATCACGTAATGCATTCATAACTGTTCCCGGGCGAAGCCGGGTCGGATTGCTAGTTATATATATACTAATAGCACCACACATTTCAACCCACGAATACAGCGATTAATATTCGTTGACTGATTCGTGGTGGAGACTATTGTTGTTGTTTTTGTTGTTGATTCATTAGGGGTTTTGCGACATCATGGTCTTGTCGCCCCGTTTACTTACGGGTGTGTAGAAGTTGTCCGATAACCTGTGTCACTGTGATGTCTGTAGGCTTACTAGTGTGTGTACTTATATACGAGGAAGGATTTGGGTAGGAAGCTCTTGTGGTTGTTTTATTTGAGATGCAAAGAAATCATGGTCATGTAACCCCGTGTACTTGGGTGAGTGTTGAATTTTGTCTGATAACCTGTGTTATTTTGATGGCTATATTACTGTGTGTATACATAATTCAGGTGAGGATACAATCGATCAACGTTTAATATCCGTATAGCACGTTGTATTTCAACAAGCTACTACAAACAACCTTCAATTATAATCCTTGAGAAGGACAAAGAGTTATAACTATACCCATGCATTTAGGAGAAAGTAGGCTATACAGGGTGTAACAAAAATGTACGGCACAAAATCCAGGACACATTCTTCACACGTAGACGAAGAAATTATGTTATATGAACATGGGTCCTGAAACAATTTGTTTCAATGTTATACCTCATTGACTCCAACCCATTAATCATGGGAAACACACAAGAATAGAACGTACCAGCATACCACATGCAACTCTTTTTCATAGGAGATGTTCAATATTCCCTCCGTGCGCATGGATACATGCATCAACCCACCGTCGTAGTGAATCTCGAATTCGCTGAAGTATCCCTGGAGTATTGCGTATGGTTTCACAGCCTTCCATAATACGGGCACGGAGACTCTGAACATCTTGTACTGGTCGATACACAAGAGCTTTCAAATGACCTCACAAATAAAAGTGCAGTGGGTTTATGTCCAGAGAGCGTGGAGGGAAGATAATTGGTTCACCTCTACTTATCAATCTGTCACCAAATCTGTTATTTAGAAGCCAATGGACATTAACACTAAAATGAGGAGGTGCTCCATTGTGCACGAAGTACGTGTTTTGTCGCACAGCTAAAGGCACATCTGCTAAGTCAAATGCAAAAGGGCCATGTAAAACAAAACACTGGCGGTGCACCTACGATAATTACAACGTAACGAGACGTAACCAAGAGTGCATGTTCCCCATGATTCTAACGTTCTGTTCTTGTGTGTTTCCCATGCTTAATGAGTTGGAGACAATGAGGTGTAACATGGAAACAAAGCGTTTCCGGACCCATGTTCATATAACATAATTTCTTCGTCTACGTGTCAGGAATGTGTCCTGCATTTTGTGCCGTATATTTTTGTTACAGCCTGTATATTCTTTTTTGAACAACTTGGTTTTATTATTATTATTATTACTATTATTATTATCTACAGCCTCGTGGTGTAGGGGTAGCACACTTGCCCCTCACCTATGAGACCCCGGGTTCAATCCTTGGCTCTGTCAGAGATTTTAGAAACTGACACGAGGGCTGGAACTGGTTGCACCCAGTCTCGTGAGCACATTTGAATAGCTGCCTGATCAGAGAAGAGGTGACCGGTATATGAAAGCTGATATTACCGCCCAAGACGACAGGTCACTCTGACCATGTGCTACCCTGCAATCTACAGGACAACTGGCTGAGCAGTGGTCGCCTGGTAGGCTAGGCCCCTTCAGGAGCTCTAGTGCCTCTGGGTTTGTAATCATTATTATTATTATTATTATTATTATTATTATCATTATTATTTTTATGTGCAGGGTAGTACAGATATATCGAACTAAATAGTAAACAGAACATTTTATCAGTTTTATTTCGAGTTCACCCTCATAAAACTATATATAGTTAATCATTATACATCTGAAAAAATGAATTTCACGTCATGAATTATAGGCTACTGTATAGTCAGTGGTATTATGTTTCATTTACGACTTGAGTTCCCTCAACTCAGTACCGGAAATATTATCAGAGCGTGTCACATTCAGCAAAATTCTACTCCACGCTTGAAAGTACGGCTTGGCAAAAGTTTTGCTCGTCGTAACGCTAACTTAAGAAGTGCAGGATGCGTATCATCGACCTCGCCTTTGGAATACGAACAAGCCAAACTGAAGGATGGGATTGAGTCTCAGAGACAACATTCAACTTGTCTGTTCTGACCTTGATATATGCCGGGTATAGGTTTCATTGTTTCAATTATATAATAGCCCAGTAAATATTGATGTTTCATTTAGCGTTGTTTGATATTGGACCTTTCTGGGGCATTGCAACATCGTGGTCATGTACTTGCGTGTGTGTGGAAACTGTATGGTAACCTGTGTACTTGCGATGGCTGTAGTAGTATAATTACTTGTAATTAGGGGAAATTCTCAATGGGAAAATGTTTATAATTTTGACACACATCTTTCTAATCACCAATAATTTGCCTGCTAAATGTACACGATTAATTCGTTCAGTAATTTTACATGTAAATATTCGAGCGATCTGTAAGTACAGGATGCTTTAGAAATGCAGTATCTTCAACGGAATGTTGAGGCTGCATTCACTTAATAGTACATTTTGCAACCAGCCTATAATGTTAATAATTAAGACACGAGTATGTTCATAAAACGAGCAAACAGAGTTTTATAATTTTCTATACGAGTTTCTTAATTACCATTATGGGCGAGTTGCATACGACTGTTTATGTTCGACGATAATTATAACTATTTTATGTTCGAACATAAATATTCATAAATATCTGTCGAAATTTCGCCAGTTGTAGGCTATGTACTGAACAGAGCGCAAGGGACGTAGAGAATACCATGGCCTCCTGGAATACCCCACTATGACACTAGAAGCCACGCAGTGAAAATTGAAATAGAAGGACGTGGAAGTCAGCGCAGGTGCGATGCTATCCTTACTTAATTGGTCACACAACTGTTTCTTGAGCGCTGATTGGTGGGAGAAACTGTTTCATAATGAAAAATAGTGTTGTAATGACCCTCATTATGATACAATTTTCTGACATATAATATTTACATTTCAACATCGTCGAACATAAACGTATGCTATAAGATGTTCCTCTACTTATTACGATGATTAACCCGAGCAACAACGGGCATATATGCTAGTCAGCCATGACCTCGTCGCACAGTGGCTTGCATTCTTGGCTTTTATCCCAGAGGTCCAGGTTCAATTCCCAGCTTTGCCTAGAAATTTCATTCTAGCCTGAAGAGTGAAACGGGATACACTAGGTCACGTGAGGCAGAACTGACAAAAAGTGGGTTATATTCCCATTACAACTCTCCGGGAAATCGTTTTGTGGGATTATCCACATCTACTCCAAGGGAATGCTGGGACGGTACCTATCTCAGGCTACAATCACTATCTATCAATTCTTAGCCCCAATTAGACATGCTCACATTAATACAGCCCTCAGTATGTTATAGGTTAACAGAGAGATTCTACACAAACCCAAGTGCACGGAGCTAATATCTACGATGATGCAAAGCCCCTAAACAAGTCGAAAGAAAGTACGTTTATTAGGTAAGTGAGAACAGAACGGTATAGCTTTACAACCACAAGTCGGATTAAAAATTTAGATAACATGCGACTCCGTACTCAAAGACTATAAACCACAGCCAGAGCAAAGCCCCGAATACTAACAGAGTAAGTCTTTGAATGCAGTTCAGAATGTTATGAGCCCTTCGAAAGATAATATGCAGTGAAACATGGTTCATATGGCTATTTAACAGAAGCATTTAACAGTTAATTGTGATTGGCCACATGAGATTGCAAGGTCATGTTGCCACCACAAAGGCTGGACTAGTTTATATTTACATAAAGGAGGACTAAAAATAACCTTCAGAGGGGAGATTCGAACATGTTCATAATCGAGTACCATAACCATTACCCGACACGCCACGGTGTACACGCAGTTTGTTGTTGTTAATCCATTTAAGGGGTTGCGATATCGTGGTCATGTAGCCCCTTGTACTAGAGTGTGTGTAGAATCTTGTCTGATAATCTACGTCACTGTGATGTCTGAAGCAGTGTGTGTATTTGTAATACAGACAAGGATTGGGAAGGAGGTCGCCGTGCCCTTAAGTTAGAAACAACCCCGGCATTTGCCTGGAGTAGAAGTGGTAAACCACAGAAAAAGACTCCTAGGGTTGCTGAGGTGGGAATCGAACCCAACTCTTCTCAGTTCTGCCTTACAACTGATTGCACCCCGTTCCATTCCTTAGATCATAGTCAAATTTCTTGACAGAGCCAGGAATTGAACTCGGACCTCGGAAGTGACAGCCAAGAATGCTAGCCACTGAAACGCAGTTTTTAATAAATTCATCCAGTAACTGCTATTCGCTGCCATAAAATAGTTTTGGTTCTGTCTCGCAAATATTATGACATAAATTCGTACTGTAAGCATGGAACTTCATACGCTTTCATGTTATAGGCTATTTACTAGCAGTTAAAAGTCGATTATAATGTTACCAATCGTCAGTTGCGACTGTACATATAGGCCTACTAGACAATTTCTATTATTTCCGGCATTCGCTTTCTCTGTACAACTACTGTACAATTGTTGCTAAATCAACATGAGAACGAACTATAGCCTATGGCGTATTTCTGGTAAGGAATTACCTAGAATGCTTAGTTCACAGAATAATTAGAAATCACATGCTATGTTAAGTAGTAGCCTACATATACCAATAATATACCGGGTGAGTTAGCCGTGGTGGTTACGGCATGACTGATGGCAGTCGCTCACATCCGGGAGGCGAGGAGGTTCGAATCCCCCCGCCGGCAACCTTGAAGATGGTCTTCTGTGATTTCCCATCTTGCTTCCAGGCAAATGCCGGGGTTGGTCCCTAACTATAGGCCACAGCCGCTACCTTCCAACTCCTCGTCCTTACATTCCAACTTCCCTCCTTCCCTCCCCAACGGTACTTGTAGCTCACCCATTGGGTGTCCGTCTCGAAGCAGCTACAAAACTGGCGAGCCGAACATGTCCTCGGAAACTCCCGGCACTAAAAGCCATACGCTAAAAAAAAAAAACAATAATATGATATATTTAGATAAGTGACTATACATTTCCTTTTGCAGGTAAGTGATCCTCCAGTGATTACCAGAGTCATCCAACATTGATAGATGAACAGTCGAAATTCACGTAAGTACGGAAGTTATATTCCTTGCCCGGTATCAAACCAGGGTTTACCTTTCCCCAGAGATTCAACTTGTGAATCCCCTCATTATTATTATTATTATTATTATTATTACATACTTACTTACTACTGTAGAAATGAAGACAATGTGGAAATTCACAACAAGTCATGGGTAATACTTTAGGAATGTAACTACTCCTAAGACAGCCATGTATTGGCTATCAACTTTACGTAAAACAACTTGTAATTGTATAAGGGCCAGCCAGGCCTTCGGAACAGACAGGTAGAATATGTCTTCATATCCTGGGTTTACAAGAAATGACCCCATATTTCTTGAAGTAACAAGTGTAATCCACTAAGATTTTTTGGAATAACCATGAAGGAAGTGGCCATGTCAAACAAGGGTAAACCTCTCAAAGAACATCGATAATATTGCAAATTCCCACTACCTTTCGCTTAAAAGCATTATTATGATCCCAGTAAAATACCGGACTCTAATTGGTTGAGCTACGGGCGTTTTTCAATCATTTTGAGGTAAAAAAAGCCCATGAAATAATATTATTTAAGACTTAGCTCTTAAAAACCTAGAGCTCTTATTCTATAATATGTCGCTGTCTTTATTGAAAGACACTAACGTCAAGCCTTATGGGTTCTGTAAATAATCTGTATATATGTTCTAGCTAAATAAATGTCATGTATTCTAGCAAGTTGTACTGCCCCCAAAATTGAATTATATTGAGACCACGATGGCTGTATTGGCAAATATGAAGAAAGTTATGGCTGTCATAGTTGTGACGTGGATATTTATGACGTAAGCACGGATGACGCAGACTTCATGCAAGTAGGCTGGTTGAGCTGAGATTCTTGGTGACGTCATGAGTTTGTTCGAGAAAGATCTGAGATTTACGACGCAGTCGCAGGGAAACATGGAATTGTGCTGAGGAAGAAGTTACGCGATTGGAGGAGAGGCTCGAACCAATGAACGATAGTTTGGAGGGAGACGGAGATGACTGAAACTACCATATTTAATTACTTTTGGAATGCAGAATTGTGGAAATCTATTTTCAGTTATGGCATTGATTTGGAATTTTGAAGAAATTATTTTTGAGTTTTTGAAATTTGAAAATCCGTCAAGTATAGCCAAAGTTAGAACTTCTAGCGATGACGGAGAAACAAGCTATGGAAGGGATGGATACGCCCCTTAAGAAGTTGATAAAAGGTCTTGCACAGCAGAGAGAAGCTCTCATAGCTCATGTAGATAGCTCATGTGTCTCATATCTCATGTGTCTCATACCGCATATATATTTCTGATGTCATATAGTCGTTGTCGAGTGAATAAGTGAAACAAGTCGATTTTAGCGCGTGTGGTAAAGCCCACCGCATTGAACGAGCACGGAGCGTGCCGCAGTTCCATTTTACGGTGTTTGAAACTAGGCGAAGTTGAAACGCACACATTTTCAAGTCTACAAGATAATATATCAAGAGTTGACTAATGCCTTTGAGCTAATTCGATTGTGCAGTACTATATTAAAGTGTGTAGAAAGATTGAACATTTTCAAGATTATAGTTTAGAAGATATTGGCATTTTAAGACGGCAGACAAAAGTGATTTTCTCGCCACCTGAGAAGCACTTTTATACCATCACATTCTACGCTACGGCTGACACGTGTAGTGCAACCGTGATATTACATATTGCTTTTGATGATACAACGCTGCATTCTAACATGGAACAATATAATATGGCAGTTCTTTCAACTATTATAACGGAAATGGAGATGGAAGGCTAAGGACTTTAATGCAATTGGGACATATATCGATGGAGTGAAATAACAGCATGGAACTTCGCTAATCGTCTTTCTACAAAAGCGAGCATGTAGTGAACATCCAACTACACTCATGCATCGTGGTCCAACGCTGAATCATTTCAGATGGCAGTGGAAATATTTTCATACTCCACGATTATGAATATTTCTGCGGAAATAACTGCAATAAACTTCATGGCGAATTTCTGCCAGAACTTCAGGGAACTTTCAAGAGAGGCCAGGGTAGACCCGGCTCACAAAGAAGAGTTTTGCCAGAAGGATGTCGATCGTATACACGGAGCAGTGCAATTTCCGGAGGAGGAAGCAGTTCAATTCTCCGAGGGCGCTGGTTCCAGGTTCGAGGACGGAGCACATCTTTAAGTGAAATGGAACCATCACCAGTCTTCTTTGGTAGATTTTCCTCTAGAACTTCAATCAACAGATAAGGTAGTCGTGATCGTTTCTTGTTTTATTTGAGCCATTTAGCGATGTCTGAGCAACCATTTTTCCCATATTTTTGTCCCATATATATTATGCCCCATATTCTTGCTTGATATTTCTGTACTGAGTACACTTTGATGAGTTATGCCTTTTTCTACGATTTATTAAGACATTGTTATGTCAGTGGCATAGTTAAATAATTTTGGATCAGTTGAAACTGATAATATATTCTTTCAGTAATTTGCATTTTTTTTTTTTTTTGAAGTCACGATTTGACTGTAAAGTTAATGATTTTCTATGGCAGATTTGAATTCAGACAGCGTGTCACTTTATTAAAGTAATTCTTTTCAGTTAATTACTTTGACCAATTTTCTGTCATCCTCAAGAAAGAAGAATAATTAAAAGATTTTAGAGCGTTAAAATCTATTTCTGTATCGACGATCTTGGAAATACTAGTCGTTTTATGAACATGATTGCAACATAGACATTTATCGTCAGTTCTGAAATTACCATTGCATTATAGACAATTTTATGAACTATGAACTTTGATTACGATTTATTGAATACACTATAGTAATGAACTTTTGATAGGAGTTTTTCTCAATACTAGATTGGAACAATAATGTTTGCATTCCACAATCTAATTGTATTCTATTCGATTATTTATGCAATTTAGATGAACTTTGATTGAAGATAATATTTTTATACTATATTACTTAGGAGATATTAATCTCAATTTTGATAGACCAGAGAGGCGTGTATAATCGTATTTGCTATTAAATTTATTTGTGATTGCAAATTTTTACTTCATATCGATTCATGAATGAAACCCACGAAGGTTAAATAAATGACAGTTTGAAACAATTAATGAATATAAGAATTTTTGAAGAGGAACTATGGATGTATAATCGTTAGTTCAGTGGACATGTAAAAGTCGCTGATGAATAATGCCCTTGAATAATTGAAGGAGGTTCCCACAGTAATAAGAATGAAGTTGAAGAATTTGTAAGTGGAGGTTTTTTTTTTTGTGGAAGATTTTTATGCCATATATATTGAAATATATGATGAATTCTGGGCCTATTTTATGCAATTTGTGCATTTGAGCGAAGTATTTTTCCGCTGAGTTTATTGTCCAGGTCCTTTGAAAATTAATCATGTGAAATTACTGTTAAAATTAACAAGAGTGTTAAATAATTTGAGATAACGATTTTGAATGGAGGTTACCGTCACAAATAATAATAATAATTATTAAAACTTATTAAACCTGAATATAAGCATAAATATAACTAACCTTCATTGGTCGATTATATTAACCTGATTTGAGTAATTATCAACCGGATAAACGTGTGGTTTAATGTATTTCTAAAATAAATATTATAAATATTGTAAATAAATTCTGTAATTATCTTTAATAATAATTTGTAATGAAAGGAATTAAGAGAGGCGTGTATAGATTTTTCAATTGTCATTTGACAATATTATAAACAATTTATAATTGTTATAAACAATTAATGAGCATTTGTTATAAACATTAAGAGTTTTGTTAATATACTCTAAATAACGCTAATTATACAAGTGGATTATGTAATTAAACAAGTTTTGGGATTATTAGAGTAATCCAGTAACATGTGAATGAAGCATTTGAAAGATTTGCGTGATAATATTTGAGTTGAGTTGAGGACATTTAAAGTGTTTGAAAAGGAGCTAGGCTCAGAGGTTACGAGTATATGCTAACGCTGGCTGGACAGGTGGGTCCATTTAACGACGTGGGCATGCGACTTGATGTAGGGTGGATCGCAGCTGGCCTGACAACTGTATGTTAGAGGCCAAGGTCGACCACATAACAGGCTTGCAGTTATAAATAAAGTGTGATGTTTATGAAAGAGGAAAACAATTGCTACATGTCTCGCCCCAATTCCCTCATCCATTCCAAGTGTATTACTATTATTACGTACTTTATAAGCTAGTGAAAGATAAAATTTTGTATGTAACGTCTACAAGTCCTACAGGAGGACATGATTATATTGACAATGGCTTCTGATTGCCACGTGTATTTTGTTGAATTTTTGTTAGAATCATTCCCTTTATGTGAAATAAATTATTGTACAGTTTAAAGTTTCTTGTTTACGTCTTGGTTCATTTTAAATATCATGGTGGAGGTTATTGTGTGGGCATACTTTAAGTGATCCAGTTGGCAACCCAAACCCGAGATTAATTTGAAGAGGTAAGTAAAGGTAAGTATGAACCCCCGTATATTTTGGTGTGTTCCACAATAATTTCTTGTTAACTGCTGTGCTCTAATCTCGGTAGTATCTGTCAGTGCCATTTTCATTGATGTAGCTGTGCCGGTGCGTTTGATTATTGGCAATCCGATTGAGGGGGCGGATATCTGACAGCCTACTATCCGGATTTACGGGGACAGTAGGATTGGCGACCCTGAAACGTGGGGCACGATCAGCTCGATTGGCTCGATTGGCACGATCAGCTCGATTGGCACGTTCAACAAAACTGGATTACCAGGTTGAACGCCAGTAGAATTGACACGTTCGATCAGCAAAACATTGGATTACCAAGTTATTGCAGTAGATTTGGCACCGCAATTTTGTGGAGTGTTCGAATAACATTGGATTACCAAGTTATCGATGTCAATGGGATTGTGAAGACTCAAATAAAGAGGTTGATTCTTTGTTAGATGTCTTCTCCAATTGTAGAATTTGAGAGTGTGATTATATAGGGATTAAATGTTGTGTTGTATTAGGAAAATTACACTCAGAAAAGATCAGATCTTATACAACTTGAGAGAGGTTAAATAGGCTGGAAACTTAGAAAAATCGCCTATGATCTGGAATCTTATTTTATTTGACCGGCTTATGACATGTTGAGTCATATTAAAGATAAAATTAAATTATTTGAATTGTAAATGTAAATTATTTGTGTTAGGATATTTTAAAATGAACCAAAGAAATTTGAACATGTGCTTGAGTTTATTTCAACATGAAGTGTCTACGAAGGTTAATTATAAGGTAATTATAAGTTAGATTTAAGACAGAAAATTGCTCAAACTTATATATGGTGAAAGATGTTGCTCAGATGTTGTTATTTTGCTCTGTTTGATGTATGTCCCTAACGCAGTCTATTTTTGAATAATATTGAAATGGCAGATGAGAGTTTGAGAATAATGTTGGAGGAGATGTCCAACAGAATGAAGCAGATGATGGAGGAGAATGCTAGTAATATGTCTATTAGAATGGAGGAGAATTCTAGTAACATGTCTGTTAGGCTGGATGAAAGCATGAAGGAGATGGAGGTTAGGAATACTAGTCGAATGCAGGAGATGATGAAGGAGAATGCTAGTAATTTGTCTGCTAATTTGTCTACTAGGATGGATGAAAATTTGAAAGTTATTCAGACCAGTTCTGCAAACTTAGAAAATGATATGTCGCGTTTACAGATCAGTACCCAGGGAATCGAGAATGCTGTAAGTGAAATTCATAAAGATGTTTCTGATGTTAAGACTGATGTTTCTAAGGTACAGAAAGATCTTACTATGTTGAATCTTGATGTTGCTAATGTTCGGGGTGATATTTCATGTGCTAGAGCTGAAGTAATTGTTGTTAGGAACGATGTTGCTACTGTACCAGATAAAGTAGAAGAGGTTCAAAGAGAGATTAAAAATGTTCGAACCGATGTGTCAAATGTTCAAGTAGACATTAATAACATTCATTCAGATGTAAATGAGATGCAAAGCGATATAACTAAGATACAAGTAGAAGTTAACACTGTTTTTGTAGACATTGCTAAAGTTCAAACTGATGTTAATAAAGTAAGATAAGAAATTGAAACTTCAAAAACACTTTGTACTCGTAACATTAGTGCATTAACAACTAGGTTGGTTGACGAGTCTGTTAGGACAACAGCTTCTTTAGCAGGTTTAAAGTATGATGTAGAGGTCATGAGAACCCAAGTATTAGATCATAATCGTTTACTTAAGGAAGACATTGAAGTAGATATTGCGGAAATGTTAACTGCAAATGTAACGGTATGGAAAGATGAATGGAACAGGTCAAGTGGGGAACATGTAACTCAGATTCAGGAACGAATTGAAAGAAAACCTGCCAGTACACAAGTAGACATTAATAATGAAGTAGTTCAAATTATGAAGGACTTGAGTATAAGGATGGATTCGCTATCCGAAAAGCAGGTAGAGGATAGAACTCAAATAGGTCAGGACGTGCAAGCATTAAAATCCGCGTTAGAGGAACAAATTCATAAGGTTGTCTCTGATGTTAATGAAACTACGAGCAAACTTCAGAATTTGAAACTAGGAGAAGCCAGCATGATGGAAACCTATAAAGAAGAGTTAATCAGGAAAGTCAACACGGAAATCACGGATAAGGATCCAGAAGGCTTGACTGGTGAAGATGATAGGAATTACGTCAGACGATGTAACCTCGCTACAGAAGAGAGATATATTAGTCCTGAGGAACGTATATCCAGATTCCGGGAAGAAGAAGAGGATAGGAATATTGAACCTGAATGGAGATATCGTGATAGTGGGAGGAATTACATGGATTCATATCCGAGAAATGTGACAGTCATCCGGAACTTCGAGGACAAACCTCAAAAATTCAGTAATACTGATAGTCTAACACCGATAGAATATATCAGGAACCTGAAAGACTATTTCATTGAAGCTCACATTCCCAGAGAAAGAGAGATGAGGATAGTAGAGAGATTTCTAGCTGGAGGACCCCTTGAATGGTTCAGAGCATTTCGCTACACTTTCAGTAATTTTGACGAATTTGCAGAGGCACTGATAAAACGATTCTGGTCCATCGAAGCACAGAATTCATTAAGAGCTGAGGTATACTCGAGGAAGTATTCAGGTACTCTTCCAACACGGTACGCTGATTTCTTCACGAGCCAGCTATCACGCTTGAGATTTTTGCAACCCCCATTTTCAACAGAGCAGTTGATAGATGCGATTTCTCGTATGCTGCCTGTGGAGGTGAGAAGACTCATCATATCATCAAACATCAGGGATTTGACCAGTATGGACGAATTATTGAGAAGGCTTGACTACACGAGTCCAATGCCAATGTGGTACAAAAAGGTCAGAGGCACGAATTCAAAGACATCAATACAGTCTATATGGATCAAGTTCAGCAAACTGACAAGCCCAATGAAGAGAAAACTGAAAATGTAGGTCCTCACAGGAACCATCACTTTCGCAACCACAGATCGCAAGGTTACCGTCCATATCAGCAAAGAAGAGGCTGGATTAATAATAGAGGAAATTATAACAATGGAAGAGGTAGATACTACAATAACCAGGGCTACAATAGGAATTACAATAGAAATTACCAGAATCGAAATCAGAATTCTCAAGGTCAGGTTATGACACCCGACAAATATCAGGAGAGAGAGAAAGAAAGTCAGCAGTATCTTAAGGAATTACGGGAGAAGGAAGCTGAAAACCAAAAGAAAAGACAGGATGTAGTGATCGATCCTGGTCCTTCTACAAGTCAGCAGAACTTGGAAAACAGGAATACTGGACAGAAGAGAAAGTAGAGAGGAGAGAATACATTAGCCACACACAAACCAGAGTAGAAGAGACTTATGATTAAGGAACATAGAAGAAATATCATACAAAAGTAAGCCAATAATAATTCAATTTCGTGTTCAAGTGAATTGAGATATAAATAACACAGAGTTTAAAAACAATTTGCAACTGTTTTTAAAACGTGGTGAAGGGAGAATGCCCCCGTAAATTGAATTATATTGAGACCAGGATGGCTGTATTGGCAAATATGAAGAAAGTTATGGCTGTCATAGTTGTGACGTGGATATTTATGACGTAAGCACGGATGACGCAGACTTCATGCAAGTAGGCTGGTTGAGCTGAGATTCTTGGTGACGTCATGAGTTTGTTCGAGAAAGATCTGAGATTTACGACGCAGTCGCAGGGAAACATGGAATTGTGCTGAGGAAGAAGTTACGCGATTGGAGGAGAGGCTCGAACCAATGAACGATAGTTTGGAGGGAGACGGAGATTACTGAAACTACCATATTTAATTACTTTTGGAATGCAGAATTGTGGAAATCTATTTTCAGTTATGGCATTGATTTGGAATTTTGAAGAAATTATTTTTGAGTTTTTGAAATTTGAAAATCCGTCAAGTATAGCCAAAGTTAGAACTTCTAGCGATGACGGAGAAACAAGCTATGGAAGGGATGGATACGCCCCTTAAGAAGTTGATAAAAGGTCTTGCACAGCAGAGAGAAGCTCTCATAGCTCATGTAGATAGCTCATGTGTCTCATATCTCATGTGTCTCATACCGCATATATATTTCTGATGTCATATAGTCGTTGTCGAGTGAATAAGTGAAACAAGTCGATTTTAGCGCGTGTGGTAAAGCCCACCGCATTGAACGAGCACGGAGCGTGCCGCAGTTCCATTTTACGGTGTTTGAAACTAGGCGAAGTTGAAACGCACACATTTTCAAGTCTACAAGATAATATATCAAGAGTTGACTAATGCCTTTGAGCTAATTCGATTGTGCAGTACTATATTAAAGTGTGTAGAAAGATTGAACATTTTCAAGATTATAATTTAGAAGATATTGGCATTTTAAGACGGCAGACAAAAGTGATTTTCTCGCCACCTGAGAAGCACTTTTATACCATCACATTCTACGCTACGGCTGACACGTGTAGTGCAACCGTGATATTACATATTGCTTTTGATGATACAACGCTGCATTCTAACATGGAACAATATAATATGGCAGTTCTTTCAACTATTATAACGGAAATGGAGATGGAAGGCTAAGGACTTTAATGCAATTGGGACATATATCGATGGAGTGAAATAACAGCATGGAACTTCGCTAATCGTCTTTCTACAAAAGCGAGCATGTAGTGAACATCCAACTACACTCATGCATCGTGGTCCAACGCTGAATCATTTCAGATGGCAGTGGAAATATTTTCATACTCCACGATTATGAATATTTCTGCGGAAATAACTGCAATAAACTTCATGGCGAATTTCTGCCAGAACTTCAGGGAACTTTCAAGAGAGGCCAGGGTAGACCCGGCTCACAAAGAAGAGTTTTGCCAGAAGGATGTCGATCGTATACACGGAGCAGTGCAATTTCCGGAGGAGGAAGCAGTTCAATTCTCCGAGGGCGCTGGTTCCAGGTTCGAGGACGGAGCACATCTTTTTGGTGAAATGGAACCATCACCAGTCTTCTTTGGAAGATTTTCCTCTAGAACTTCAATCAACAGATAAGGTAGTCGTGAACGTTTCTTGTTTTATTTGAGCCATTTAGCGATGTCTGACCAACCATTTTTCCCATATTTTTGTCCCATATATATTATGCCCCATATTCTTGCTTGATATTTCTGTACTCAGTACACTTCGATGAGTTATGCCTTTTTCTACGATTTATTAAGACATTGTTATGTCAGTGGCATAGTTAAATAATTTTGGATCAGTTGAAACTGATAATATATTCTTTCAGTAATTTGCATTTTTTTTTTTTGAAGTCACGATTTGACTGTAAAGTTAATGATTTTCTATGGCAGATTTGAATTCAGACAGCGTGTCACTTTATTAATGTAATTCTTTTCAGTTAATTACTTTGACCAATTTTCTGTCATCCTCAAGAAAGAAGAATAATTAAAAGATTTTAGAGCGTTAAAATCTATTTCTGTATCGACGATCTTGGAAATACTAGTCGTTTTATGAACATGATTGCAACATATACATTTATCGTCAGTTCTGAAATTACCATTGCATTATAGACAATTTTATGAACTATGAACTTTGAATACGATTTATTGAATACACTATAGTAATGAACTTTTGATAGGAGTTTTTCTCAATACTAGAGTGGAACAATAATGTTTGCATTCCACAACCTAATTGTATTCTATTCGATTATTTATGCAATTTAGATGAACTTTGATTGAAGATAGTATTTTTATACTATATTACTTAGGAGATATTAATCTCAATTTTGATAGACCAGAGAGGCGTGTATAATCGTATTTGCTATTAAATTTATTTGTGATTGGCAAATTTTTACTTCATATCGATTCATGAATGAAACCCACGAAGGTTAAATAAATGACAGTTTGAAACAATTAATGAATATAAGAATTTTTGAAGAGGAACTATGGATGTATAATCGTTAGTTCAGTGGACATGTAAAAGTCGCTGATGAATAATGCCCTTGAATAATTGAAGGATGTTCCCACAGTAATAAGAATGAAGTTGAAGAATTTGTAAGTGGAGGGTTTTTTTGTGGAAGATTTTTATGACATATATATTGAAGGGTACGATTACGCCACTGACGTTATGTCAAAATTTTGACATTCGTTATTTATATCATGTGTTATTTCGGCAGTTAATTAGCCACAAGTTATTAAGTGTAGGTTTAGTCCATATAATGTATTATCATGATTAGGTTTTGTTACGGTATTAAGTTGACAGAAGTCAGAGGCTGTTTTTGTAATTAGCTAGCGCTTGAGCACTAAGGGTCATTTCTTGAGCTTACGTCTTCTCCCAGAACAGCACGATGTGAAGAAATAACTTACCTGCGTACCTACTCAACAACAATAGCCGCGTGGCGAGCCCACGGTAATGAGTAAGGGTGCGGCCAAGGACGAGGGTAGATGAGTGGAAAGAGGTGAGCTGAACAATACAGACGGTCGTGGTACGACTTGGGACGAGACTCCTTTATGTGAGAGAGGACAACTCAACGAGACTTGGTGGAAGACAGTCGCAGGGAGAACAGTATTGCAGGGGTGGTATTCAAGACGTAGGCCAGTCCGATACATTATGGTGTTGGCAGTGTCATTCGCCAACATCATAAGAGTGGTTTAGGGACTTACACTCCACCACCATTATTCATTCTGAGTAGCCTACATACCTCAGAATTAATAGTAGCCTGTTATTTAAGATAAATTCCTCGTATGAAGATGGACGTCTACCACCTACAACAGCAGCTTTCTCTTGGGGAGAGACTCTTCAATAAAGCCGATTCATCGTTTGGTAAGCTCATTGACTTTATGCACAAGCTCTCTTTCTTCACTCTTGAATAAATCAACCTAAAGTATTAAATTCAGATCTAGATTAAATTAAATCCATAACGTCTCCGTTTTCTTGCAACTTTTGCCTGTCTTAAATTCTTTTGTTTACTTTCTACGTTAAGTCATTAATTAATGCATTTTCCTAACTTGTTTGTTTTTGATGCCATTAAATTTTTATTTAAAGTAAATGCAGTCTGTCTCCTTTCTAGATGATAGAAATAGATATAAGCTATCCTCTTTTCCCCGAAGCAAATGTTATTCAGGTTAATGACTAAGTCATACCACGACTTAAGTCGATGGAGTCTGGTGAATGTTCTACCTGAGCTAGGACGTAAAGTTATTTATGATTTATTGGGTTATCGCTCTCAGATCGAACCCTTGGCGCCCAACACTCTTACATATAACTTCAGATCCGGTGACCACTGATGGGTCATATCAAATGGTAAGTCAGGTAAAAAAAAATGGATACAGAAATTAATAATCTGGCAGGTTTTGGGCTTATATATTGTTCCAAATTTACATACACACCCAAAAATCCCGTTACAGTTTTTTTTTGTGGAAGATTTTTATGACATATATATTGAAATATATGATGAATTCTGGGCCTATGTTATGCAATTTGTGCATTTGAGCGAAGTATTTTTCCGCTGAGTTTATTGTCCAGGTCCTTTGAAAATTAATCATGTGAAATTACTGTTAAAATTAACAAGAGTGTTAAATAATTTGAGATAACGATTTTGAATGGAGGTTACCGTCACAAATAATAATAATTATTATTAAAACTTATTAAACCTGAATATAAGCATAAATGTAACTAACCTTCATTGGTCGATTATATTAACCTGATTTGAGTAATTATCAACCGGATAAACGTGTGGTTTAATGTATTTCTAAAATAAATATTATAAATATTGTAAATAAATTCTGTAATTATCTTTAATAATAATTTGTAATGAAAGGAATTAAGAGAGGCGTGTATAGATTTTTCAATTGCCATTTGACAATATTATAAACAATTTATAATTGTTATAAACAATTAATGAGCATTTGTTATAATCATTAAGAGTTTTGTTAATATACTCTAAAGAACGCTAATTATACAAGTGGATTATGTAATTAAACAAGTTTTGGGATTATTAGAGTAATCCAGTAACATGTGAATGAAGCATTTAAAAGATTTGCGTGATAATATTTGAGTTGAGTTGAGGACATTTAAAGTGTTTGAAAAGGAGCTAGGCTCAGAGGTTACGAGCATATGCTAACGCTGGCTGGACAGGTGGGTCCATTTAACGACGTGGGCATGCGACTTGATGTAGGGTGGATCGCAGCTGGCCTGACAACTGTATGTTAGAGGCCAAGGTCGACCACATAACAGGCTTGCAGTTATAAATAAAGTTGATGTTTATGAAAGAGGAAAACAATTGCTACATGTCTCGCCCCAATTCCCTCATCCATTCCAAGTGTATTACTATTATTACGTACTTTATAAGCTAGTGAAAGATAAAATTTTGTATGTAACGTCTACAAGTCCTACAGGAGGACATGATTATATTGACAATGGCTTCTGATTGCCACGTGTATTTTGTTGAATTTTTGTTAGAATCATTCCCTTTATGTGAAATAAATTATTGTACAGTTTAAAGTTTCTTGTTTACGTCTTGGTTCATTTTAAATATCATGGTGGAGGTTATTGTGTGGGCATACTTTAAGTGATCCAGTTGGCAACCCAAACCCGAGATTAATTTGAAGAGGTAAGTAAAGGTAAGTATGAACCCCCGTATATTTTGGTGTGTTCCACAATAATTTCTTGTTAACTGCTGTGCTCTAATCTCGGTAGTATCTGTCAGTGCCATTTTCATTGATGTAGCTGTGCCGGTGCGTTTGATTATTGGCAATCCGATTGAGGGGGCGGATATCTGACAGCCTACTATCCGGATTTACGGGGACAGTACTTCTGCATTTTTTTATACGATACTCTTACTCAGCGCGTAAAGAATCCGAAAGATCCTTAGCTTAAACAAAACGAGCTAAGTACGGACGTTAAGCTAGAAACTTAACTCGTGCAGCATGATCATATTACCAACATGTTTAATAGCATACTCATCCGTAAAATATTCGTCGTAGCACAGGAATTCACCCGGAGTTGAAATGGGGAATCATAGATAAGCACATCGAACCCAACTCTCTCGTCAGTTGTACTGAAGTGGCTTCATAATGGATACAATTTCCCCATAACAGAACCGGAAATCATACAAGTGACATTGGGACGGAAGAACTACTGCACTCATCTTAGCTTGTTGTAATTGTTTCATTTGAGGGACTTAGACCTCGTGTTCCTTTAAGCCCCGTGTACTTCGGTGTGTGTGAAATTTTGTTTCATAATCTATGATAATGTGATGGCTGTATTTGTGTGTGTATTTGTAATTCAGGTGAGGGTTGGGAAGGAGGAGGTCGTGGCCTTAACTTACGAACCGGCTTTCACCCGAAGTACAGTAGAACTGGAAAATTACTACCGGGATGGCTGAGGTAGGAAGGAGGCGGCCGTGGCCTTAACATAGGGTCCAGCATTAGCCCAAAGTAGAAGTGGAAAACCACTTCCAGGATGCCTGAGGTGGGAAGGAGGTGGCCGTGGCCTTAACTTAGGAACCAGCATTCGCCCGAAATAGAAGTGGAAAACCACTTCCAGGATGCCTGAGGTGGGAAGGATGCGGCCGTGGCCTTAACTTAGGAACCAGCATTCGCCTGAAATAGAAGTGGATAACACTTCCAGGATGCCGGAGGTGGGAAGGAGACGGCCATGGCCTTAACTTAGGAACTAGCATTCGCCCGAAGTAGAAGTAGAAAACCGATTCCAGGGTGGTTGAGGTTGCAAGGAGGTGCCCGTGGCCTTAACATAGGGACCAGCATTCGCTCGAAGTAGAAGTGGAAAACCACTTCCAGGATGCCTGAGGTGGGAAGGAGGCGGCCGTGGTCTTAACTTAGGAAGCAGCATTAGCCCAAAGTAGAAGTGGAAAACCACTTCCAGGATTTCTGAGGTGCGAATCGAACATCTTCTTAGTTCTGCCTCACAAGGCTGGGTGTACCCCGTTACGTCCCTCAGCCCAGAATTACATTTCTTGGCAGGGCCGGTAATTGAACCCGGATCTCGGCGGGCTATAGTCGAGAATGCTAGCAGCTACACCATGAGTTGAAACTCACCTTTGGCCTAGACCTCTTAGTGGCAGATGACCTAGATTATTCACCTTAAAACAACAGCAAACACTACTACCAGACTTAGGCCACATACTGCGGTTCACGTGTGGCTGTCACCCACCATATCATATCGATAACAGCCTTTATTTACCTTTTCAAAATGTAGGTCATGTCGTCGCAGCACCCATAACACTTGCTACGTGATAATACAGTTCTCTTTCATTCCTCTCAACTTGACTAGGCACCAACCCTTAATTCTTCCATGTATGGGCAATCCCACAGAACGTTTTACTTCCAGTGTTTCTCCCGTACACTGTTACTTACAATAATGTTTCCTTGCAGCAAATAGAATACCAAATTCCTTCGTATGTGCTAATATCTACAACAAACGTAGCACGTTGTTCTGCGGGAAAGTGAACCGACGTGCAGTTTTCAGATTGGAAACGAGCTTTGTGGATTCAAGGAAGAGAACAATGTCACTTAGTGGGACCTTCACGTTCAGCTAGGATGCTAACCATCCTCATTGACGTTTCCCCGATGTCTCGAACGTCCAAGTTAGAGTAATATAGATAATAAACTGATTTTAAGCCGACAAGGGAAAAGATCCTCAGTGTCCCTTGGTTTTATGGTATCGAGGGAAGCCTGCTACAGGCAATCACAAGTAGTTATGTTGATAATCAGGCTGCAGTGAGAGTTGATGGTAATATGAGTTCTTGGATTAAAGTTGTTACAGCAGTGAGATAAGGTTGTAACCTTTCACCACTACTGTTTACGGTGTTTTATAGGCTGGCTGCTTGGCTCAACGGTAACGTTCTCGCTTGCAGTTTAAGAAAACCAACGCTAAGGAAAATGAGTTATAGCCCTACACGCCTATTTCTGGGAAAATGTGGCAGTGGTGTTAGCTGACAATGAGAGGTGGTGACATGATTTTAGGAAATACTTGTGAGAGAGGCCACACCAGTTGTTCAGAAGTGTAGTTAGAGCAGCTAACAGACACAGACATATCAGCCTCGCGGAGGAATTATGTTGAAGTAGGCACATGGAATGAGAGCAAAACTACACTTTTCACTGGCCTTATTAGGAATTCAAATACAGTACTACTATGTAAAAAAAACATTAGTTCAGTCGTTCCAACTTGATTTTGCTACGCGCGCAAAAGGGTAAGGCTATCTCTCGACTCGGTAAACGAGAGAGTTGGAACCACAAATTCAACCGTCCTTAATATATCTTTACGTTGTTTCCTTACTTCAACTTTAGGAAACTACTGGGACGGTATCGTCGAATACGCCACGGTCACTGCCTTACAAATCTTTACCCAGTTTCATTTATCATCATGCAATTGAGCTCTTATTAACTCCTCTGGTGTGGTTGGTGTCAGAAAGGTCATCCGGTCGTTAAAACTATACGCCAAATAGGAATTCATCTCACCTCATCCCTGACCTCGTAGAAAGTCTATAATGTGGGGTAGACATACATTAAATCAGTTCATAAATCTGTGTGGTGCATTTTTATAGAGGTTGAAGCGGTCACTGAGCGGTTATTGAGAACCATTGGAGACATCAGGTCATGTGTGACAAAGGACTCAAGTGGGAACAAATAGGGTAGATCGCAATGAGAATTAGCAGCAGCGGTTGCACTTCAACAGTACACTAAATCGAAATTGATTGTAACCATCTGAAGTGCTCTACAGGAGACACCACAAGCAATCCGAATTGCGTAAGACTCCCAGAACAGGATAGCAGTGACCGATACTTGATCAATGCACTCAATCGCCGCTTTCTCCTACGCAAGCGGACGAGTGTACAGAACAGGAACAAGAAGTTCTGTTTTTCTTCTTTTTTTCCTTTAATATAATAATAATAATAATAATAATGTCTTTCGGTGTCTGCATTTTGAACTTTTGGATTGTGCTTTGTGTTCATTCCACACGGGATAGGAATAATATTTTATTGCCTATTTGCTTATCTATTTGTTACGAATTGGTGTCAAAAATACGGGAGTCAATGACACAAAAAATGCTATTTAAGAGCCGGCCGGAGTGGGAACGGATTTCGCCTTTCATTTCAAAAGCTCGCCACTAGGTTCGCTGTTGCTGTCGACTGCAGGTAATCTGTGGTCGACTGCAGCTAGCTCCACTGGTAGTTTCATCGAGGGTGCCTAGAGGGCAGTGAGGGAGGCTCAAGGCCGTTCGATTCGATCCTATCCTCTCCTCCAGTCATGACGAATAGAAATATTATTTCTATTATTCTTCATGCTCCAGTGTCTGTGTCACGCCAAAGTACCTTCAGAACATTGCGACCAGAATGTTCGTAGTGAAAGTCTGTATACAATCAACTGAACAGTCAAGGTATCCCCGGATTCAGTGAGTGAGTGGGTTCGAACCCCTCTGTCGGTCGTCCTTCAAAAGGTTTTGAGTGATTTCCTATTTTCAACCCCATTATTATGCATATTATATATTACCTTCAAAGAACGATAGTGTGTAAAGTATTGTTCATAGTAGTTTTAAATGACGACTGGGAGAAGAAATAAGGATATCATATTAATATAAACACAACTTATAGCCACAAATTGTTTATTTATTTTAAATAGACACTGAATTAGTAATCAGTTCTACATACATACATACATTTTCCTAAGCTGGTCAGCTGAATTTAGTCTAACTTATAGTCGTCGACAGACTGTGTGTACGCGGGTAAATGTGATGAAACGATATAGGCTATAAAACTCATTTTGACATTTTTGAAAGACTTAAAATATCAATTTTCGTAATTGGGGAACCCCGAAATCATCTCCCCGGTCAAAATTAGCCGCGCCTGGTTTCCGAACTATTTCTCATGAGTAGGGCTAGGATTTTTATGTAAATGCATATTGTTTCCCTTTCCTTATACACAACTAAAAATGATAAATGTCCATGAATTAGAACCTTAGCTATCATATAATTATATGTTGTTATATATTTTACATATTTGATCATTTTCTTTTTTGTCGTGTGGCCTGATGAGCGGCCGAGTGCAGGTCTTTCCAGCCGACGCCCGTGGGTCACCTGCGTGTCGGAATGAAAGATGAGATGAATGGATGAAAGTGGGTAAGGATGAGGAAGGAAGCGGCCAAGGCCTGTAGAAAGTACCGTCCCAGCATTTGTGGAGTTGAAAATGGGGAAACACGGAAAACCATTCAAGGACGGCCGACGGTGGGGCTCGAACCCACGTCTACCAAGTCAGCAGAGAGCTTGGCCCCACAGCCTAACGCTGCGCTTTAGCGAGCGTAGCCGTGGTGGCTATATACGTGTTGGTATATTTTATCATAATAGCATTTTTTACTTTTTATGTAAAATTACATATACCGTCTCTTACTGTGATTGAAAAAAAGTATTTTTTCGCAAATGAAATAAACGGTAATTCAAAACAGTTAGGTATAACAATATTTGTCCACTAGAAACTCAGGTACATGAAACGGATTTTCCAAGCTATTCATAACCTGCCGAGAAAGGGCAAGGGAAGAATTCCAAGTAAGATATTAGTGAAGATAAGGGGATGGGAATTCGCATCACACATTGCCGGAGACTCATCGGCGGGATTTGGTTCATTTCAATTGTCCAGTGAATGCCTGAGACTCAACTTTTCAACGTTGATCATAAAGGCTACTAGCCTATATTTCCTCCCACCTCGCAAACAAAAAGTGACTCTGACAATACTTATTGTGGAGTTCGAACGCATTTTCTCATACATAATCATGGAATTTATTTAAATTTGCTATAATATGAACATGCTTAATTAATTAGTGTACCACCCTTTATTTTGCAAAAAAAAAGAATAATATGAAGAATCTACAAGCAATATCATGTGCAATGTATATGATTTATATAAAAATTAAATCAATATTACATACCGGTATTTCAAATTTTTTAATGTAATATTACATAGAAGAAATGGAAGAACGCAGATGCCCCATGTGGAACAGTCTGTCATCACTGCGGCAAATTGTGTGCCTCCCGCATTGGGCTGTATAGTCACCTCCGATCTCACCAATGAGACATTCCGGATTGAAAGGCCAATCTACTCGATACGAATGTTTGCTATGATGATGATAGATATTACATTAAAATCCTAGCCTTACTCATCAGTATATTGCCAAAATGGATCCAACTATGACATTGTAACGCATGATAACCTAGAAAGTCATCTCGAAATTGACATCTTAATTATTATGAGGTAACCCGTAGTGACATTCTCACTCCGATACTTACGATGAATATATGGGACACAAGAGGGTAGCAGATCCTGACGTTATTCTTCCATATTTGATAAAAAGATCCGGGAAAAAATAGCTTATCCTCTTGATATTAAATTTAATTTATCGATCAAGTCTTCGATATTTCCAGAGAAATGGAAACTTACTAAAGTCAGTCACAAGTCGGGTAAGATCTCACTAATTCTTACCTATCGAACAGTACCGGTAGTTAATATGTTTGCCCCAAACAAACTTTACGAGCAAACACTTCATGAACACATAATTATTCAGGCATACATGCCATTTTATTCACGATTCATAACACGGATTCATCCCTCGATGATCAACAATAACCAATTTTCACGAATCAGAAGTCATCTGGTTTAGATTAAAGGATAACAAGCCGATGTAATATATACAGATTATTGGCAGAGTTAACCATCACGTAGCCTACAACTTACGAAAATGTCATATTACGGATCATACTTACAGTATGTAAGAGGCAACACTTTGTATCATAGAGAAACGATCCATTCACCCTGTGGTGTTACCCTGGGATCGAATCTTGTGCCTCTGTAATTTTTATCTTAATTAACCATCTCCGGGATGCCAATATATCATTATTATTATTATTATTTGCTATTGACGTGTAATCGTTTAAATACATTTATTCGTTATGGGATTGTATGCTGCTCCAAAAGATGAAGAAAAAATAAATTGGAACAAAACAAATTATTTAGATTTATAAGTGTCATCCGATTGCATTTACACGAAAACACACAAATTTTGATAGAAAACACCACCATTTCCTATGTATTTCCCATCTCAAGTCATCTAGGTTTATGGTAGGTTATACTTTGATTTAAAAAAAGTTATCCTTTTCTCACCGTATTGATCGAATTTTTGAGATATATTCAAAATGCTGGGATATATAAGAAGATGCACATTTTATTTTAGGAACCTGTACATTCCTAAAGAATATATAATGCATTCGTATGAAGTAGACTTGAATTTGGCTCAATAGTTTGGAACCCAAGATGTGCGAATGCTGACTATAGACTTGAATCGATAAAAAATAAATTCCCTATATTCTTGGAATACAAAAGAACAAATGTATATCCTAAATATGCTAAGCGGGAATGTGGTGGACCAGTGGTGTGGTCAAGCTGTTGGCCTCTCACCACAGCGGACCGGGTTCGGTTCCCGGTCAATGCATGTGAGATTTTCAAAGTGAAACGCCATGTCCAGTGGTTCGGATTCCACGTAAAAAGGAGGTGCCGTGGCAATTGATCGCGAGATTGATGGTAACATAAACTACACAATTCTTTTAAAAATGCTAAGCATAATTTCCTACTGGAACTTTTTCTTTAAAGACTTTAGAGAAAAGTAGGCAGGTTATTACATTTAAATAATTTGATAACATCTTTGATTGACCTTATTTGTCATCTGAATTTGAACTATATGTTCCTTCGCGGTCAATAAGACCGAAACGTATAACATCCCACTGGCCAAGAACCAATACAGAGTAACATAAACATTCGCCTGTATCCAACACATTCAATATCTACCAAAAAAAAAAAAACATGCACACATTTCAATATATCAGACAGCACCTTTTGTTCATTTGTATTGTAGAGAAATCACTTAATATCATACACTCCTTATCAGTGACTTGTAACATAATTTCAAGTACGATACTTACTAGAATAATATTTAGTCATACGTATTATAAGTATCATTTTATATTAGTGTAAGAAAAATATTAAAAATATTAAGTGTAATTCATATTGTTATTTCTCATAATTAGGTTGTAACCTGTTAGAAGAACTACAAATAAACAAACAAATAATTATAAATAAATAAATAAACAAATTAGTTTAATGAAATTCAGGCCCACTTTAGTGATGGTTACTAACTAGTGATTGTTTGCTACTCATATAATAATTACTGTAACTTGAAAAGAACAGTAGTCGCTACATCATATTTAGACTGACAAAGCAACATTTTATTTACAATCCACCTCGTGGCGTAGTGGCTAGTCTTCTTAGCTGTCAACGCATAGGTCCAGGTTTGGGAGCTGAGGGCTGGAATGGGATACACTGAGGCTTGTGAGGCAGAACTGGGAAGAGAAGGGTTACATTCTTACTTCAGCCATCCTGGAAGTTGTTTCATCACTTATGCTTCAGGCAAATGCTGGGATGGTATCTAAGGCCTCGGCCGCCGCATATACAAAACCCGACCCAAATACAAATTCCCCATAAAGAGAGCGTTATAACACAATCAATGTTCATGTTTAATTCTGGCCCTTTCTTCTTTTTTTTCCCAAAAACCTCTCATACACACACTATGCTTCCTCTGTCTCTCCTCCCTCCACTTCTTTCCCGGTTGTCTCTCTTTGGGAGTCTGCTCAAACATCTGTTGTCTAAGTCTAATTGATTAATTAATTATACTTTTCAAACTAATTTATAATTCATATTCTTTTTTCAGTGCAGCTATGACCTCCCGTGACCGTTTAGCAAGTATAGATTTCAGTGAAATGATGGAAGACTTCATCCGAGAAAAAGAGTCGCAAACTAATATTTTAATATTTCATAGTTTACATAATCTTCTTCAAGAGGACTTACGGGTTTCTTTCGTATTATTAAAAGAATGTACCGTAGTGTATTCAAAATATTGTAACTATTCTTTATTTTATTATTATTACAAAACTATTTTCCATTTGATTTGATATTTTTTATATTTTCTATTGTTGAGGGCCCGACCGTATCATATCGCCCAGGGCCCCGCAAGGCCTGGATCCGGCACTGATTGTAATGAAGCGACTGACAGCACCTGGACATGAGCTGATTTCATCACTTCCTGGCATGAGATTACCATCTCTCAGAAGCCGGCTCTGTCTTCTTTCACCCTGTTTCAAGGACACGACTTTGCGACGATGCGGTATCTGACGGTAACTGCCTGAACTACCAGCACCTCGACACGGCTAGCATTAGCAACTCAATATGCTTACATTTTCTAAAATCACGATTAAACATATACGGAGTTCTTAATTTGAAAATATGTTTCAGTAGCACAATAGAGAAAACTATAAGCTGTCTTGCAGTGGAGTTTGTTTCTGTTTTCAACATCATCTGAAGGCATTGAAGAGGTTAAGAAAATTGCAGTTCAGAACTCTATTTTATATGGAGAATTGTGATTTTAACTACACTTTTTATAACTATCATTCTATTCCTGTTCGATATGCTTTTGCACTGATGAAAAGTGTATAAAATACTACAGCGTGCTGTAGAAACAAAATAATTTTACCTTGTCCCGTTTCTTTATAAATCGTTTCACAAACTTTTGTCCCATGTTACAACAAGAGCTGGGCTGGCGGCCGGCCGTCCCAACTCCGGCCGGCTCTTAAGAAGAAAGCGCCACTAGATGAACACACTACTGCCAATTCATTATGTATAATGCAAAGAGGTTAGAGAATTCAGAGGAATATTTTAACATTGGTTTGTCGAGTAATGAACAAATCAGCGCAGTCACTTTTCTTCAGACATGACACTTCTTTGTGACAAATGTCATTTGACTCAATGCTTCCGCTTTACTCAAAACATCGGCAAAAAATGATGGCCTTCATAGCGCTGATCAATCAGAACCATGCTTCTTAGAGTACATAAAATATATTTACTGCACAGGGCTTTGGTGTTGGCGAAACAACATCTGCTATGACCACCAGTATAAACGAGACCTCCCTTGTCACGTAGCATTGAGGTCAGATGAGACGTCGATTGTTTTCTTTGATTGGCAGGAAAAATGACAGAAAAGAGCCGAGAGCCCACCACAAGTAAATGGAAGCACTACTGTGCTCACATCAGCTGAGATATCATGGTAACCAACCCATTTTGTATAAGGTACGTTCAAAAAGTAACGAGCCGGAGGCTGGAATGCGCAAACCGGTGACGACATCGGCTAATCGTCGCGTGTGTAACGAGGTGTGGTTCCGACCAGAGCGTAGAAGGTCACAGCCCGTCGCTAGAGTGCACGCATGCACGTCACGTGACGATACAAAGCGAGCAGCAGCATGCATCAATCATCCAACCAAGACCAAGACAGTAGGCCATTCGACATGCTTCCTGGTGTGGTTGAAGACTGTGGGGCACCCATTGGGCACACACTTTCCGCAAGTGCAGTCGTTCCTTCATGATGGTGTGCACACTTCCGACGCTCAATCCGACCACTGCGGCTATGGCGTTCACTGTCACTCGGCGGTCCTGGGTAATGAGTGCATCAACCAGCTGGACATTGTCATCGGTAATGCAGGGGGGTGCCCCAGACCGGGCATCATCGAATAACGACACCCGTCCTTCCCTGAAGCGCTTGTGCCACGCCTTGACCCTTGCAAGGGATATGCAGTGTTCGCTGTACACTTGTGACATTCGGCGATGAATGTACGTTCCCTCTACTCCTTTCGCTGTCAGAAACCGAACATCACCTCTTTGCTCTTCGTTTGACGCCTCCATGTCACTGTTTGCAATGCGACTGACAGCGTTGGACGATTGATGCATGCTGCTGCTTGCTTTGTATCGTCACGAGATGTGCACGCGTGCCCTCTAGCTACGGGCTTTGATTTTCCACGCTCTGGTCGGAACCACACCTCGTTACACACGCCACGATTAGCCGATGTCGTCACCGGTTTGCGCAATACAGCCTCTGGCTCGTTACTTTTTGAACGCACCTTATATTAGTGAGCCTCTGGGGTATATGAGCATGTGTATTTTGTAACTGGCTTCTGGAATGGGAAGAATGCTTAAGAAAAGAAGCATCCCTAAGAATTATCTAGTTGAAATGAGAAACTGAGGAATATATTCTTAAGGTTGGACGACATAAGGATACGAACCCATCATTCTTCCGAGTTCAGGATATTTGCTCACATAAGTCTGGCCTTACAACGCAAAATGTTATCGCAGTAGTGAAGTGAATTTTTTTCTTTGAAATAAGTCATCGTTATGAATGGAAGTCACGGCCACAGTAATAATGAAATGGAGCTTCAACATTTGTACAACGAACCATTGAATGTAGACAAATCCAATTTTAAAAGCCCGCAGTGGCGGAAACCATTCATGCATAAATAAGACCGCAACTCTCAAGTTTGGTGAAAGTACTGAACAAGGCTTGTGCCAGAGACAGAGGAGTTATTAATCGTAATATTCTCCAGACAGATACTTCAGGCAAAACACAAGGGAAATGTAAATTGGTAGCTGCAATATCCTGCATAAATGAGTTACATGGTAACTTCCTTTGTTTCATTTACAGGGTTAGGTATTGTGATCATTGTCCCACATACTAGTGTAGTTAGTTATTGTTGTTTTAAGGAGCGGAACTACAAGGTCACCTGCCCCTACACATACTATTGTGTATATATAGATAAAATATATTTGATAATAACCTGTGTTATTGTGGTGTCTGCAGTAGGGTGTGTAGGCATATCTTGCAAACATCCGTAAGTTATTTCCAAGTATTAACTAACAAATTCCGGTAGTAGAAGTAGGTAACGCCGTGATATTCAAGTTACTCTGTGATAGTGTTCAAGTTACTCCGTGATAGCATGGTGTTCACCATTCAGTGTATTTTTTTTATCTTGAAAACTAATGTTTAATGTAATAAAAGTTTTGAAATCGTATGCAGACTATATTGCACCCCATATTGCCCATATTGAAACATTGTACTACACAGCTTTTTCTATAAAAAACTATTAAAAATATTCCATTAAACATATTTTAAGTCTTCTTAGTCACTATCAGATTCCTTACGCCTATCACACATAAAATAGACATTATAGGTACCAGAAATTACAAAACTGATAATCAAACCTTTCTGCTCCATTCTTCCTCTTGGTGTCATCCGCCAGGGGAGCCACCTCACGTACCAAAACCATCATCATTGTTCTGGGGT
Organism: Meconema thalassinum; assembly: GCA_946902985.2. Taxonomy (NCBI): domain Eukaryota; kingdom Metazoa; phylum Arthropoda; class Insecta; order Orthoptera; family Tettigoniidae; genus Meconema; species Meconema thalassinum. Next base: position 1,162,135,645 of record OX336389.2, on the reverse strand, counting down.
CTGGAATTAGGCTTAAACTGATCTATTGTGTCTATCTTGACACACTATCTTCACTTCAAATTCAGGTGACACAGCGAATGGCTTTCCAATTTTTGCAAGCGTTGCACTTCCTGGATCGGCTGAATATTTTGTGCAATAATCCTTTAGTGTACTCCACGGGTTATTAAAACGTCTACTGGGCTTGCATACTGACCATCCTACTTCCTTTATCGACCTCAATGCTTCTTTAAGTGTTTCAGCTGTGTAGGAGCGAGCCTCTTTATTCAGTTTTGGCGCCATGTTAGCGTTCAACCTAAGAGAAACGTACTTATTGCTAAGCTCACACACCTTTCATGCGTAACACAACATGCATGTAAGTTTTGTATGCGAATGGTCTGCATCTTACCTCTGACTGTTGTTAAAATGAAACTAATACAATGAAACAGCTGTTTATAAGAAATTAAAATCTTCACCACAGATTTCACTGGATGTGGATCACTTGTTGAAATGTCAACTCTTTGTTCATATATATTTTTTAAACTTCATTGAGTTGGTCAAAGATAGACCGCAAGGGCTTCCTGGATTCCTTGTTTCTACTGCCACCTGTTGGTAAAAACTTAGAACTTTCGGAATTGTACCTACGTGGTGGTAGAGGAAATACGCTTTATCACGGTGTTACTTGATATCACGGAGTAACCTAACTTTACCCTATATGTAATTGGGTTTAGGATTGGGAAGGGTATGCCCATACCTTTAAGTTCAAATCATCTCTGCATTTGCAAGGATGAAGGATTCGCACCCACCTCCTCTCAATTTTACCTCACGAGGTTGAGTGAACCTCATCCTAGCCCTCAGACCAGAAATGAATTACTTGGCAGAGCCGGGAATTAAAACCGGATCCCCGCTGTGTCAGACAAGAAAGCTAGACACTACACCAGAAGGTATACGATCTCATATCTGATAACTCGACGGCTCCTTGCTACACGGAAATTGAGATGAACTCAAGTTATTCAATCTCCGCATTCACTCTGGTCAAGTCCGCTTAGGCCTATGTCTGCGAAAATGAGACACATTTTCTGTTTACTGTTTGGAAGCCAATCGAAGTTAAGTGTGTACGAGTGCCTACGCCGTACCCCGATCATCCTTCATAACGGATACGAATCATTGCGTAGTGGCTAGCATTCTTGGCTGTCACCGCGAAGACCCGGGTTCGATTTCCGCCTCTGCCAAGAAATTTAATTCTGGTCTGAGGGATGGAATGGGAAACACTTCGCCTCATGAAGCAAAACTGAGAAGAGGTGGTTCGTTTCCACCTCAGCCATCCTGGGAGTGGGTTTTCTGCGGTTTCCCACTTATACTCCAGGCAAATGCCAGGATGATTCCTAACTTAAGGTTATGGTCGCCTCCGTCCCAATCCTCACATTAATTACAAATGCACACAGTAATACAGCCATTACAATAACACAGGTTATCAGAAAAATTTCATCTACACGCAAGTACACGGGGCTACATGATCACGAGATTGCAAAGATCCTAAATGATCATCAGCAAACAATCGTTGATAACGTTTCTTTTGTGAACAATCTCGACCTAGTAATTCACGACGGCGTAGGTAAAGGAGGAGGAGCAAATTCGACAACAATAAAATTCTCTTTCAATTGTTCGTAGCACTGGTTTTTATGTGAGTGGTTTAATATTCTTCGCTGGCAAGACTCCTGCGTAATTCTAGTGCGGAAAGCTAATAGCAAATATTTTTGTTCCAAAAAGAAAAAAATGCACGTTAAGTATTGCTTTGTTAAAACTTGGTGCATTATTAGCTGCCCTTTTAATGCACTACACAGCCCATAGTAGATTCAATACTGGTAACTTCAAGTATATACTGTAGAGCTTTATATGTATAGCCTATCCCTGGTATATTGAACAATTTCTATGAACAGAACTCGGAACTAGATCCTAGTTCCTTACTAGTGCCAAAAAGTGTAATTATGAACATGATTCCGAAACCACTAATTTTTGTTGTTAGGTGGAAGCAAGACGCCGAGAATGAAGAGCGACAGGGAACTGCATCTGTGATTGAAACAGTACCGATGGGTGTGATATTGCATTTCCTGTGCGGGTAACATCCAGATTCGAAAGTAAAATGGGTTGATGGATGCTCAAACTGCATTTGGTCATTTCGAGTTGTGCCCCGTTTTGCTCACAACTTCACTTGGCAGTAGGGCCTATATATCTTATAAGGGAACTCTGGTAGCGTCTAACCCCAATTGGATTGTAATTGGTAGATGATACTCTTTGAAGGTCGCTGTATACGGTGGTGGTAAAAATCGGCCCAAATAAACATTAAGCCTTTATTTAAAGCGATTGAAAAGACGCAGGACAATGAGTCAGCGTGTGGAAGTGGAAGGCAACCGTCCGCTTGATGCCTTGTCGTAGCGACCAGCTCCGAGACCAGAATTGAATTTCTTGGCAGAGCCGTGGAAAAAATCCGGACCTCCAGGGTGACAGTCAAGAATGATACCCATCATGCCAAGTAGACAAGTGTATCAGGCAGATAGCGATGAAGTTTCCATGATAAAATATCCATTTTAAACTACCCTAAAGGTGCGTTGACACGACTCAAATGCACTTACACTTTGCAAATACGCAAGAGTGGACTCGCATGCGAGTTAACTGGCTTCTTGTTCACACGTACGATTAATGATGTGACATCGTGAGTGATTAGCTGTAACATTGCCTACAAATGAGAAGCAAGTGATGAGGAAGATACCATGAAGGAAGGTGCAGGATCCCTGGACACGCGAGCATCTACAATCGTCTAAATACCGGTTATTAATGTCAGTTTCATTGATGAATTTGTGCTTTGCATCATATAATATCTATTAAAACATGATCAAAATAAAATATCAAAAGCTGTCAGTTGTAACTCTTCAGTCGGTCAACACGAATTCGCCCAATGACTGGGTGGGGTACAATGTACTGTATATAATATACACACATCAAAAAAAGTTTTGCATCACCTCGGTTCCAAGAGTTCCGGAACCGTTAAATACAAAGGGAATAGAGATCAACACAAACAACATTTCAGCTCGTTTTATTGCTCATGAGACCCACACATTGCATGTTGTACCATCATACAGCTAGACTTTCAGCATTTGTGGTCCAGATTGCAGTACACACCACTACCTCTAATACCCAGTAGCACGTCCTCTTGCATTGATGCATGCCTGTATTCGCCGTGGCATACTATCTACAAGTTCATCAAGACACTGTTGGTCCAAATTGTCCCACTCCTCAACGACAATTCGGCGTAAATCTCTCAGAGTGGTTGGTGGGTCAAGACGTCCATAAACAGCCCTTTTCAACATATCCCAGGCATGTTCGATAGGGTTCATGTCTGGCGAACATGCTGGCCACTGTAGTCGAGCGATGTCGTTATCTTGAAGGAACGCATTCACAAGATGTGCACGATGAGGTCGAGAATTGTCGTCCATGAAGACAAATGCCTCTCCAATATTCTGCCGATATGGTTGCACTATGGGTCGGAGGATGTCATTCAGGTATCGTAAAGCCGTTTCGGAGCCTTCCATGACCACCAGTGGCGTACGTCGGCCCCACATAATGCCACCCCAAAACATCAGGGAACCACCACCTTGCTGCACTCGCTGGACAGTGTGTCTAAGACGTTCAGCCTGACCAGGGTGCCTCCAAACACGTCTCCGACGATTGTCTGGTTGAAGGCATATGCGACACTCATCGGTGAAGAGAACGTGATGCCAATTCCGTGGGGTCCATTCAGCATGTTGTTGGGCCCATCTGTACCGCGCTGCATGGTGTCGGGGTTGCAAAGCTGGACCTCGCCATGGACGTCGGGAGTGAAGTTGCGCATCATGCAGCCTATTGCGCACAGTTTGAGTTGAAACACGACGTCCTGTGGCTGAACGAAACGCATTATTCAACATGGTGGCATTGCTGTCAGGGTTCCTCCGAGCGGCAATCCGTAAGTAGCGGTCATCCACTACAGTAGTAGCCCTTGGGCGGCCTGAGCGAGGCCTGTCATCGACAGTTCCTGTATCTCTGTACCTCCTCCATGTCCGAACAACATCGCTTTGGTTCACTCTGAGACGCCTGGAAACTTCCCTTGTTGAGAGCCCTTCTTGACACAAAGTAACAATGCGGACGCGATCGAACTGCGGTATTGACCTTCTAGGCATGGTAGAACTACAGACAACATGAGCAGCGTACCTTCGTCCTGGTGGAATGACTGGAACTGATCGGCTGTCGTACCCCCTCCGTCTAATAGGCCCTGCTCATGCATGGTTGTTTACATCTTTGAGCAGTTTTAGTGACATCTATGAACAGTCAAAGGGACTGTATCTTGGATACAATATACACAGTCAACGTCTATATGCCGGAGATCTGGGAACCGAGGTGATGCAAAACTTTTTTTGATGTGTGTATGAATAATAAGTAATAACTGTATTAGTAGTCAAATGATCATTATTACGAGGGTCGAGTCATAATTCATGGCATCATTTTTGTTTCCTCTTGAACAGGAGACAACACGGAAAATCTACGATATGCATTTGGAAACGTACGGTATGTACTTGCGTAGGATGCCACTCCATGGTGTATGTAAACAACAGTGTGGGTCTGAGCATGCCCCCATTTTCAATGTGTGAGTGAGAGCGTCACACAATGAAATTCAACAAGCAGGAGCAACGATCGTGTATTAAAATCGCAGTTCTCCACGGCAGAAATGCAAGCCAATGCCATGCAGAGCTGAGGGAAGCAGTAGGTGTGCATGCCATGCCCTATAGAACAGTGGCGAGGTGGGTGGAGACGTTCAAACGGGGTAGAGTATCAACTGCCGATTTGCCTCGCCCATGCCGTCCAGTGTCCATGGACAAAGATGTCTGGATAATGGTGATCGATCAGTGTTTACAGGAGGACAGGCGCTGGACTATAGCGGAATTGCAAGTACACATAGCAATACCAGCGGCAACAATACGGCGCATTTCACACAAGGACCTACAGATGCATAAAATGTGTGCAAAATGGGTGCCCCAAAACTTAACGGTGGTTTAGAAGTGGACTCGTTACGAAACATGTCGCATCAATCTGGAGAGGTTTCAGCAGGTAGGACAAGCCATGTTGAATCGCATTATTGCCGTCGAAGAAACATGGGCTCGTGCTTATGAACCTGAACTGAAGAGACAATCAAGTGAATGACGTCGTCAGGGGTCACCGCGGAGACACAAGGTTCGATAAAATCCGTCGCCCATTAAGGTTATGGTCATCCTGGCATACGATGTTCAAGGTGTTCTTGTGTGTCATCCAGTGCGTGAGGAGCACACTGTCAATGCAGTGTATTACAATTCCTTTTTGTTGTGCCAATTGCGCCGTGCAGTGCGAACCAAACGTCCTGATCGTTTGGACGACGCCATAATCCTACACGATAACTCAACAGCTCTCACAGCAGCCATCGTTCAGTGTCGCTTACTACGTTGGGGATGGGAGGTTCTTCCACATCCGCCTTATTCGCCTGATGTGACCCCATGCGACTATGATCTGATCCCCAAAGTCAAGAAGCCACTACGTCAGGCTGTTCCAAATCCATGAGTTTGAGTATGTGTACATGCGAGTACTCAGCAGTGATGCTCGGAGCACGGTTGGAGAGGGACTGAGGGTGAGAGCCAATACGTCACTGGGCGAAGGTCATAGCACAAGACCATGCGCTTGCTGCCAGTCATGATGTATCCACCGCGAAGTGACGACAGCCCCCCACAGCAGAGCTGTATTGCATGTTGCAGGTTTACTCACGTAAGGCGGCGAGTACTCCGCTGCTCACGGGCGAGTTACTCGGCTGGAACGGCCTGCACTACGTGGACGACGGTTTGCTAACCAAGAAGACATCGTAACAGCATTTCGGAGGGAGGTGTTACACGTTAGCGATACACATGCAGCGAATGGTATTCAGCGCTTGCCCCACCGCTGGCAACGCACAGTAGACACCTTGGGTGATTATTTCGAAGGTCTGTAACCAGTGGAGACCTGTCCTTTTTACGTAGACTAGTCTTGTGTATTTGCTGTCTATATCATAATAAAACAACGTTTACCAATGGCCTGTGTTCTGTCTCTTACCAACGAGCATCTCCTGATGTCAGAATTTATCTTCAGGCACTATGCATACATACATGCCCTATATTTCCAAATGCATATCGTAGATTTTCTGTGTTGTCTCCTGTTCGCGAGAAAAATAAATAGTTGCCATGACTTATGACTCGACCTCCGTATAATGGGGCAATTTGTAGCATTATGCGTTTCGACCTTCAAGTGGTAATCCTAACATTTTGTACAGGCAACACTGAAAGAAAGGCTTCAATACTTTATTTCAAAAGCGTTATTCTGTGTCTTCCAATTCTATCATGATCATTTCGTCTACAGTCATTGTTATTGTAGAAACGCTGGCATGTGTATTTGCCTAGTTATGCAGTCTAAATCTCATAACAGAGACACATCCCCCCGTTACTCTCACTCCCAATCTCCCCTCCAAGCACCTTACAGCCCCAACACACAGCCTTCACAAGCATCCTACACATTCTGCAACACCTCGTCACTGCTTCCCGCTAAATTCATCCCCCCCCCCCCCTTCTTCGCCACGCGAAGCTGATGTGTGCCTGCTCGGGGGTCTGGCCAAGGCCAGGTCGCCCGGGATGGTGCTCAGCAGTAAGCGAACCCTTATCTCTCTGCAAAACCTCATATACCTCTAGTCGCAAGTTCTCTATCTTCACTCTTTCACCTCCTTTACTTCTACTCTTCTTTCCTTCAACTCTATAAATCCAGTTGTTAAACAACAAGTTGCAATTAACCTAATGTTGAACAACCAAAAGTTGAACCTTGAAAATACCCACAACCAGTTGAATTGGGACAAAGGGCCAGTTTTTGGTCGGCGGTCCCGAGCACAACACCTGGACGCGCCCGTTCGGGGCGTCGTCCAGGAGTCGTACTCTGACTTGGACTTGGGATGCAGTGCGATGCCAGTCAATAATTAGCGCAGGAGGATGGCGCGACCTTGGCTTCAACCAACTCTCGCAATGGATGGGCTGCCAAGCTCCGCCCAACGCAATCTCTTTTCACTTCCTCCGTGTGACGTCATGCACAAACCTACTTCACAGATTCCGTGGACGTGATATAGTTCCAATTCACTCCAACGAGTCATAGTCGTAGGTTTCAGACGCACCATGCAAGTATCTCTACGCACACCACACCATCGAGACAACTCACATCACATTAGCGTACGGTACCTTAAGCGTAAGAACACCAGCAAGTGTGACTGTCCAATTAGATTTAAACTGTCAAAATAATAGTTCTATCGTTTGGGTCTGCCTGAATGCAGTATGACGAATATATATGAACAGAAGAATACTGCTCGAGTCTAATCTGCGTGGACCTGAGAGGCATGTGCATCGCCGACTATTAGCAGTGGTGGTGACGAGTGATGAGGTTTCTCGGTCCTTGCGTAGTAATAGAAGCACATACATTAGTCGGTGATAGTCATGTGTAGTTCGCGAACGAACTAGTTCGGAAGAGCGGGTCTCACAGACGAACTACCGAACTAGATCCCAGATCCCTCGCTTGTTAGTTCGTTCGATCTTTTTCCGCTGACAGAATTTTAACAGCGCGAGAGCGCGGGGTCGCTGTAGTTCGTCAGCACGTCACGTCGACACTCATTGCACAATCACATGCGCTTTATTTCGTTCAGTCAGTTCAGTTGATTGATTTTATCTATTGTTAGTGGCAAGATTGTCAAGTTTTGGCGCGGCGATTGTTCAATGTTGGTTTATAATAATAACACACTACTAGTGCTAACACGCTAATAGGTAATAACTACCTTATATTTGTAATGTAATACAGGGGTGGTTCATAAATTGAAGTTACTGATAGTTAACTGATTTAGATGTGGGGATAATTCCACACTTTTATTTAACTTAGTCATTTTGGATTATTTGAAAATATGTCCAATTATTTAGAAACTCGGCGAACTGGATTAACATTTCCATTTTAATGAACTGGTTGATATTTATTCTTCTCGATACATGGTGATACAACTACTTTTACCTGTTTTTAAGAAATGAACATTATGACGATGATTCACAAAGAAAAGCGAACTTTTATGGACAAAAACTCTGAACTAAAAAAACCTATTCCTCCCATTCATGCCATAAAGATAATGTGCCCAACGGTTTTAAGCAGCCAAATAATATCACGAAGTAAGAAATGAAAGGAAAATTGCGGGGGGGGGGTACGTCTTATCATCACCTAGTGACAAGTAGGAAATGGAATCGGATGGTGACGCGCTGATATACGCGAAAAATGATGATGATAATTGTTGTTTTAAGGGGCCTAACATCTAGGTTATCGGCCCCACGCGACAACAAAAATAAAGAGAATAATAAGTGTATGCTTCTACGAACACATCGTCCATACAGTTATTCTTTTAGGTACGGTACCGGTATTTCACTAATGATAAACAAATGACGACTTTTGGTTTTATAAACAAAAGAAAGAGAATTTTTCTCAGAAGGAAAGACATGGACCCTAATTAAAAGGATGGCCAATAATAGAGTGAGATGGAAGGAGTTTGTAGCTGCCCTATGTTCCTACAAGGAATAAAAGGAAATAAGGAAGGAATAAGGAATTTCACTAATGTTTCAATACTCATATTTTTGTATTTTTTTTTATCTTCGAATATCAAAATGTAAAACACATTACTACACACCCAACATGTCAATATCTAATAGACGAACTGCACGTGCAGCGAGCATAGTAACTGTTAGTAGCCTACATTATTGCTTGAAACGAGAGCAATGTGGATGAGCAATCACTGGTGACGAGTAATGGCTGGTGACAGACTGCTATAACAAACGAAGAGCGCGTGCAGTGGCAGTAGCAAGGCGAGCGAACGATCTGTCTTACAGGAAATTCGAGATGGGAGCTACGAAATAAAAGAGTGAACTAGTTCGCTAAGGAGCTGCGAACTAAACTGATCGCTCCCAGCCGCGATCTATTATGCTCAAGACTAGTCGGTGACTCAGTCACTCATTCCCAACGCCACACTGGTTTCAGAAAAGACCCATGTTAGCAGTATTGGAATAGACGAGAATGTCAGGTAACACGGCGGGCTGTCGACAGGCTTCTCAATTCTCGCCTGCTCCTACTCTGCCTCTGCCCTTCATCCTGCTAGTTCACAGAGCTTGGAACCGAGCAGTAGGAGATCCCGAGCAAGCTAACATGCTGCACTGGTCTCCCACGCATTGGATAGCTCGTTGATTGAATTCCCGCATATGCTTTATTTCAATGTACCGCTTGGCGTTGTTTCATTAATTTTTTAAAATTATAATTTGGTTGTTATTCATTTTTGTATTTATTGCACTTCCAATTTAAATGAAATACCGGTATATTGAAATTTATATTAATTTAAAATACAATTTAAGCGCACTATTTTCAGTGAAAATACATATCGTAATAAGATTTGCAAACTGACTACCTCGTGGCGCAATGGCCAGAATGCTTGACTATCGCTCATAAGGCCCAGGTTCGATTCCCACCTCATTCATCCCAGAAATGGTATTCATTGTTTTCCCAAATTTTCTCTAGGAAAACCCCGGGATGGTAGCTAAATTAAGGCCACGGCTGCCGCCTTCTCCAAACCTGGTCTCAATGACAAATACACACACTAATACAGCCATGAAAATAGCACAGGTTTTAAACAAATTTCACACACACCCAAGGGCACGGAGCTACTTGACCAATAGGTCGCAAAGTCCCTAAATGAATAATAAAAAACGATCTATGAACTTTGATTAACCTCCATGGGCTCAGGGGCTCACAAGAGGTGGAACGTAGGTGTGCAAACAAAGAAGCGCAAGAAATATACTAACAATTGGCGAATTTCCTACTTTATTTTTCATCGCAAATATTTATTGGACCTCTTCATGAGTTTTACTTCCGTATCCCTTGCATGCTGTAAATGATGATAATAATAATAATAATAATGTTATTGGTTTCACGTTCCTTTTAACTAGTGTGCCTTTTAGAGGCGCCGGTTTGCCAAAATTTGGCCCCGAGTGGGACCATTAACGTGCCAGTAAATCTACTGACAACGGCTCCCTTGCATCTGTGCACTCTCAAATGCCAACTGACTGCGCCAGAATTTAATCCAGCAACCTTGGGCATAGCAATCGAGAACGTTACCACTGAGCCACGCCGACAGTATATTACTGTAAATGACCACTTGGTGCACGAGCAATTGAAGAAGCACTCAAATTTGGGCTGTTTATTTGAAAAATATCTAAATAGACTCATCTCAAATCTTCTCATGACTTTTTTAATGACGATAAAATACTATCAGTAAGGGACCGTCCACATATTACTTAATCCCAAACCAATACCTATCACCATATTTCTAATTTCGTCACGATTTATCCGTATAAATAAATCAATCAAGAACCACGATGTAAGAGAATCATGGACATCAATTAATTTAAAAAGTGTAACGCTGCAGATTCCAGAGGTGCTGCGTGGGCAAGCAAGGAAACACAAGAAATATACCAACAAATGGCGAATCCCCTACTTCAGTTTTCATCAAAAATATTTTTCGGACATCTTTATGACAAAGTTAAGACTTCTGCTAATTTTATGAGTAAAACACAAGTGTCTAGGGCAATACCCCTACGTCCCACCACGTGGTCGAATCGCTCACACCTTTTGTTATTTGATAAATAATGACGTTATAATTTGCTTTACCTCCTCCGAGGTTCGAACAACCCTCCGGCCCTCTTTGTGATTACCTAAAACCCTACTTTCAGTCTTTTATAAACCGTAAATGTATGCAAATATTTTCTCAATCTCTTAAAGAAACTAAATAGATACTTCGCTTAATTTATCAAATAAAATTGTCGTGAATTTGCTTCGTTCAGTTAATGTACGTAAAATGTACGTTAAGCGCAAACATATAATTTATTTTCACAAAAGCTGCCAGGGATTTGAACTGAATTTGCGTGACACGACAACATCGTGCCAACACGCATCAGAATGGACTATTGGGTGAACGTTCTGGTCTCATTCTGTCTGTCGTTCAGATACGTTTTGAACTACCACGAGTCTGATATGTTAATTCCATATTTACATCGAGTTCTACTTAAAAGAATGAGCGATTGCCTTTTATTAATAAGGAAATGGACAAGTAAATTTGTGACCTAGAATATCACTGAGCTGGCTGGAATCCACATTGGTCGTCCAACAGTACTACCCTACCAGGGAATTGTTACCGCTAGCTGTGGAGCGCAGCTGTAGTGTATACATTACAAGCCAGACGTTTGTTTTAGACGATTGCCCTTGACCTTGAAGCTTGCGGGTGAGCCTGTACACATTCACTCTCTAGCCCTATCGCTTCACATTTGCCGTCACCGGTCTGATGCAATGGAATTCCAGACTTGAGAAAGTGACGACACCACCATGCAGAGAGTACAGTCGACGACTAAGTATTGTGTGACGCGGAAGTACACGTTACATAGTTACGAACAGAACGCCATTGTATTTGCCAATGACTGTACTTCAAGCAGTAGCCTGAGATAGCTTTATCCATCATCTGACCGCATGGGGCAGGTGACAACAAACAGGTACTGTAGTAACTCGCCTCCAGACTTCCATTACGATTTTTCACTCGTCTAAAACCAACGTCCGGCCTGTACGTCATCTCGCCTCGTTATGGCTGCAGTGAGCGGTTCCGGGGCAAGAGGGGAATGCATGTACAGGTATTGCACCCTTCAATAAAGCATGGTTTTCTCAAGATTCATCTACGGGGTCGTGTTCAGTCCTGACTGCATTATACAGCAAAGTTCGCTTAAAAACAACATGCTCTAATGAATAGAAAGGTCCATGACAGAAGCTATACTAGAAATAAAATGAATAACAAGTAGAATAAAAGATATTTAATGACTGAAAATTATGTGCATAATAATAATAATAAATAAAAAGGAAACCCTCCCTGACTTTCACCCCCTTAAGAAATAAATATATTACTGAGCGGTAAGACTCGCTCCACACAACAAAACAATGTGAATACAGCTTCACTCAAAATGATAAATTATAGGATAAAATTGAGCGGTAAGAACTCGCTCGTCACAACATATGGATGCAAGTCCATTTTTCCTGGTCAAGAAGTTATATAATGCGTGGTGTACTGCTCGTTAATAAAAAAAATGAGTACTGATGCGAGTCCGTTTACAACTGAAACAGTCATGTTGCTCACGGAGTTGCATCTTTTAAATCACACTACGGCTATGGGACCCACCCTTAATTAATACACTATAATTACTACTGACAAATGCAAGATCCAATAATACAAAAAGATGACGAATCTCCCTGAGATTCTAGCTGGTGCCAGAGCACACGAAATAAAAAAAAGCATGCCTGAAATAGGCCAAAATGCTCGCATCACAATTTGGGAACACAGCCTCGCACACCTAATGCCTCACGGGGTCATTGAACGCGTAAAATAAACACACAAGAATTTAAAGCAACAGGAACAAAATACAAGCCTAACGGCTGAAAAACTATGTTTACTTTTTTATAAAACGCCAGACAAACAGGAGTTTCGGGAGCTACCTTACACTATGGACAACACCCATTTAATCAATCAAATACACATTATTACCGATCAGATTTTGTGAATTTTAAAACAACGTCTTAAATTAAAGTACAGGACCCAGGCCTGTTACTAATGACAAGTCGCGTTATCTGATTTGAGCGCGCCCCTCTTGTATGAATCATCGCTGCGTCAACAATCTCTCTCAGTCCCTCAAGCTAGGTGCAAGTTCCACCTGGAAACGCAAACATATCTCACTCATCCGCTTGGATGGCAAGAACACACAAAAGAAACCACGAGTCCAGCCTCGCGAGGTCATGAACTGGGCTGATGCGGAGCAAGTCAGAATAATCACAATGATATATTCTCGCTAACACATCATAAAATCACACTACGCACCAAAAGCTTGGACTGACTCTCTCTTAAACACAAAAAATATACAACAAAAACTCGGGTGCAAAGTGCCATCCCGTTCAGATCTGCTGAAAAAGCAACTATCACAATAATCCTGATCCGTCATAAAATTCTGCTCAAAATAATCTTTACCCTCCAAATACTATTTTTAATCTCAAATTAATACAGTTCCATTTTTGTTATAAGGCAGACTTCCGAATTACACTGCTTGACCGCGATTTACGCAAGCGAATGCGAGCACGAGCTGCGCGTCGCCCCGTATAGTTGAACCAAACAAAAATCACAATATTTACAAATTACACAGCGCTCGACTTGTCCCATACCTAATGTGTCAGTAAACAAGAACTAAGAATCTACATTACCAAACAAGCAAACAAATATCTAAAAAATATGTCCCATAATACCATAGCTGATTTAATAAATAAATAAATTCATTTGTACTCAATCCTTTAAAACAGCGTCAAGGAAACATCTGCAGCCATCATTCCTTTAAGATGCTTAGCTCGTCATCGACATCTTCTGGCAAATGTCCTGCTGGTTCCAAGATCCAGTCTCGTTCCTAGACGTCATCTCGTGATGAATTAAATAAAGTTTTGTCAGATACACTCACGATATATTTCCTATTAAATTCACCGATCAAGTACTAAATTCCTTGACAGTCTATTGGTGAATTATATTCGATGAACTGGTCCTATCTGGTAGTACTGGGACTACAAATAAATCACTGAAGTTACACTTCTAACTTGACGAAAATGTTCCATGCTCAACTACATGAAAAATATGCAGAGTATGCCTCGTGTCCTCGGACACCTTACGTCCTCAAATGCTCAAATAAAAAAAAATCGTTACGTCCTCAGACGCACAAATGAAAGTGTGTTCTCTCGAAGCTTTCTGGATCATTATAAATGAAACTGACTAGGGTAGGTGTGGAAGGGGATTTATGGAAAAATATTCCATAATAATTATCAGACTAGCATGCGATTGGTATCAATGAGTTCGTAGCAGTGTGGAGGTTACGATTATGCTGTAATTGGCTCGAATCGATCGTGGAATTAATCCGTAGATAACTCCCGCGTTAATTTACCAGGGTGCGTTACCAAGCCGAGTTGCCGCTAAAACAGGGCGTCTTGATATTATTGGTTCAGACTCTTGTAGATCTTTGCGCGCTTTTACTTGTATTTCTGCCACAGGGAGTGGTTAACATGAAGATTGACCAATTACTTCTTAGCATTCGATTTTCTTCTTGGCGCCAACACTCATAGCAACAGGCCATATTGTGCGTACCCAAGCCGTCTCCGCGCTAAAAGTTGCACCTGTTCTATGTGTCATGAATATTATGCTACTTCCTAAAATACCACAGGAGCTTAAACCATTGTGTCCTCTCGGCCACTGATTTCTCAATATTTCCCAACACCGTCTGGCTCTCATATCTGCTGTCTGTAGAAATGTATCAAAAGATGATGAATAATTTATTAGAATCCTTTATACAGCCTGTGGATAAAGGGTTCAGTATACAATGAGAACACACCACACAACGCACGAGCCAGCATGGATCATGCACACAAGTTACACGCGATGAGGTTTCGCTGGCAACAACTGCACGTCTATCGCAGGTGTGTGGCCGGGCGGAGCGCATTAGTTCCGATTTCCGCCACCGGTAGGGTAGTACTGTCTGATGGTTTCAGTAATTTGGATCTTGTATTTGAATACATTGGCCTACTGATGTCAGGCATACTGATTCATGGCATATTTCCATCACATGATTAGAAGCAACCGTATAGTAAAATTAAATTGCCTGATTTTCCACCCACTTGGCTTAACTGTTATGCGGGCGTCTTGTTTACTTGTTAAAACGCATTTTTTAAACAAATACAGTAAATATATTTTTGTTGACTTTTCAGTAAGTGCAAGAATCTTCCTGTACTATTGAGACGATTTGGAAGATGTTGGCAGAAACCTCTACTTCTAACTCCCTCAGGTTTATGAGCTTGAGATTTGTGAAACGTACACCTTAGGGTTTGATATTTATGATAGTTCTCAGTTAGCACCACGGAACGAAAACGCGTATACAGTAGTTTCTGTCTAACGAGTTACCATAGTGGCGATTCTATTCTGTGAGGTGACTGGATACGATACCATTTCATAAACATGAAGCCTGGTGTCACGAAGTGTCGGTATAAACTGAAGGGAAGGAACAATCGATGCTGTTCTTGTTAATTAGTTATAGAGGCTTTGAATATCTCGGTCTTCAGCCCCGTGTACTTGATTGTACGTTCAGATTGTCTAATAACCGGTATTTCTGTGTGACGGTAGTAGTGTGTGTAACTGTAATTATTAAGACTCGGGAATGGGGTACATGCCGGCCGCGTGGTGATGGGGTAGCGCACCTGCCTCTGACCCGGAGGCCACGGGTTCGATTCCCGGCGCCGTCGGGGATTTTGGAAACTGACGTGAGGCTGGAACGGGGAGCACTCAACCTCGTGAGGGCAATTGAGTAGCTGTCTGACAGTGAGTCAGCGTCCCGGTCACGGAAACCAAGATTAACGGCCGAGGTGATCCGACGCGCTGACCTTGCATCACCCCAATTTCTGCAGGCCAAATGGCTGGGCAGCGATCGCTTGGTAGGCCTAGGCGCATCATGGGCTGTAGTGTCAGGCGTTATTTCATGGGGTACATGCCTCTGCATCTCAAGTACGGTAATATCCCGGAATTTTCCCGCAGGGGTGTGGAATTTGCCCAGAGCATTTGCCTAGAGTAGAAGTGGTAAACTACGGAAAACCCCTTCTGGGTAGGCTGAGGTGGGAATAGAACCCACCTCCTCTCAGTTGGGCCACACGAGTCTGAGTGTGCCCCGTTCCAGCCTCAGATCAAAATTAAATTCCCTAGCAGAGACTGGAATCGATCCTGAACCTCAGGGTGACAGCGAAAAATGTTAGCCCCTATACCTAGAGCTGGTCTTGCATTTTGTGTAAATAAAATTTAAACCGGCAAATATGGCTATGAATATTGGAGCATTAAAATCATATACGATATAATGTACTTATATACAGGATGTAATTGATTTACATGTACCCCATTACACTGGTGATAGAAGAGACTATTCTAAGCACGCTAGGTGAAAGAATTATCATCTATCTTTAAATTGAAAATTAAACAATAAAATATCAATGTTTGTTGGTTTTACAGTAACTCTTCAGACAGAAGGTACAAAGGAAGTTTGCTTTAGCCAGTGGGGATCGGGGTGGGGCAAGGAAGATAATGAAGTTCTTGCGTAATCTAAGTATCACGTTGCCTGTTGACGAGGGGAACGTGACAGATGTTATATGCCAACAGCTGTGTTCTCTTGTGATACCCGTGCGTAACGAAATATTGTTTGTTGTTGTTGTTGTTGTTAAAATTTCAAATAAAAAAAATTGGGATATTTGAACCAGTAGTACTGTGAAGCCTGCCTTGTAAATGTGGAAGTCATTGACAAATTGATTGATTGATTTTGTTGCAAAAGATAAAATAATTTCGACAATCAGCCCTGGTGTGGAAGGATGTTTGAAATCGTATGTGAATGCGTTCTCTCAACCTCTGTCCTTCATACATATCACATGGTCAAAACGGTTGGTCGATGTCTGGCTGTGTCCAAGTACATTGGTTCAAATCCGGCTTAGGTCAGTGGCCTTTAAAGAGTGTCTTTAAGAAAAACTGTGGGGCATATTCCAAAATCGCATCGTCTTTTCAGAACTAGCAATTAAGACGGACGTAAAATATTTGATGTTGATTTATTTCAGAGGTTTGGTCATTGAGGTCATATAGCCCCATGTAGTTGGGTGTGTGTAGAATTTGTCTGATAGCCTGTGTTACTGTGGTGGCTGAAGTAGTATGTGTCGGATTATTAGAGTCGGAAATGGGACAGGTGCCCCAAAACTTGAAGTAAAGTACTATACCGCGATATGCTTGGAGAGGTGTGGAAATCCCGGGAAAAAACCACTTTGGATAGCCGTTACTAGTGCCGGGATTCGGCCCTTTAATCTCCGAACTCGCTGGAATCGTGGTGTACGATTAAACGATTAAAGAAAGCAGCCGTGGCCATATAAAAGTATGCCACATGTACATAATAATAATAATATTTAATTTAATGATAGCCAGGCTATGTAGCTCAGGTAGTAGAGTCGTATCCTTCTCGTGGATTCGATCTCGGCTCAGTCATGTAATAAATGAAGGTGAACAAATATGACAGCCTTATGTCGATGAATTTAATGACACGTACAAGAAATTGTGTGAATACAAAATTCCTGAACCCTGACATTCCCGAAAAACATAAGAATAGTATGTCTAAAAACCTATTATTATTATTATTATTATTATTATTATTATTACTCTACAGTTGTTGCATTGTCCTCCCAAAGAATTAGGCCATAAAGGTTCCTTTCATTAATTTACCATATCTTTAGGGTTTCAATGCAGGTTATGTACTATATCATGCGTAGACCAATATGTTATTTATGTTGTGTCATCAGCCATCACTCATAGCCATAAACTGGCTGAATCCTTAACAGATCTACCACTCCTAGTCATGCAGGCCACTCACCGTGATGGAGTAATAGGCTCGGTTTGTGTATTTCATAGCTATTAGCAAACGCACCGAGGAGGTCATTTACATTCAGTCCCTGGTCTGCCTGCTACAGCGTTGGAAGGGAGGCCGGACGGGAAAAGCCAGCTGTGTTGCGTGAGGATTCCAAAACATTGACCGACGATTATTGTGATTTAATTTCACATACACTAATTAAGATACGATTCATGAAGATGTTTCCTTATAATACAATCTTCTATCGCCAGTTAAAAGGAGTACATGTTGCCTATATCAATTACACCCTGTATATATAAATAATATACGGAGTGTAAGAGATAAAAATGAAGTCCGGTACTCTTGTGGTAGAAGAGACTATTCTAAGCTTCCTAGGTAAAAAAAAAATATGTCACCTATCTTTGAATTGAAAATTAAGCATTAAAAATTCAATGTTTGTAGGTTCTTCAGAAACACTTCAAGCAGAAGGTGGAAAGCAGTCTGGGGGAAACGAGGCGGGGCGAGGTGGGACGACGCGCGGAGGGGACGTTATTGCGTAATTGCAGCATTAATCTTACCGGTTGAGGGGTGGTATCAGCTGTTATGAGGATAGCGCTACTCGTCTCGTAAGAAAATTTGTATTGCTATTGTTCTTGTTGTTGTTGTTGTTGTTGTTGTTTAAATCGCGCGCAATGGCTTGGGACGTTAGGACCGGTAGTAATGTTTAGCCTACTTTGTAAGTGTGGAAGTCATTGATTGATGTTCATGTAAAGGATAAAATAATTTCGATAGTCAGCCCTAGAGTGTAATTCGCGTTCGACACGTTAAAGAAATACAGTCCAGAAGGACAAAATTTCGACTTCCCGTCGTCTGTTCAGAACTAGCATTTAAGACGGAAGTAAAATACTTGATGTTGTTTTGTTTCAGAGGCTTGGGGCTATTGGTCAATTAGCCCCACGTAGTTGGGTGTGGGTAGAATTTGTTTGATAACCTGTGTTTTTGTAGTATCTGTAGTTTTTTTTTCTTTTAGCGTATGTCTTTTAGTGCCGGGAGTGTCCGAGGACATGTTCTGCTCGCCAGTTTATACCTGCTTCTAGGCGGACACCCAATGGGTGAACTACACGTACCGTCGCGTGTGGAGTGTTGTCTGGGGAGGAAAGTTTGAATGTAAGGACGAGGAGTTGGAAGGTAGCGGCTGTGGCCTATAGTTAGGGACCAATCCCGGCATTTGCCTGGAAGGAAGATGGGAAACCAGAGAAGGCCATCTTCAAGGTTGCCGGCGGGGGGATTCGAACCTCCTCGCCTCCCGGATGTGAGCGACTGCCAGCAGCCATGCCGTAACGACCACGGCTAACTCACCCGGTAGTTTCTGTAGTAATGTGAGTATTTTTAATTCAGGTGAGAATTGGGAAGAAGGTTTTAGTTGTATTTTACATTACATCTCATCTTTTACTATCACCCAAACTTTTAAGGGCCGTTAACCTAGATGTTAGGCCCCTCAAAACAGCAATTATCATCATCATCCTAATCTAATGCCACGGCCGCCTTCTTCCAAATCCTAGTCTCTGATACACACTCTACTGCGGACTCCTAAGTAGCACAGAATATAACACAAAACGTATTGTTTATTGTACTACAGCTACACGTACTACTACAGACATCAGAGAAACAAAGTTTATCAGACAAATCCTGCAATCACCCAACTACACGGAGCTGATAAACAAATGTCCCAAGCCCCTAAAATGAATTAACAACAACCATCACAACAAGCTTGCAAATCTCTTCCATCATCATTGTTACCAAAATATTTATTTTCTGAACGTCCTAAACAAGGGGAACCCTACTTAAAAATAAATGATAATAATAATATTATTAATAATAAAGTCATTATAATAATAATAATTATTATTATAATGGGTTTTTAGACAAACTATTTTTATTTTTTTCGGGGATGTCGAGATTCCGGAATGTTCTGTTCACAGAATTTAATGTACGTGCCATTACATCCATCGGCATAAGGCAGTCGTATTTGTTCGCCTTCATTTATTAGATGACTGAGCCTAGATCGAATCCTCGAAAAGGATAGCACTCTACTACCTGAGCTACACAGCCTCGCTATCATTAAATTAATGTTTTATACAGCACACATTGGTGGTATATCACAACATAACTATAAGGGCTTCAGGAAACCAAAGTATAGTTACTGAAACAGCCACTTCTAAGCTGGAAAGTCGAAATCGCTACCCATGAACTTCCAGACGATTGAGAGAACTACTGCCTTCTGCATTAGTTTGTACAGTTGAGTATCCAGATCCAGACCTTTAAGGCCTTGGAGCAAGGTACTTGGAATCACGCCCGTACCCGTTCTACATGCCATTGCCTTTTGATAGCGCTCCCGTGGCTCATGATCTCAAGATTAACGGTCACGTTTTACTAAAAGCTTCCTTTTTTTCCTTTTGATAGGACCGACCAACTCGCTACATTTGCATTATTTTTATTATTATTATTCTTATTATAATAATTATTATTATTATTATTATTATTATATACATGTGGTACCGCATCTTGGAAGTTTACATCCATCCATCTATCCACATTCACATCCACATCCACTTCAACATCCACATCCACATCCAAATCCACATCCACATCCACATTAGTGATATTTAGCCAAGGTGTAATGGTTTCTATAGCCCTCACTTTTGCGTGACAAGTGTTACGGTTTGACTTTGCCTAAGCTATGTTGTTTTAATGGGCGCCAAGACCTCAACGCAATGCTGAAATCTAAATTTGTATTTAACAACGTCTAGCTCTGGTAGAATACCTTCAGGAATCTATTCACTCAGATCGTGGTATGATTTGATCATTAACCCAACAAACAATTGTATCAGGAGAAGGAATTGGTCTATATCTAATGCTACCTACTGAAAGCAAAGATTGCATTGTAAAGGAAATGAATTTATTATATAAAACAAGTATAGCAAAATTAATAATAATAATAAGTTTAAAATTTAAATTGGAGCGTTGCGATTTTAATATTACCGATAGAAAATTACGTGAAAACGGAGTCTGATAAATTATTGATTTTACTCTTATTCCCAAGCTATGAAGTTACTGAAATATGAAATATAAAACAAAGAGAAATGAGAGATTGCGTATTTCTGCGACATTCGCGCTTACCACTGGAAATTGCCAAAGCATTTCCCTCGTACTGGATGATGCTGTGTGCTTCCCACAGTCTCCTGGACGTCGTCATCTCCGTCGATATTTGATGATATACTTGTAGATTTTGTGACTTTATGGTCCTAACAACGGAGCCATACCCTCGTACAACCAAACTGGTTAAGTTTTAAACAGATAGTTCTCCACTCCACGGAACATCGGAGCGACACACACTTGCAACCGAACTAGTCAAGTCTTTCACAGATTGTCCCCCACTCCACTTACGTGGTCTCCACTGATTGGCTGCTCCCCACGCTCTACTTCCCCTTCTCTGGCTCATTACACACGGCGCGCGGATGATGAAGTCGATTTCCGTTCCAACTATCCGCCTTTTCTTGACGCTGCAACCCCGCTTGCGTAATACTTCTTGACAAGAATCAGCCCGTATCTGAATTTCCAGTGAGTCATGTCTCTCATAATATCCTAACTGACGAAACTCCGTAAAATTCCGTAATCACATAATTTTCTATGATATTGTCGTTCGTAATAATTTGCTTGATAGCGTTTTCTAAGACATAGGAAACCTATCTGTATGCTCATAATTTTTATAAAATGCTCCGAAAATAACTTAATAATAATTATAATAAATTAATAATAATAATAAATTAACATGAAAAATTCTCTTGGCTAAACAATTTGCCGCGTAAATAAATATAGAATGGCTTCCTACTGACTTATGCCAGTGGCATAAAAACCCCTCGAAAAACACGTTACATATTCGCCTCGGATCATCGGATGATTTACCGTGACGACGGTCCATTATCCGATTATCCCAGACACGTTAATAATCCCCATCCAAAATACATATTACATAAATGAAATCACCCTAAATTACAGATATATACACTCATAATTTTTCTTCACGCACTTTGCGTCAAAGTTTGTTGTCACTATGGATTGCACTTTGCAACCAGTCCAATGTTTTACATATAGAATAGTGTTCCACGGATACTTCCGCCTCTCAAATTTCTCTATGTTGGAAAAATAGACATAATTAATGTGTGAGCACTATGTATTTATGATGTCATATCACACGCATTGAATGTGTTCTGATATATTTATATCACCATAGAACTTCCTAATTTCACTGGAGGTCCCTTCCTTATGGTGAAATTTAATCTCACTTATCACTGAGCACACGATCACACTATTGTGCCAGCGCATCGTGACCATAATACTTGATCTCTCTTTATAAAAGATGAAATTAATATTGACTTCTGAAAAAAAAACAGTAAATGCGCATTACATATAACACCAAATATTTCTGTGCCGTAATCGCCCTGTCTCGTTAAGTTCCCGTAGACCATATTCTACTTAATACTAGTTCTCAACACAGACCAGTTCTCCTCACACAAATGAAACCATTGTACAAATTACCTTAAATTACTCACTTAAAAATCTTACATGGCGAGGCCGTAAACAGAAATCACGTGTGCCGTTATGTATGAGTTTCATGAAGGACTGTCTCGCATTCTGATGGCCCATCTTTTGACCCGTGGACGCCTTAAGCAAAAATACCCTGTCCAAGCGCTCACCCATCTCTTGGGGACAAATGGGAATTCACCAGCGCTACCAAATTCTGGCCTTGGTGTATCGAGACATTTTAGTGCTCAAGAGCATCCGACAATCCCGTCATATTTCCCTGTACCTTAAAACTCTCATTTACTTACATACTACCCCCCTGTGTGACTTCTGATATGCCTGCCTGGAAGACCATCTCCTCCCACGCAAGAAATACCACACTTACTCATTTGATAGGCTGGCTCGCCAGCTAAACATCCTCACTTTATGACACATACTTTCGGAGACTATGTATATTATACGTCCCGTATAATCTGTTTCCCTCACTATTCTCCAGCACATATGCTGTTTTGCCAATACGTTTGGAAACTATAAATGGGCCCTCGTAGAGATAAAAAGAACTTGGACATGACTTTCTCTAGCTTATTTGACTGTTTCGGCACTCTAAGTAAGACTCTGTCTCCCGGCTCGAATGGGTCAAATTTAGTTTCTTTTTGTTGGCGAATTCTCTTTTGTGCTGACTTAGATAAATTCTGTTTCGCCAACTGGACAATGTAATCCATCCCCGGTTGCTTACCCTCGCTAGTTCATTTTGTGGTCTTTTTCCGAAGTGAACTTCGTATGGCGTCAATTTCGTGCTCTCATGCTGGACATAATTCAGCCAAGTCTCGACCTTGGGAAGATGTCCAACCCAGGCCGCATGCTTGTCATGCACTAGGGTCCGAAAAAGACGAGCCACTTCCCTTAATGGACGCTCTGCAGAATTACCCTGAGGGTACCTTACAGAGGAATGAACGTGTGTTATACCAGCTTCCTGCATACTGGTTCTCCATTTCTTTGCAGTAAACTGTGGTCCATTGTCAGATAGTATCCTGAGAGGAATGCCAAACTCAGGTACATACTTATTAATGATCAGACGGCTACACGCTAGTCCCGTGGCTTTCCTTAGCGGATATAGCTTGACATACTTACTAAAAGCGTCAATAACTATAAAAATGTACTCGTAGCCGTACTGTCCTTTAACGATCGGGCCAAATAAATCCACACACAGTAGTTCGCCGGGACTACTGGTGAGAACTGCAGATCTCTCCACCACTAAATATTTAACTGGATATTTACTCCTTTGACAGGTGTCACACTTAGCTAAAATCCTCCTAACATCCCTTCCCATTTTACTCCAAATGAAGTCACGACCAATTTCATAGAAGACCTTGGCAGCACCAAAGTGTCCTAATTCCCTATGAATGAACCAAATTAGCTCCTCCCGCAAAGTGGCAGGAACACATATTGCCCACCGATTATTCCTACATTTCCTTGCAAGAAGCCCATCCTGCATCTTGTACGTGAACCGTCCTACTTTCACATACTCTTCTTCACCTATTTCCAACCAAGCCAGTGGCTCCTTTAACTTAACGTCATCACGTTGCTCCACTAGCATATTTCTCAGTGTCTGTAACGATGCCCTGTTGCTACTGTCCACACATGCACATATTAAAATACCGTCCTCTGCTTTAACCACAGGATAATCCCTACATAAATTAGTGTCCCTCGATAGCATGTCTGCAAGAATGCTATCTTTAACTTTAATATATTTTACTGTGAATTCGTATTCCTGCAGAGCAAGAATCCACCTACTAACTCTGTTAGAACTGAGTTTACAAGTTCTCATATACAGTAATGCATGGTGATCTGTGTGGATCTCAAATTTCCCCCCTGCTAAATACATTCTAAATTTCCCTAAACTGAAAACAATACCTAAAAGCTCTAGCTCAGTAATCGTGTATCTTTTCTCTGCTGCTGTCAGCCCTCGCGAGGCTAAAGATACAATGCACAGATTACCCTCATCATCTTTCTGACATAATACTCCAGCAATGCCTATATGTGAAGCATCTGTTATAACCACATATTCCTTATCTTTTAACGGATATTTCAGCACTACAGCTTTCTCAAAGCCTTCCTTCAGCGCTCTAAAAGCCTGATCATGCTTGGACTCCCATCTCCACCGAGTCCCACTTTTAAGCAATTCCCTGAATGGTTCTACCAACCCTGAGTATTTAAGAACGAACCTCCTGAAAAAGTTGCAAATTCCCAGGTAAGTTTTTAACTGTTTAACATTCTGTGGCACCTCTGCGTTAAGTATCTTATTAACCCTACTTTCTTCTGGTGTTACACCTCTACTCGACACTCTATGACCTAAAAATGTCACTTCTGACTGACAGAATGACGACTTAGACAGCTTCAAAGTGAACCCTGCCTGATCTAACTTCTGAAAAAATATATCTAAATGACGTAGATGCTCCTCAAAACTGCGTGAACTAATTACCATATCATCTATGTAAATGGTCACAAACTCTCCTGTGTCATCCCCTAATGCGATGTTTAAAGCCCTAATTAAAGCTGCTGAACTACTCTTTAACCCATAAGGTGTTCTACAAAATTGATAAAGGTTATATTTATGACTAAAAGCTGTAAATGGTCTATCTTCGTACATAAGTGGCACTTGCCAAAAACTGGAACTCAAATCTACACAAGTGAAATACTTCTTCCCCTCAAATGTTTGCATTAATTCCTCTATTGACATAGATTTCAGCTGATCTGAACTAATTCTACTGTTAACCAAACGAGCGTCTAAACAAATACGAACCGTGCCGTCGGTCTTGGGTACCGTGATCAAAGAATTAACATATGGACTGTTAAAGTGCTCAATAATCCCATCTTCAAGCATCTGATTAATTTGTGCCTCAACTGCACTCTGATAAGCGAAAGGTACAGGATATCTATGTCCTGTGAATACTGACCTATCAATAACGTTCAATGAATGTGTATAGCAATTGGCCATACCAATGCGATCCTCAAAAACTCTCCTATTACACTATAACACATCATAGAGCCGAACACATTGTTCCACCTCTATATTTCCCTGAAATGCAGCATCACATAACGAGTCCTCTAGACTTCCGTTCGTAATCACACTGCCCACAAAACATGGAGAACCCCGCTCTACGGCTGGCGATATCTCATTTAAAGTACAAATCACACCTACAATACTACTCCTCTGAATATGGTCATTGAACGCTACTTCTACTTCAGAATCTCCCCATTTAAATTTCAAACTCCCTACATCATAACATAAGTTACCAGACACTCTACTTAGCCACTCTGAACCCAAGATAACACTGAATACTAAATTTGGAATTACAAGGCAAATCTGCTTCTCTACATGATTATTAATTTTAATGTCTACTAAAACTTGCTTAGAAATTACTTTAGACCTCTTCCCAACAGCTGTGATAACAAAAGTGCTTTTAATTGGCATCTCCTCAAAATTTACTCCAGTTCCTGTCATTTTATCATAAAATGCACTACTTATGCAACTCTTCATACAACCACTATCAATTAAAACATCTGTGTACGCCTCGGACACGTTAAATTTAACTATGGGGCTCTTACTAACCACTTCCTGAATAATACCTTCATCATTTAGTTCATGTAATAATTCATTTCTTACATTTAGGTCATAGGGTTCCTGTATAATTGTATGGACAGGGCATGCTACAGACTGAGATTCTGACCTTACTTCGCAGCCTGGTTCGCGTTTAAAGAACCGCTACAGCTGGCCGTAGTACTACTAACTACTGAACTGGTCTGGTTGTTCTGGGCTGTGTTGTCATTGTTTGGCTGTATATTACTACCACTAGGCTGTCCTCTTCCTTGACCCCTATTCTGGTTGTAATTATTGTCATTATAATTTCTCCCTTGATTTCCCCTGAAATCATTGTTTCTCCCTTGATTTCCCCTGTAATCATTGTTTCTCCCTTGATTCCCCCTGAAATCATTGTTCCTCCCCTGATACTGATTACCATAGCCATTTCCTCTATTCTGATTTAGCTGACTATTATTATTATTATTTCTATTTTGAGCGTTGGCCCCTTCGCCACCGTTCCCTTGAACTTCCTGATGCCTGGCTTCATTAGGCCTATTATTATTATTACCCTGGTTCCTATTGAAATTGTCCTCATAACCCCCTCTCCCTAGTGCATCAAATGTGCTTAACAAATTTTCTACTTGTGATATAGTCTTAACATTCTGGATACAAGCAGCCTCCTTGATCCTATAGGGAAAGTGCCTAAGTAGCAACCTTACCACATCACTTTCCTCCTTCAAGCCATCCAGATATTTACACACTAATACCTGCCCTAAAAAGTATTCGGTCATGGTGGAGCTTCCTTTAGGGTTATATTTACCACACACTACTCCCTCACGATGCTGCGACTGAATAACCTCATTCCAGAACTTTTCACAGAATTTCATTTTAAAGTCATTAATATCAGTAAACTTGTCTCTGTAGACAGCAAACCAATTCCTCGTTTCCCCCACAAACACTTGTTCTAAAATTTCAACTACCTGGCACCACTCAATACTACCATCTTCCAACCTCTCCCCAAATTTATTTTCTATAGAATTCATGAACTTCATTGGGCACCCTTGTCGAT
This sequence comes from Meconema thalassinum, assembly GCA_946902985.2. Taxonomy (NCBI): domain Eukaryota; kingdom Metazoa; phylum Arthropoda; class Insecta; order Orthoptera; family Tettigoniidae; genus Meconema; species Meconema thalassinum. Next base: position 1,162,108,812 of record OX336389.2, on the reverse strand, counting down.
TGCTGAACTTCCCCAATTCTACCTCCCTGTGTGTGCTATTCACAAAAACTGGCCTATTCTGACTATTTTCTTGCCTGATCCTAGCTTTTAATTTTAATTCTAATTCTGCGATTTTCTCCTCAGCCTTCCTCTCAATACTGTTTACTGTTAATTTAATGTTTCCTTCTGATTCTTCTACTTTATCATATAGCTTTGCTTGTTTCTCCTCAATCTTGCTAATGCTCTCTCTATTACTCTCTATTAAATCATTTACTTCTGCAACTATTTGTGAGTGGACTTTCTCAATTCTACCCCCCAGCTGTTCCTTAATCTCTTTAGTTGATACTTGAATCTTGTCAGTTTCTCCCCCCAATTTATTTTTAACCTGCAGTGTTTCTAATTTAACTAATTCCTTTAAATTTTCAGCCTGTATGCTGATTCTACTTTCCAACTCCTCCTGTACTTTTCCTAATTTCTTGTCTACATCTGCAATGATCTCTTTAACCTTCTCTTCCATTACTCCTCTGATTTCTCCTCTAATCTGCTCCATTTTCACACTAATTTCCTTACTGTTTTGTTCTAATTTAGCATTTAAAGTTTCAGTACTCTCTCTATTTTCCCTACTGTTTTGTTCTAGTATAGCGTTGTTTTGTTCTAGTTTAGCGTTGTTTTGTTCCAGTTTTGCATTTAAAGCGTCTGTACTTTCTTTATTTTCCCTACTGTTTTGTTCTAATTTTGCATTTAAGGCATCACTACTAACTTTGTTCTGATACATGAACTCGAGAAGTAAAGTTTTTAATTCTGGTTGGCCGCCTACACTCCCTGTTTCAGTATCGGGATTTACCTCCGCGACCCCGGTACTACCATCACTCGACATACTGCTCGTATCATCACTCTCCAGTTGATGACCACTACGTAACCTCATCTGTCTTTCTTTCTCATCCCCCATAATGATATACACTGATAAAGACAAATAACCCCCAAAATACAGGCACAGAAATATATACCCTTCTCCTTCCACAAATGTTATTAGGTTTTCATCCCCAAGTTGTCGGCGACAATTGTAATGGTTTCTATAGCCCTCACTTTTGCGTGACAAGTGTTACGGTTCGACTTTGCCTAAGCTATGTTGTTTTAATGGGCGCCAAGACCTCAACGCAATGCTGAAATCTAAATTTGTATTTAACAACGTCTATCTCTGGTAGAACACCTTCAAGAATCTATTCACTCAGATCGTGGTATGATTTGATCATTAACCCAACAAACAATTGTATCAGGAGAAGGAATTGGTCTATATCTAATGCTACCTACTGAAAGAAAAAGATTGCATTGTAAAGGAAATGAATTTATTATATAAAACAAGTATAGCAAAATTAATAATAATAATAAGTTTAAAATTTAAATTGGAGCGTTGCGATTTTAATATTACCGATAGAAAATTACGTGAAAACGGAGTCTGATAAATTATTAATTTTACTCTTATTCCCAAGCTATGAAGTTACTGAAATATGAAATATAAAACAAAGAGAAATGAGAGATTGCGTATTTCTGCGTCATTCGCGCTTACCTCTGGAAATTGCCAAAGCATTTCCCTCGTACTGGATGATGCTGTGTGCTTCCCACAGTCTCCTGGACGTCGTCATCTCCGTCGATATTTGATGATATACTTGTAGATTTTGTGACTTTATGGTCCTAACAACGGAGCCATACCCTCGTACAACCAAACTGGTTAAGTTTTAAACAGATAGTTCTCCACTCCACGGAACATCGGAGCGACACACACTTGCAACCGAACTAGTCAAGTCTTTCACGGAACATCGGACGATATATGCCCCTGTCGGCTCCCCACCTCGGTACCGACTTCCAGCTTACGTGGTCTCCACTGATTGGCTGCTCCCCACGCTCTACTTACCCTTCTCTGGCTCATTACACACGGCGCGCGGATGATGAAGTCGATTTCCGTTCCAACTATCCGCCTTTTCTTGACGCTGCAACCCCGCTTGCGTAATACTTCTTGACAAGAATCAGCCCGTATCTGAATTTCCAGTGAGTCATGTCTCTCATAATATCCTAACTGACGAAACTCCGTAAAATTCCGTAATCACATAATTTTCTCTGATATTGTCGTTCGTAATAATTTGCTTGATAGCGTTTTCTAAGACATAGAAAACCTATCTGTATGCTTATAATTTTTATAAAATGCTCCGAAAATAACTTAATAATAATTATAATAAATTAATAATAATAATAAATTAACATGAAAAATTCTCTTGGCTAAACAATTTGCCGCGTAAATAAATATAGAATGGCTTCCTACTGACTTATGCCAGTGGCATAAAAAACCTCGAAAAACACGTTACAAAGGCAGCTGGGGTTCAAATCCATAGCCAACGTGCTGTGTAATTCGTATTTATTTCCCATTGGAAAATATTTGTAAAACAACAAATATAATAAAACACAAACAAAAATACCCAAGTTTATTCGTACCCCGGCTACAGCACTGGGCCAAAGTACACATAGAGTTCATGAAGAACCGTAATGATTTGAAATAAGGAAAATCCTTAGAATATTATAACATTTAATACAGGGACAGATGACCTCTCTGATCCGCCGCTTAAAACAAAAATCAATCAACCAACGTACAATACACCACTGTAGTATTTAAACAAGTTACCATTTAATTATAACTTTCTCCTTGATAAGACAAATTTTATGACTATACTTCATCCACGGAATCTGTGAAGTAGGTTTGCGCATGATGTCACACGGAGGAAGTGAAAAGAGAATGCGATGGGCGGAGCTTGGCAGCTTGCGAGAGTTGGTTGAAGCCAAGGTCGCGCCATCCTCCTGCGCTAATTATTCAGTGGCATCGCGCCGCATTGGACCCGTCAACCGAGTCACTCCTGTGCGCAAACTACGTGTTATCACAATGGCACTTCGCAGATTGCTTGGACAGAGTATATACCCATACATTTAGGAGAAAGTAGGCTGTATGATCTTTACTGAACATCTTTTTTTTTCTATGTATTACCAAGCATAGGCTATACTCTTACTGTATCCTAGATTTTCAACAAAATTCTAGCATGTTCGATAGCCGTTGCGAGGTTCCATTCCTGTAGGTCTCGTGCGCTAATGGTCCATTCACCGGGCGAAAGTAAGCGCGTGTTTCCCAATTTGAACTCATATGTCCCATTTTCCACGCAGGCACGTTGTGTACATCAAGGTGAAGTCTTCGAAAATCGAATGAAAAATATCAAAATTGTGAAATATAACTCACGACCTACATAAAATGTTTGCCTTTTTCTGGAGAATTAGTTTGTTATGGATAAGCGCTGCTTCCGAAACCAACAGTTCAATTAAAACGTTCCAAAAATACTATTTTAGAAGTGGTTACCGTTAACCATATTACTCTGATATTGGGTGTTACCCAAACTGTAATATTGCATGTACAGAACTAATTATTTTAGGATAATCGCACCATCTTTGTTGGAATGTGAGAAAAATAGTTGAAAAATAAATACCCGTTGGAATGATAATTACAGTAGAAATACAAGCATTATGAGCATCTTCTTCCAATCCACTTTTACACGACTGACGCCGGCAAGAAGGAAAACATAGTTTGAAAGCAAATTAGTCCAGTAAAGACGAGTGATTTTAAAATTTCTTGTAACGCAGACAATATGATCCCCAAGGGACAGTTGTTGCTGACATAGTCATATATACGAGGGCTATTCCAAAACTAAGGTCCGGTTTAAAAAAAACATCCAAAATCAAAATTGTTTCCAAAACAATTGTTGTATTGACATTCCTTACGTCTTTCTTTATTTTTCTACATAATTTCCATACTTATTTACATATTTGTCACATCGTTCCACAAGCTTTTGAATGCCTAAGTCGTAGAACTCGGCCGCCTGCGAAGCTAACCAGTCTTTAACAGCTTCTTTCACTTCATCATCTGTGTCGAAGCGCTTGCCGCCTAGAAACTCCTTTAGGTAGCGGAACAGATGGAAATCACTTGGCGCAGAGTCCGGACTGTACGGTGGGGGGTCCATCTGTTCCCATCCAAATTTCTTGATTAGAGTTTGCGTGTCATTCGCAGTATGGGGTCTGGCATTGTCATGCAACAACAGCACTCCAGACGACAAAAGACCACGTCGCTTATTCTGGATTGCACGTCGAAATTTAGTGAGGGCAGCGCAGTAGGCGGCTTTATTGATCGTTGTCCCTGAAATAGTGAATCGTCGATCTTCACGAATTTTGTCGTCAACCGCATGAACCAAATCGTCGGAGATCACTGATGGTCTGCCAGAGTGGGGTTCATCGTGTACATTTTCCCGTCTTTCATTAAAGGCTCGCACCCACTTGCGCACTTTACTGTCACTCATTATGTTAGGACCGTGCACTTCAGTAATCTGCCGATGAATTTCTGCCGCAGAAAGAAACCGTATCACTGCCCTTACTTCACAATCGGCGGGCTGATTAATTGTCTTAAACATTGTTAACTGACACTATCAACAGCACATTGCAACAGTAACAACGCTACTGGCGGCTTTTGCCGCGCAAGGCATGCCAGGAATCGGCGCGCATGCGTGTTTTGCCCTTGGCGCCGCTTTCAAATATTTACGGTGAATCGGACCTTACCTTTGGAATTACCCTCGTATACACAGTATATATAGCAGTCGTTTCATTCCGCCGCAGGGCGATTGCTCCTGCGGCGGTGGGCCCCCTTAGACGGTTTCGCCGACTCTTCGGGCCAAGTAGATAAGGTTTTTGGGAGAGGTGTACATTTTGGTGATGGGGGAGTTTGGTTTTTGAATTTGGATGAAGGTGTGTTGGGATTTTTAATTTGGGGCATGGCGGTGAAATTTGGAGATGGGCTGTGGGGGGAAGTATCACTTCTGGGAAGGGAGATTTAGATGTAGGAATGGTGATGAGGGGGAGAAGGGGTGACTGCTTTATTAGTTGTAGGTATAACTTTAAATGACTTATATTTTTCGAAGAACAAAGAAAACACGGAAACAATCGTTGCAATTGCCGAAGTAGATTGAGTAACTTATATTTCTCGGGGGTTTTTAAGTTATTTGGTTGTTTGGAAGTAAGTAAGTGAGGTGATTGAGGGGGGTGTATTTCTGACATAATTATCGTTTAAACTCTGCCTGGAGACAGCACCGAGTGCTCTAGAGAGCTCTCTAGCGAGGAAATGAGAGAGCACCAGTACTGTGGTTTGCCCACGTTTAGAGAACCTGGGCCCACCACTGATGGTCAAACAAAGAGGAAGTGCTCCTAAAATGGAATAAATTTCTAATTACATCATGCCCATTGAATAAAACATAACTTACCCCAAGCCATTTCTTTACGGGGTCACATGTCTGGTGTATTTCAATGCCATCTGTGGTCCGTGTTGTCAGACCATTTGCCAACAACCCAGGATATTCATGATACAAATCAACGTTATATATAAATATAAATATTCTAATCGTTAAAAAATCTCACAACTATAATAGGCTATTTTAGACTGACACAGCCAGCGTCATAGATGTACTCTTGTCATGATAACTAACATGCCTCCATGTTAGCTCAGTGGTAGATCATCACCATAAAAAGGGATGTCACGGGTTCAGTCCCGGAATATTTCGGTTCTTGTACTATTTGTTAGCCGATTTTTATTTATGAAATAAAATAGGCTTATGAGATCACCTTTTGTCCGTGTGTGTGTATGTGTGTGTGCGTGTGTGCGTAGTCTATATGTGTCCCTAACGAAATCCAAACTGCTTGAGCGATTTCAATAAAACTAGGTAAGGAAATAGAACTGTTTTGTCCGACTCTGACCGTGCCCCTCAAATTTTATTACGTCTCACTAATCCAACATTGTGGCTGTGCGAAATATTTCACCAGCATCCTATATCTCCGAAAATGTACCGATATTACTCTGAAAACTTTCAGTGTAATAAAGGGTACTACTAGACGTTCATCCATGTATTTTTCAAAAAACTGTTAAGTACAAAACGAACATGGCGGCCAAGCGAAATTGAAATATTTAAATAGATTTATCTCAAGATGTAACCACCCAAGCAATATAAAATATGGTACAGCAAATTTTTATACACATTGTTATGCCAAATTTTACATAACCTCAAGATGGCGGCTGTGCAAATTTTTAAATGTAGTTTTTGTTTCTTATGTCCTAATCATGTAGTAGTACTAATCGATGTGCGAGCATGGATAAAGAACCTACGCAATAATCTTCATCTTATGGTAGATAACTCTATGCCCTACATATATAACAATCCAATATGGCACTCATCCGAAATATTTAGACGGCTTTCAGTATCTACGAATCTATCATAGCAATCAAACTGAACTGAACTGTTGTATGTTGAAAAGGTTATTAACATAGGTTCACCCATGGGACTTCAATTAACCTGGTGATTATCCATGTAACTTTCAAAAATCTGTTAAGTACAAAACGAATATGGCGGCCATGCGAGGTTAAAATATTTAAATAGAATTTACACGAGATTTATTCATCCAAGCGCAGTGACACATGCTGCTGTAAACGTTCATATAAAACGTAATCTACTGACATCCAATTAAACTCAATTGTTTTGATAACCCCAAGATGGCGGCTGTGCGAAATTTTAAAATGTAGTTATTATTTCTTTTGTCCTAATCATGCGATCGAAATGAATGTTCGAACAAGTAGTTCCGTGAAGAACTATAGAGCCTATTTTCATATATTCTACTGATGTTAATTCCCTCTATCAGTATACAAAATATCAGTATGATTGCCGTAATAGATTCGTAGATATTGAGAACCGTCTAATTATTTCGGATGGTCATCATGTTGGATTTTTATATATAGGCCTTAGAGTTGTGTACTATTACATGAAGATTATTGTGTAGGTGTTTTATTCAAACTTCAATCACATGATTAGGGCACACGAAATAAAATCGAGATTTTAAAATTTTGCTCGGCTGCCATCTTGTGGTTATGAGAATAATTTAAATGAATTAGATGCCAGTGTAATAAAATGTATATAAGCATATACCGTACCATGGTTCACTGCGCACGGATGGTTAAATCGCGAGAGACGTGCATTTAAAATTTTACATTTCGCGCCGCCGCCATGTTGGATTTGTGCTCACCAGGTTATTTAACGTCCCATAGGTGAACTTATGTTTATAGTCTCTATACAAATACACAATTTCAGTTTGATTGCTGTCATAGATTAATAGATATTGAGAACCGTCTAATATTTCGTATGGTCGCCATGTTGGATATTGTATGTGTAGGCTATAGAGTTATGTACTATTAGATGAGGATTATTGTGTACGTTCATCATTCAAACGATGATTTCGATCCCCCGATTACAACACAAGAAATAAAAACTTAATTTTAAAATTTCGCACAGCCGCCATCTTGAGGTTAAAAAACAATTCAACTAAATTTAATCTTAGTGCATTTCAATTTGTATAGTCATTTGCAGTACCATGTTTCACTGCGTTCGGATGGTTAAATCGCCAGAAAGGTCTATTTATATGTTTCAAATTCGCCAGGCCACCATGTTCGTTTTGTAGCGTAGTTACCAGGGTTTTTAGGTTCACATAGGTGAACGTCAAGTAGTGCCTTTTATCAACATACAAAATTTCAGGGTGATATGAGTGATAGTTTCGGAGATATAGAATGCCGGTGAAATATATCGCACAGCCGCCATGTTGGATTGGTGAGACGTAATAAAATTTGAAGAGCACGCTCGGGGTCGGCCAAAATAGTACTATGATCTTACTGAGTTTCATTGAAATCGTTTCAACCGTTTAGAAGTGATTAGAGGGAGGGGGTGAAACACACACGGACGCGCACACACACACACACACACACACACACACATACACACATACACGGTCAAAAGGTTATCTCAGAAGGCTATATTTTCATAAATGAAATTAGGCTAATAATGAACCTACGCAATAATCTTCATCTAACAGTACATAACTCTATGATATACAGTACACATATTACAATCCAAAATGGCGAACTTCTGAGAACAGACTGAAATTTTGTTTGTTGATACAGGCTATTGACAAAAGCTCACTTATGGATCATTCAATAAGCTGGTGAGCACAAAACCAACATTGTGGTGACGCGGTATTAAAATATTTAAATGGATTTTTCTCGCGACTCTCATGCGAGCGCTGTGAAACTTGGCACGGTTTATCTTCATACAACCATTAATAAACTGACGTTTCATTTAATGAAAATTTATCGAAACATAATAGTACATTATGCAAAGAGCCTATAATGGCAATAATTAAGACACGAGTATGTTTATAAAACGAGCGTAAGCGAGTTTTATAATTCACATACGAGTGTCTTAATTACCATTATAGGCGAGTTGCATACGACTGTTTATGTTCGACGATAATTATGACTTTATTATAATTATGTTTTAACATAAATATTCATACATATCTGTTGAGATTCAGTGACTCGAATTATGTGATCGGAGTGCAAGCGCTGGGTATGATATCTGTTTTCCAAGTTCTCTGGCCGACTGACGCATGCGCTCTGTGTGCTTGGCAATGCCATACATATTCTTTGATGCCATATCTTAACAGCCTGGCCGATGTGCACTAGCATTCAGTCAAACTGTTACCGAAGTCGTTTGAAAGCAATGCGCTGTGTAGAAATTGGAGTTGGGGATATTAAGGTACAGTGCTATTTCTTGTCTCATAGGCCTATTCGCCAGTTTACTTAGGCGAACATATGGACGGTGCACTTTTCATGTCGGTAATTTATATAGACATGTTGGATTTTGAGCGCATGCGCGAAGGTATCCTTACCTAATTGGTCAATGAATGAGCTCTGATTGGCTGAAGAAACTGTTTCATAATGAAAAACAGTGCTATAATGACCATCATTATGATACAGTTTTCTAACACATAATGTTTACATTGCGACATCGTCGAACATAAAATTAACAAGTATTTCCGTGAAGAACCATATAGCCTCTTTTCATATACCCTACTTACAGTATATTAATTGCCTCTATCAACATATATATTTTCAGTTTGATTGCTGTAATAGATTCGTACATATTGAGAACCGTCTAAATATTTCGGATGGTCACCATGTTGGATTTTTATATATAGGCATTTCGAGTTATGTATTCTTACATGAAGATTATTTTGTAGGTGTTTTATTCTAACTTCTATCACATGATTAGGACACAAGAAATTAAATCGAGATTTCAAAATTTCCCTCTGCTGCCATCTTGTGGTTACAAAAATAATTTAAATGAATTAGATGCCAGTGGATTAAGATCTATATAAGCATATGCCGTACCATGTTTGACTGCGCTCGGATGGTTAAATCGCGAGAAACGTCCATTTGAATATTTAAAATTCCCGTGGCCGCCATGTTGGGTTTTAATACAATTATGTAGGCCATTGAGTTATGAACTATTAAATGAGGATTATGGTGTACGTTTATTATTCAACCGTTGATTTCGAATGATTAGAACACAAGAAATAAAAACTTATTTTTAAAATTTCCCACAGTCGCCATCTTGAGGTTATGTAAACAAATGAATTAAATTGAATAAGAATTTTCCGTGCGACATTTTAAGTTGGTTTTGATTCACGACCTATGTCTTCACCAAGACCATTACAATGAGAAGTTATGTCATAGAATAGATGGCATATAATACCGGTGATTAAGACCCCTCCGCGAGATGGCATCCTCCTGTAACGTACCACAGGAAATATTTTTTAGAAAAGTCTAATGCACGGCTTGTATGATTTACGGAAAGTAAGCTAATGAATGTAGTGCCATTTGATAAGGATTGTTACCATAGCCCAGCATACGAATCATCTTTTCGTTCGCCTGAATAAGATATGAGAACTAAAAAATAAGGTTCTAAAATTTTGAACTGGTGCACCTTGATTTTTGAAAACAATTGAACATCATTAGATGGCTCTATACTAAGCTCTCAATAAAGTATCGCTGCGCCGAGTTTCATTGCACTCGAGTGATTAGATTGCCCGAAAAGTTATTTTCAAAATTTTAAAATCACTTCGCCACTATGATGATTTGTGTTATTCAGGATTATGGAAAGTCTCATATTTGTCCTAAATTAACATTCCTCTAACACCTAACAAAATGTCAGTTTGATCACTTAAATAGATTCGGAGATATTGAGAACCATTGAAATGTATCGTATGGACGCAATGTTGGGTTGTTTTATTATACAGTATGGTATAGAATTATACGCCAGCAGATGAATAATATAATCGCGTTGTTCATTAGATCTATCTACATTTCTACCGCTTGTTTAGGATACGAGAAATAAAAACGTGACTTCCAAAATTTAATACAGCAACCATTTTGAACTTCTCATAAAAAATAAATTTCATTACATTGAGCCTTGTATGATGATTTACCGTGCTAAGTTTCACTGTGCTCGAATAATTAAGTCACGAGAAAAATCCATATGAATATTTAAATTTTTTGTCGCCGCCGTGCTAGATTTGTGTTCATCAGGTTATTGAAAGGCCCGTAGAGGAACGTAAGTCAATATTCTCTATTAAATTAAAAAAAAAACCAGTTTGCTGTAATAGATTCGCAGATACTGAAAACCTTTGGATGATCGCCATGTTGGATTGTCCTCTATATATAGGCCTAGCTATAGAGTTATGTACTGTTATACGACCATTATTACCTAGGTTTATTATTCAAACGTTCACTTCGGTCACCTGATTGGGACCCAAAAGTAGAAACATAATTTTAATATTTTGTACAGCCACCATCTTCATTTTATGAAAGAAAAAAGATTTAAATTAGGTGCCAGTAGATTTAATCTTGTATAAACATTTCTTGACTCAAGTTTCACTGCACTATGTTGATAAAATCTCGAGTGACATTTAAATATTTTAAATTCACTGGCCGCCATGATTTTAATCATCACATAGCTAAATTTATCTTGGTATTTTCAATCACAATACACAATATCAGGGTGGTACCGGTTATAGGTTCTGTGATATAGATTGCAGGTGAAATAATTCGCACAGCCGTCATGTTAAATTGGTGAAACGTATTTTAATTTGAAGGGCACGGTCTGGGTTGGACAAAATAGGACTATGTTCTTATCGAGTTTTATTAAAATCGCTCCAAACGTTTAGATTTTATTAGGGGAACACAACACACATGGACAAAGAGTGATCACATGAGCCAATTCTTTCATATGATAAAAGTAGGCTAAACATCGAGATACTCTATACGGACAAGATCAGACAGCTCCCGGATCTTGAATGACATCACCCTTCGCCCCCTCACAGCCGCGCACAAAGGCGGAAGCATCCCACAGCAGTCGGCCTATCACATAGAGTATATCAATAGCATTGCCACGTGGGGATATGCTTGGGCACAAGGGATCAATTTCTCCGTTTCGAAGACAGTTATTATCTCTAGGACATCGTACTACCACGCCAGTCGCCAAACAAGAGAACTATCAAACAGAAATTTCTAGAAACCGCTGAAGTTTCATGAGTTTTCGTGAATGTTCCAAAACCCACTTCAAGCTATTCGGAACATTTTTTTGAAAAAAAAAAAAAAAAAACAACCGCGCTTGTTGGTGAAACATCAGATATCAAGAAACGTTTTACATGGCCTATTAACACTTATTAACTCAACCGGCCCCGAAATCCTTAATACAGTAGGCTATAAGAGAGATTATTGAACATATTGAAGCGTAAAACTAACTGATCTTCTTTAAACTTCTCTTTTCCTAAACGTGTTGTTAATTCATTTTAGGTTCTTGGAACATCTTAGTCATCAGCACCGAGTAGATGGATATGTGTTGAATTTGTCAGATAACCTGTTTTCATGTGCTGACTGTAGTAGTGTGTGTAGCTGCATTAGGGACAAAGAGGGGGTAGGTACCCCGGGATTTGAAGTGAGGTACTATTCCGGCATTTGCCTGGAGGAAGTGTGGAAAAATCCGGGCAAAAACCACACTCACTGTAGCCATTATCAGCGCTGGGATTCAAACCGACGATCACCAGACTTGCTGCAACTGTCTGCGTGGTCGTGGTGCTCGATTCAGCGATCATGGCTACGCTGCGGGGTTATTTCTCACACTGAAAATCATCCTAAAGTGTCCAATAACTTTGTCACTATCTTAACTTAAATAATATGCTAAGTTTCGTGAAATGTAATTTAGTTATTTCAGATTATGAGGTACGTATCCAAGGTACATTTAGACGGACATAAATCGAACAAATGACCATTTACTTGTTGTTGTAACATGAAAAGAACAGAAAGCGTTCTACATGAATTCTATGGAAAACGAAAAGAAATCTGTAATTTTATTTAGGCTATTGCATAGAACATCTGGTGAAAAGTTCTTATTTTTGGAGAATATACATACTCAAATCACCTTTATCTATCACTTGTTACAACGATGGAGTAACCTAGTTGAAGAGATTGCCGTTCTCTGATTAGTTATCGGAAAGGAAGTACGGCCCTTTCGCTATTTAAAAGATGGTTGTTTCATCTGTACAAGCTTTCGTTAGAAATCTGATTTGAAATACTGTGCATGTCACGTTTAAAGGGTATTGCTTGAATATCATTGCACTTCCATTAGTTGTGTTGGCACACTGCTCTTGTCAAGCAATGATGAGTGGTTTTATCCTATCTGCGATCAGCAGTGCTCTCAATTAACTGTTTCCATATTTGTTAGATACAGTTTATACGGCTCTGCAATAAATTTCCGAGGCTGGGCCCAGTAATACACTTCCCGAATGGAGTGCATTTAACGAGTCCACTGGCAAAATTTTGAGGAATGCATTTGTTCACAACTGGTCATTAATTGCAGTTCGTAATTCCAATACTTTCTAGGACATGCAGTTGCTTTCAGTCGAAACACAATTCCAAATGCCATGGCAAACTGCGTGAATACCAGCTACCAGCTACATTTTACACGGGGGATTGTAATTCTGCTGTTATACTATACATCAAGTCCCGCGGCAAACAAAATGCGAGATATGGACCTAAATGGACATCAAATATTAATAACAAAAGTGCGCCCTGATGCTTTGTGGCGGAGAATATCTTACTATAGGCCTACAGTTAACTTATCATCTTGCCTTCATTTCTCAGCTGTTCATGCACTGGAATACTGGAATTACTCGGGACATCGCAGTCCTCAGCCCAGTGCATAAGTGCGTAAATGCTTGACTGATAATCTGTATTATTAGTGTGTCCGTACTAGTGAACTAACCCAGCAGCGTTGCCGAGTGAGTATGCCACAATCCATAATTTCAGATACGGAGATCCTAAGTTTGAATCTCGACGTTGACAGACACCATCCTGAGTGTGAATTATTCACAGTTTGTCCACACTCACTCCAGATAAACAATGGGATGATACCTTATTGCAAGTCACAGGATACCTACCCTAATTACAGTTATACCTATTCTACAATCACCACAAAAATACAGGTTATTAGACCTATTTAACACACACTACACGGGGCTGATGACTAAAACTGTCATAATACCCAAATTGAAGCTACGGGAACAACGCGTGAACCTGTAACCAGGCAAGGTAATGAGCTTCATTGACAGTTTGTCACATACCACTTTTGCATTTGCTTCGTGAGAGCCACATCAAGGAGAGGCAGAAGTGGGGAAAAATACACCTCATGAATGCTTTCTATAGAAATCCTTGTTGTGACTGGACTTCTTGTTTATATATATATTATGTGTTTTACTGTGTTAATAATCCCTCCTGTGTGCACTCAGTTTTCTGTTGCATTGAGTTGACTGCCCAGCACGGTCAAGAAGCGGCAAGAATGAGGGTAGATGGCTATGGTTGACACTCTCCGTACACATAGAACATGGACATGCCGGCTAGTCATTACCTTACAGCGCACTCGTGCACGCTTCCGTGGCATCATAGATATACCTCATTCAGTGTTGAATAGTTGTTGTGTTTGTATATATTTGTGAATATATCTACAGTTCATTCCATGTATTGATGTATTAAGTGTGTTTCGGTACCGGTATGTGACTCCTTGCCTCGTGAACCTGCACCACCACTGGCCAATTAACTTACATGCTACCAGAGAAATTGAGTCCCCAACAATCCTTAGTCGGGGGTTGAAATCCTTCTCGTTCGAACCGTATCAAAATGTACTAAGTAAGTTACTCAGTTTCAAGTAAAATTAATCTGCCAAGAAACATGATCAGTTTATAATTTCTCTTGTCTGAAATGTGCCCTTATTACTCGCGTACGAAAACCTCGTATTTCTTAAAGTACTTTCCTGAAAATACTGCAAGTGTGCACTCACAGGTAAGGGCAACATTTAGGCCTACATCATTCTAATTTTAGGCTGTAATGTTCTCGTTTCCAAAATTAGCCCTGATTACACAGTAGCTAAATATTATTCGACTCTCCACAGTCATAAATTTTAATTATCTAAGCTAATGAGGGCTAACTCTGTACAGACCGTCGAGGTCCTTGGAGTAGGGTTCGATAGAGGATTCCACTCTTCCAGACATCGGCACTAGATCGGTTGGAGTTGTCAGTTCCATGTCCGACTGCCTTTGTTGCGAGGAATTGCCCTGGAACTCATTTTTGTTATAGGCAAAGTGAACCCCACGTTCCAGAAAGTGATAGTTTTGTGTCTAAAATCTACTGCCTGGGTGGGAATTGGACCCACACTCTTTTTAAAAGGTTCAGCGCCTCTACCGACTGGGTTACGTAGCCCCCTATCAAGCATCTACATCTTGCATACAATGAATTAAAAATGAAAATCCACAGCCTGCTTCCAATCGACCGACCGGGTCAGGGAATGGAATGAATGAAGCCCCCATCTAGCGGCGAGGATATGAACTGTGCCGGCTGCCGAAGCCTGTCGCACTCCCTGAGGCAATGAGTAAATGAATGACAGATGAAATGAAATGATAGGGGAGAGTGTTGCTGGAATGAAATTGTGACAGGGAAAACCGGAGGACCCGGAGAAAAACCTTTCTGCCTCCGCTTTGTCCAGCACAAATCTCACATGGAGTGACCGGGATTTGAACCACGGACCCAGCGGTGAAAGGCCGGCGTGCTGCCGCCTAAGCCATGGAGGCTCCGCATAAAACGAAATAATGCAATTAAACCATGCACACCCTACCAGGTATTATGCCATGGGAACGAACAGTGCAAATTTCCATTTTAGGAAGAATGGCATAAGTACAGTAATTATCGTGTTGGAAGACATTTTTCAGTGTTGCCATAGTAAACAAAATTCAAATTGGTTTTCAGTCGGTCAAAAACGATTGCACCTAATTGTAATGTGTGTTACTCCCTATACCTGAAAAAGTTACATGAGAATAATAACTTATACCCTTGGATTACTAGTTTCGATCGTCAAGCGATCATCATCAGATCCCTCACACGCAGTGACGTTATTAATCTCATGTAATATTTTTCAGGTATAGGGAATACCACCTATTACAGTTGGGTGCAATTGTGTTGACTGACTGAGAATCATTTCAAATTTAGTTTTGGCCAAAGTAATCTAAATAAGACAGGTCTTACTTTCCACCGAACAGGAATTTGTTTGCAAGACAATCAAAAAGGATGTGAGACCTCACTGTCTTACGTACATTCCTTGCATCATTCTAGGGATTAATGTTGACAAGTTGCGGTTGTTTCTTGGTTTATCTTCGTCTACTGACCCAACAAGACCGTCCTGAGAGCACTTTTGCTAATGATAATCGTGTTTTATGTATTTTTTTCTTGTAGAATAAGCCACAAACTCTCAATGGGATTGAAGGACGGTGATTTTGGAGGCCTCTCCATCCAGTGAGCCACAACCATCACAGCTAGATACTGAGAGGTGTAGCCTATATCTGACAACATTATTTAAAGAGGTCGCCTCCGTAGCGTAGCGGTCAGCATGATTAGCTGCGGCCCCGGAGGTCCTGGGTTCGATTCCCGGCTCTGCCACGAAATTTGGAAAGTGGTATGAGGACTGGAACAGGGTCTACTCAGCCTCGGGTGTTCCAAATGAGTAGAGGGGGTTCGATTCCCACCTCAGCCATCCTCGAAGTGGTTTTCCGTGGTTTCCCCACTTCGTCTTCGGGCAAATGCCGGGATGGAACCTTCTTCAAGGCCACGGCCGCCTCCTTCAATCTTCCTTGCCTATCCATCCTGACCAGAGGCCCCTGTTCGCTTTGCAGGTGAGGCCGCCTGGGCGAGGTGCCAATAACACCTCACCAGTTGTATCCACTCCGATTAGATGTTCCCAGCTCTAGGACACTGCCCGTAGAGGCGGTAGTGGTGAGTTCCCTCGCTGAGTCCGTGGGTTCCACCAACCTGGAGGGTAAACGACTAAGAAAAGAATTATTTAAAGAGAACATGCACCCACATTGCCGACAAGTTAGGGAAACTACGGTTATAAATGTCATCTCGATCAAGTTTCAATGTTCACTGCTGGGTGTCTGTGACAGTGGCGTCTGGTTGCCAAAGTTGGAACTACTTGAAATTGAAGTTGATGGGGAGCCTACGGGCGTTCAAATGAAATGCTCCGCTATGGCTATTGGCTGCAATTCAAATGTCATTGTAGAGTGTGTGCACCAAGATAGCATCAAGAAAAGTGAACTCGTCTACATCATAGGCAGTCTTTTATCCCCAAGCAGGAATGGTAGCCGCATCGTGTGTAACTGTAACTGAGAGATTCGTGTAATCTAGTGCACAGTTCGCTTTCCACCTTCTGTTACTTTCCGATATAACATGAATATTTTTTTCTTCATTTGATGAGTAAAGGTAACTTTACCATAACAAGACTTAGAAACCAGCTTACTTTAAGGACATAACAGCGGCCAGTAGGTTGCTTTTCTTGTTAAAACGTTACCATTGAAGTAGGGGGGTAAGGCGGTTTCTAAATAGTGTCATGGCCGCCGCGTTAGTCCAAGCTGATATCTCGCGAACCCATGGTCGGATGTTGACATATGAGGTGTCGTTGAACTCGAGCTGACGTCCTCTTTCCTATTGACAATGTATTATATTTTTCAAAAATTCTTTGAATTTTTTTGTTTTCGAAAGTAGGCGATAGTTTGAAAACCAAACATGATAGAACGTTGTGCCATGGCTCAAACGAACAGTCTTTATGACCTTTATTTTTTGTAATAAAACTTTTTTATTTTTTATATTTTTTTGAAAACACTCGAATTTTGAAAATCCTATATTTTGGAAACTAGGAACTCTACAAAAAAAATTGTTTAACGTAAATCAATGGTCCCTACCCCCTCTACCCCCAAAATAAATTTCAAGTCTCTAGGATGAAAACCTGCAGTAGTGTGGTAAGGGGGGAGCTGCTCCACTTAGCAAGTTGTGAGCCCCTGCGACCTTGGAATGGAAGGAGCCATGCTAGGAGGGCGTGCTTGGATTCGTTTTTTTCGTCTCGTTGCGCTCTTTACGGGAATGTCGGTGTCGAAAAGATGAAAATTTGGAAACACGGTCTTTTTGGGGTAAAACCGTGATTTTGAACTTTTTGCTATATTTCGCGAACCAATAACGCTAGAGGCGTGTTCGACAGGTCCAAGGACTCGGGGTGATGTCCTCTTTGCTATGGACCACTCGTTATAATTTTTAATAAAATTGGAAACTCGATTTTGGGGTAAACACGTGTTTTTTGTGATTTTTGCCGATATCTCACGAACCAATAACGCTAGAGACGCGTACGAGGTGTCCTAGGACTCGGGCTAACGCCCCCTTTCAAATGTGGTAGATATTGTTTTCCAAAAAAAAATTCGCAAAGGGACTAACGCCATACACATTGAAAAAAAACTGTTTTTTTTTTCTTTACCTGTTTATAATGTCCATGAAGCGTGGTGGTTGAGAGAGACGATACGGCTGGGTGTGTGTTTCAACGAACCTGTCGCTGACCATGGTGGCTGTGTTCAATAGAACAATCGCTATTTCGGCTGGTCGGTGTATGACAGAACGAGCATGCGTTTTCTGATATTTTACCTTTAACGTGTAAACGGTGATGAGAACTTGATTCTATGTTGGTCGAAGCGAGTACAGAAAACAAACTTACAGGAGGTGAAGGTCATTTGAGCTTATTGGAAGGCATTGATCTGACTTGACAACAAGTGCAATGGAAAAAATGACCAAGACGCTTGAAGGTGAAATAATCTGACCATCGTGGTGGCAGGGGAGTGTGAAAGGCGTGCACACATGTGTGAAACCACAGGCACGCTAAACCAGTGACATCCTGTTTTGCTTCGTACGTGACAAAATGCAAGTTCATGTGACATTTGATCTTTCACAGGTGTTCGCTTGGGTGTTATCTGTCCACGTGCGCGATAACTGTTAACAAGTTACAGCCTGTCTTGCTTCGTACGTGACAAAATGCAAGTTCATGTGAAATTTGATCCGGCACAGGTGTTCGCCTGGGACGTTAGCTGTCCACGTGCACGATAAGAGAATGTTCAAGCGTGGGAATCGCTGAATCAGTAAAAAGTATGATGCAACTTGTCGGAATGATGTCACAACCAATAGAGAGGCAAGAGCTGCAAACAGCAGTGGTGGGAGGTGAAGGGAGGGAGAGGGGAGGGGGTAATGTATGAGAGAACACAGGAGGAAAGGGAAAGACAAACATGTATGAACATGCATGAAGCGCGGAGCGCTGTATACATAGAGCTATAGGTGGTGTACAACATGTGTGAATAAATAAATAAAAAGTACACAGGTTCACACAACATGTAATTTATTGATCCAAGAATTAAACGTAGAGTTAAACCCTAACCATTTGACGTAGAGTTTATTTCCTTTTTGTTTCAACACTTTTTCCACAAGATAATGCTGAGGAAATGCTGTTTTCTGAAGTTCATGGAGATAAAATCTACCTTTTATGGGTTGATGGTTGAGGTCCTCGAGTAAATAGGTGACTGGACTGTCCAAGTAGACTCGACGAATTCGAAATAGTTCAGTCCCCCACTGAGGCGTGTAGCCCTTATTGAAGGCAGACTTAAATTTGCTCACACGAACAAAATCCCCAATGTTCAGTCGGTGACGTTTAGGATCGGCTGTTTTTATGGGGTTAAACAGTTTATCCAATCGCTGAATATTTTTAGTCACGAGGCGTGGCTTGGTCCCAATCGTTCTATGTTTGGTGTCATTGTAACGTGACACTAGCTCAGGTAACATGTCCAACCAGCGATAACTGCCCTGAGCGGTAAACGCTTTCCACATATGGGTTTTCAATGTTCGGTTGAACCGCTCGACCACACTGGCTTTGAGATTGCTGTACGTGGTGTAATGGTGAATATCCTTAGATTTGAGAAAACTGGAGAAGTCCTTGTTGAAAAATTCTTTCCCCTGGTCGGTTTGTAGCAGCTGAGGTTGACGTTTGGAGTGTTGAATAATATGTTGAAAGGCCTTGGTAACTAGTGGGCCAGACTTGCGACGCACAGCTTCAACAAAGGCCATTTTGGAATAGACATCAATGACGGTCAACATATAGCGTACACCGTCGTTAACGCCAGCATAGGGTATCATTTCAACCAAGTCAGCCTGCCAAAGTTCATCCACACCTCGTGAAATCACCTTGAGTCGTGGATAGTGACGCCTAGCTGGGCGATGCAACTCGTGAGCAATACCCATTTTAATGGGTGAGGGCTTAAACAATAATTTTGGCATTTCGAAGTTCTTGTTCAATTTCTTGAATTTCCCAATCATGACCGGTGTGGCCAGCTTGACGTGAAGCATGCAACAACTGTAGCCGCTGGACGAGCTTATTGGGATTGTGCCAGTAGGTAACATCCACAAGGGGTTTTAATGGTTTAAATGTCACTCCCGAAGCGGACACTTTACGACGAGTACTTTGACTAGTGGGAAACATTTTTGCAATGATGGTTTTATATTTTTGAGATATATTGGCATTCACTTGTTGCGTGGGATCATACTGTCTTTTGTGAGCATGGGTATCCAATAAAATGGATTTATATTTGTCAAGATCCTCTGACGTATAATCATGGGAAGAGGGGGTCCGAGAAAAGAGCAGCTTTAACAGTCCTGGGGTTAATTTATAGTTGATGTTTTTAATGACAGCTTTAGTACGAGCAAATTTAATGGATGAATCGCCAATTTTAAAACTATCATCCTCATAGCGAACACCATACGTGGTATCTGTGTTTCCAATAAATAGATCGGTGAAATAGGGTTCCAATGTTGATCCATAATATTTTATTAAAATGGTTTTCAGTTGAGCTTTATGTTGAGGGGTGGCCAAGAGTTGTGAAAACGGAGACGCTCTAGAAGGGCAAGGTGTTTCGACCATGGCCAAGGATTTCTTTTTTCTCAAAAACTCTGCAAGGGGTGCGGCCTTTTTTTGAGGCGTAAACACTTGTTCCTCCTCATCCTCAACTTCACTAACACTAGTCAAATCTTCCACTTCCTCTTCCTCAGGGTCCTCGTGCAGCGTCTGCGTGGCTTGTGAAACGGTGGGTAGCGTTTCAGATGGCTTGAAAGAGGGTTTCAACATGGCTTTTAGTGGAGGTGCTAAATGTTGCTGAATAAACAAAGCATGATTGGCACGTGATTGTTTCAATTGACGAAACTTTTGGCGAATAGTATTTTTTGCTCTAATAATATGCTTTTTCAATTGACTCTCTGCTAACGCCATGGTGTCTTGACAAATGACTTGCCGGGGAATGAGACAGGGCCTTAAATAGCAATAAAATGATCAAACCCTAAGCGATACCGTCCTTGGTTGAGTTCACTTTGTTTGTCAATCACTAAACAGGCATGACGTTGAGTGTTCCAGCATTTGGCACACAATTCTGTAAACATTTGAAAGGTCATATCAGGATTCACATGTTCATTATAAATGTGACGACTGTTCCTCTCGTCCTGACGAAATAAAACAATGACATTGGCATTGTCACGAATCAACTGTTTGGACATTTTTGAATACGTTTGCCCAAGATAGAAGCAATCGATATGTTTGTGTCGACCCATGCTGAAATAGCTTTGAATGATGCCTTGACGTTCAGTGGATACATCATCGAAAATCATGAGTGAATCAGGCTTTACCTCATCCGGTGAAATCACATTTTCTTGCATGGAAAATGTAAAATAACCCATATTCTCTTTTTGTAATCCAGACATGACTTGATCCAGAAACACGTAGAGGGGTTGGTAGAGAGATTTTGCAAAAATATAAATATTTTGAAAACGCATACCATTGGGCGCTGTAATGAGCGTTAGCAAAAGATTAGTCTTTCCACAGCCGGAAGGCCCCACAATGATGCAGCGAATGGAAGATGGAAACAGTGAACCATGGCGTTGTTCACGTGATGTGGGACAGAGATGGGAAACCATGTCCCCCACGGGGAATGACTCTTGCTGCTTAATAATCTTCATTTCAACTAAGGCTTAGACAGGCTAGCAGGCTGTCTATATACAGGACACCGAGCCTTGTCATAGAAACAGTAGACTGGTACTACAGGTTGACGATGGATGTCTTTGGACGTGCGTTGATGGCCAAAGGTAGGCCTATCCCCATACATGATCCTAAACAGGAAACAGATCCTGCTAATAAACACTATGTGGATAGGTCAGTAGTGCCACGCACAAAACAGGGAGATTATGACTTTAAGGGAAAGCGGTTAACCCATGTAAAACATCCTCAAGTGTCTACAGACGTTACTACGAAAAAGTATGTGGATAACAAAGTGTATGAGTTTTATGACAAAGTGCCCCAGCTTATGGTGAATGGCTATAGCGCTAATCACCATCGGATTATTCACGTGGAAGACCCACAAGACGAAGACGATTTTTGTACCAAGCGTTACGTGACCCATGAAATGAAAAGGCTTTATAAATTTATCCCATCTGTGTTTTTAGTGTATCTGACAAATGAAAAACCTGTGAATGACAGAAACCATTTACCGCTAGTCCATGATCAGCACTTGACCTATGCGCTTGCTTCGGGTTTAAGCCACTATCGATTACACTATGATGGAACCATTCACATCAAATATGCCATACCTGATGAGAACCATTTACAAATAAAGATAAATGGTCATAGGATGTTGCTTCATAACCATGAAATGGTCAATGCAGGTGACGAATTATCCTTTTATCTCATGTTGACATGGGATGAAAAGCAAGCGGGAAAAACCATAAACGACTTCCCACTTTATGTGGAATTGGAATATACAGCCATGAAATAACCATCTGACGTTAGTTGTGATTTAAACTTTCTTGTGAAAGGTTGTGGGTCATTATCATCATGGTGAAACAAAGGTATGCAGTGAGAAAGACTAAAAAAAGGACTTTGTCCTTGGCAAAGCCAGGGCTTACAACATTCGAGGACAAGCCCTTGCGAAAGAAAAAAAGAAAAAATAATGTATTGACCATAAGGAAAGCCCTTCGAGCAGCACAGAGACAGGTTATTCCAAAACGTCGGCGACAGGTTTCAAACCAAGGGCGAGTGATTCCCGTTCCCAAACGAGCGGGATTTTTACCTGCATTATTTGCTGGTTTGGCTGCTCTGGGCTCACTTTTGGGCGGTGCCAGTGCAGTGGCGAAAACCATTAAAGCCGCGCAGCAGGGCAAGCAACAACTCAAAGAAAGTCAGCGACACAATGAAACGATGGAAGCGATTGCCATGGGGGCTAGAAATGCCAATTTAAAGCCAGCCTTTTATCAACAAGGATTTGGGATTTCACCATTTCGAAATATTAAAAAAAAAAAAATTAACCTCAGCCATAGCGAGACATGCCCTGACGCATCAACAAGTGGAAAGCTATGCTAAACAACTAAAGCTTTCTCATTTTCGAGGTGTGTTTATGCGAAACCAATTACCCCCACGACCCTGGAAACAGGAATGTGCTGTTGTCAATTTGGATGATCACCGAGGACCAGGAACGCATTATGTAGCTTATGTCAAAGAGGGATCCACGGTATGGTACTTTGACAGTTTTGGGAATTTGCCCCCGCCCATGGAACTAGTGACCTATTTTGGAAACAGGATCAAGATATATTATAATGTGAAACGTGAGCAAACGTTTAACAGCCAACAGTGTGGACGTTTGTGTTTAATTTTTTTATATAAGACGCAGCATAAGCAAAAACGCCACCAGTATGTCGACAGACAGTAAAACGTTTACAGTGCATGGACGTGGACCTGAAGTCAGCCTAGACTTTTACCCGCCTATCGAATTGAGTGAAAAACCCTATGGTTTAGGACTTGTTTCTCTTGAAACGTACAATCGAATATACAACATACGTGAAAATGTGAACAACAAGTTTTACTATGATGATTCTGTGCTCACCCTGAACTCTGGTGGATACACGATCGATGATATTTATGAACACATTTATGTGGTGTTGATCAATCAGTATGGTTTAAAGTCATTTCTCGACGGAACGCACAAGTTTGAACTTGTAGGCAATACTAACACTCATCGCTGCAGTATTTTCTCTACCTTCAACATTGACTTTAAAACACACCCCGATTCCATTGGCCCATTACTCGGATTTAAACCACGTGTGTTGGAGCCCAACAAAAAACATGAATCGGACCATGAAGTGAAATTCATTGAGGACCATCATGTGTCGGTGACGTGTAATATTATTAGCCAAGTGTACACCAATCAAGAACCATCGCATTCGCTTTATGACTTTATTGTGACATCGCCCAATGGGTATATTATTCGTGAAAACCCTCCAGTGGTGCTTTTTCATGCTGTGGCTGTCGATAGTATTAGTAATATAACATTAAGACTGATCAATAGAGATCAACAACTCATTGATCTAGATTCTACCACACCAGTGACTTACAAGTTGGTGCTAAAGCCACTATGAAGTTTGTGTATAAAGCAACAACACCGTCTAGGAATGGTGTTAGTTGTTTGCCACGTGAATACACGTTAACATCTCAAGACAAGCAGATTTTACAGCATTTGGGTTACCACGTCAACCCTCATAATGAATTCTATCCTAGAGATAGCAAACCACATCGAGGAGCAACCAGGAGTGGTAAGAATTGATCTCCATTCCTATCAAGCTCAAACACCTGGACTCAATAACAATGATGAAATTCAATTTGTTATCAACAACCAAGATATTTACACCCTACCGCATGAAAGTGTTATTCAGATTGAAGGTCGGCTCACCAAAGCCGATGGCTCTACACCCACTACATCCAAGTTGGCCAACCATGGTTTAGCCTTTCTGTTTTCTGAAGTGCGGTATGTCATTAACGATATCGTGGTGGATAGCACTCGAAATGTGGGTATTTCCAGTGTCATGAAACTATACCCCTCTTATAGTGAGGAAGAAGGTAAAACACTTTGCATGGCAGGTTGGTGCCCTGACTCGACCAATGACTGGATGGTACACACCGATGGGACCTTTACTGGATATTTACCTCTTAAACTGGTTCTAGGCTTTGCCGAAGATCACCAACGCATTGTGGTTAACGCAAGGCAAGTGCTTTATCTAGTGAGAGACAGGAGTGATAACAATGCACTCAAGGGGGCCGACAATGCCCCCATCGATTCAAAAATTCAACTACAACGCTTGCTATGGAAAGTGCCTCATGTGACCCTTAACGATAGCAAAAAACTGGACATACTCAAAATGGTAAAGAGAGATATGCCTCTACCCATGGAATTTAGAAGCTGGGCACTCCATGAGTATCCGCTATTGCCCACCACCAACACACACAGTTGGTCTGTAAAAACAGCTCGCTATACAGAGAGACCTCTCTACCTGATTGTGGGTTTTCAAACGAATCGCAAGTATCAACAAACCAAAGATGCCACGCAATTTGATCACCTGCAATTGAGAAATGCACGTCTTTTCCTCAACGGAGCTGTGTTTCCCTATGAAGGACTGGATTTGGATTTTTCAAAAAATAAATTTGGGCCCCTGTACGACTTGTTTTCTAAATTTCGATGGTCGTATTATCAAAAAGAGAACGGCCCCATGCTACTACCCCAAGCGTTTAAGGCAAGAGCGCCACTGATTGTCTTTGACTGTTCTTACCTGGAAGAGTCTGTCAAGCCATCCAATATCGACATTCGACTAGATTTTGAAACGCATGACAATGTACCAGCCAATACGACAGCCTACTGTTTAATTATTCATCACAAACAAGTCAACTATTATCCACTGTCCAACCAAGTGACGAGTGTATAAATAACAGCTCAACCCACGTCAAGTCGCTCAGTCATGTCTTGCTTTAAAGCCTCAAGAGACGTCTCATCCATGAATTTAAACTCTGAGGAACAACGTTTCAAGACTTTTGCCACGTGGCCAGTGCCTTTCATAAACCCTCAAGCCTTGGCGGCCGCTGGATTCTACTATTTAAAAACAAGAGATGAAGTGAAATGTGCCTTTTGTCCCATCATCATAGACCAATGGCAGGAGGGCGATGAACCCATGCAGGAACATCAGCGCTGGTCACCCACCTGCCCCTACCTGTGCAGAATGAAAGTGGGAAATATACCCTGTCATTCAAGCTATCCCTCACTTGTGTCACTGGGTGATGAAAAAAATACAAGTTACGATACGTGTGGACCGTATGGTATCCATGGTGCTTCGGTGAGCAGCTCACCATCAGAAACACCTAGTTTAGAGACATTGGGACATCATCGGTGTTATGGACGTTACAAACACAAGAGACTATATTGTTGTATCAGTTGCTATCGTCCTTATCCCAAAATGACAAAGGCCTGTAAGACGTGTAATGATAATAAAATGATGTAATTCTTAAATTCTTATTTTTGCATGTCCCTCTGTCCTACCCTAACCTTTTTTTTTGAAACTAGCATGGCAGGTAAGCCCATGCCATGATCACACGTGATCGTCAGTCAGTCGTCAGTTGAACTTGGTCCAGGCAAGCGTCAACATGTTGCGCACACTCATTGTGGATTGCCAAGGGTTTAAAATTGGTGACAACAAATTTATATTTAAACAAGTGGCCATGATCGATTGTACCACGTTTTGGATATCGCAAGCTACGCATTTGCTATTTAAACCACCCCATGCTTTTGATTTGTTGTGTGAAAAAGACCGTAAACAAACCCAGTGGATTGAAAATCATAGGCAACTAGACTGGAATCAGGGAACCATTTCCTATAAATATTTGGACGTGGTCATGAAAGCACACTTGTCCTCGGCCAATGTGGTATTTGTGAAAGGTAATGAAAAACGTCAATGGTTGCAACCATTTTTGGCGTCTTACTGCCAATGTATCGACCTCATGGAGTTGGGCTGCCCCTCCCTGCAAACGCTCATGGATACTTGTTCCTGTGGCAACATTACCCATACAGCCCTATCGCATGCGTGGCATCTCTTTCATTGGTTAACCACTCATGCCTGCTGGGAGTTGTTGAACAAAATTATAACTCAAGATTTACCTGTGAATGACGTCAGTGAGATTTCTACAAGCGACGTGTAAACATCTACAGCACGTGATACCATGGAGAAAGGCAATGCTACGGACAAAGCCATCGGCAAGTTCTTTGTGTGCAAAAAGAAACTAGACAGTTTTACCAAAGAGGAACTCTTGGCGCTGCCCAAGTCGTTCATTTATTATGTGGCCGCCAATGCAGTGAAAGAAATCTGGCAACATGTACCAAAATCATGGACTCAAGACCCTGTGTTGAGTGAATTGCAACCCTGTACGGATTACGATCACCATAAGCAAGTGGCCATGGCAAAAATACCGTCTATGCGTCAGTGTGCGACTTGCCAGCTAGTGAAACTGTATCACGGTCATAAAAGTCCATGTAAAGACTTTGTTGAATCATTCCATGGGTGTCATGGCGAGAAAAAGCAACAACAACAACAACAACAACAAACACAAACATCGTCCACAGAGGAGGAGGAAGACCAAACCTTTTTACCATCGATGGAAAAGGATATGCCAGACCTGTACTGGCAATGGCGTCATTGACAAAGTGATTCAATACCTACCTTTCGAAATCCATTTTCCAGGTTATCGTTTTTGCGGCCCTGGAACTCGTCTCGAAAAACGTTTACAACGTGGTGATGTACCCATTAATCTTTTGGATCAAGCATGCAAGGAACATGACCTTTCTTATCGCCATAGTCATCCTGGTTTAAGGCATGTGGCAGATAAATTGTTATTAAAGAAAGCTAAACAACGTTTCACATCCAGTGATGCCTCAGTGGGTGAAAGGATGGCAGCCCTAATTGTCATGAGTGCTATGAAAGGAAAGTTGATGATGCATGGACATAAACATTGAGGAGTGAGGAATTGGGATTTGTTTGTATTCTATTTTTCTTTTGTCAATTCACTATGACTATGAAATAAAAACAAAGGTTTGCCAGAGCACGATGTTTTGTTATTTTTAATTTTAAGAAATCGTGATGTTGATGGCTGATTTTTTCATTTTACACATTTCACACATTGCCATTTGTTATTTTGCAATTTACATATGTGAAAAATGTTCGTTTCAAGTTTTATGATTATGATGAAATGGATTTTTCCAGTTTGTTGATGACACTTTTTAAACAATGTCTGTTTGAAGTTTTTTGAATTTTCAAATTTCACACATGGCCATTTCCAGTTTTTAAAAATGTCCGTTTTAAGTTTTGCGTTTTTGGTGATATGGAAACATGGATTTTCCATTTTGCTGTTTTCACATTTTTCCATTTGGTGTATGTCGAAAGTTGAGATTTGACAATGATGTTGATGCGAGTGCTTGACCTTGATAATACTGCAATGTGCTGATGCGTGTTTGGAGAAACGTCGAGGTCTACGACTACTGCAGGTAAGACTGTTTTTGCAAAAATAATGTCTATTGTCTGCCACATTTCAATGAAAAAACGAAACTATTTAAAACAAAAGGAGTATATAAGTGACCATTTACCCCCTCCCCACCCACCCACCCTACCTCACCGTGTTTGCTCTGGTCAACCATACACATCAGTTTTCTCTCTCCATTCATACATTCACACCTGTCTTTGGGAACAAACACAACCACTTTATTTATTCCCAAAAGCACATTCTCGACATGCTCACTCATCCCAAAAGAACTTTTTAGTTTATCATTTACATTACGAAAAATAATTAAATACTAGTTATTAAAGTTACTAAAAATCTTACTTATTTCATATTTACAAAAAAACTCAACTTTGTACAGCGTTAAAAGAATCACACTATTAACCAATCAAAAAAAAATTAAAAAATAAGGTTGCATAGAACTTTTTAAAGAGCAAAAGGTCCAAGTGGGTTGTCACTATTTACAAAATCTACTATTTACAATGACAGAAACCAATATTTACAAAATACTAAATCTACAAGTTACATAAAGCTATGTCCCATAAACGATTATACAGTGAAATCACACCTCCTCCTCCTTGCGATCATAACCCCAGGGCAGGCTGGTGAGCAGGTCATCAGCCCACACACGTTTGTTATCCATGGAGGCGAGGGTGCGTTTTCTCTGTTCCACAAGATACAGATGATGGTTGCTGGATTGTATCCTGCACTGTGTATGAGACATAGCTTTGCCCGTGCGTAAAACCGCTAGATAGTCATCAACACGTAGCGATTTTACCACTGCCCTACCTACACCTTTTGCTCTTTTGGCTTCCTTACAGTCGAGTGTGCGATAAGCATACATTTTTGAAGCCAAACCTACGAATTCCGTCATAATGGAATCACCGCATTCATCTTTTAAAACGCCCATTTCCTTTTTGTTCTTTATGGGCAGCTGAAACACGTTGTCAGCGCTATAGCAAGAGGTGTCGAACCAGTCACTATGTTGCCTCATGACGTCATAGGGGTTGCAGTGGCGAATGTGGTAAATGAATGAGTCCGTGTCCATATACAAAAGAGAGACGTCCTCAAAATGGCGTTTCGCAAACTCATAGTGGAATCGATACATGACCGATTTAGAAAAGTCTAAAATGACTTGACCCAAGTAAATGGGCTTATCCATGGTCACGCTGGTCTTACTCATTTCAATAGTAGCCAAATCCTCATCGATAATTTTGATCGATTTGAAATTTGGCTTGGCAATGTACCGCCGGGCACCCCACCGCCCCTCCCAGACATTCACCAATTTAATGTCACGGTATTTGCGGACATTCTCCATAGACTTGCCATAGATGCAGTTGTTCATTAATTTAAAAAAGTTAATTTCAAACTGCTGTGTTGCCATTTGTCGGTGCTCTGTGTTGAGTCGCATGTATGGCTCAAGCCATGCTTTTTGAGCAAAAGAAATACCCCTGTGGATTTTCTTCAACACCAAGCCTTGGGCGAGGCATTGCACCAACATTTGGATATGTAGCACATACCGATTTTTGTTGTAAAGTGTGCCCATGAGTTTTTCAATTTTCACTTTACTGTCAGGGGGAACCATTTGCTCAAGGCAGAATGGGAAATCGGCATGTTCATCATACAAGGATGAGGGATATTCAATATCCACTTCTAGCACATATCCACGGCCTGTTTCTTGGCTAGCCATGTTCACATCAAATTCTGACACTTGTTTCTCTGTCAGCCAAGCAAACTTCCCATAGGGCAAAGGCTGACTCATGGCATAACCGTACAAATTATTCACGTCATAGTACATTAAGTACGATTCTGGTTTGTCTGGTGAATAATCAGGCATGTAGACATTGTTCGCTTTGGCATGGCGCTGGTTAAGTGACACAAATCCGCCACGAATGCCCTTTTCAAAAAATAGAACCATGTCTACATCAGTGAGTAAATCCAATTCCACTTGAGTGTATTTCAAGGCGGCATCAAACGAGAGTCCAGGACTCGTATAATAGTGAGCCGGGTCAAGACCGTAAATGTGTTGACACAACTCACGGAATTTTTCAAACACATCAGTGAGCAGCAATACATCTAGTTTTAGGTAATGTAAAGCATATTCACTTAGCGTCTTCATGCCAAACACTCGCCAAACTTGACATGCATGTGCATAGTCTTCATCGGAAACGGTACTGCGTGTTAGTTTCGAGTAAAATTTCTCTTGTGGTGGGAGTTTTTTTTGCTTTAACACGTCCCAGCTATTGCAGAAATCATACGGGAATATACCTTTCCGAATGCACAATTGAAATTGCTCAGGATCATTAAAATGCATTCTAGTATTTTTTAATTCCTCCTCATTCAAGCCATTCACAAGGCTGTCTAGCGAGGATGCCATAAACTTAAAGGAATCCAAAAATCGAATGCTAAAGTTGCTCAACCTCCATGTCAGGGCTGTAAAACGCTCATGGTTTTGGGGGATAATAGTAAACGAGCCCTTGTTGACATGACCCAATTCACGAATCAAAAACTGAATGTCATAATTCGCCAGATTGTGGAAAAAGACACTGATGAAACGAGGAGCTGGAAAGTTCAAGTTACATTTACTATGCGCAGCTCCACGAAACTCCCCTGTAAAATGCGAGTGGTCTCTGACTTTTTCCTCTCCACTTAAAATAGGCTTTTCGCAGATATGGCATGTCATGGCATGCTCATACTGCTGCTGTTGTTCTGGAGATAGGCTCATGGGTACTGGGTGGTCCAGTAATTCCTGTACATGGTCGGCCAACTTGACAAGTTCATCCAAGAACCATTTGGCACAATCTGGCCCCTCGCGGTATTTGTAAACGGATTGTGTGGGGTCATGGGCACACACCACATTAAATCCTATGGCAAAGGGTTCGTGTTTTTGAATGGGTGTGGTTGAGCTCATGGAGGGATCTGGTTCACATCCCGCCATGGGTGTAGTGAGAGCTTCGAAATCTGCATATACCACATAGGGAACAGTGTCACGTTTGTGAATGTCTTTAAACTTTAACACAGCCTTGTCCCCTTGTGGCAATATCAATCTCATCGCTTCCTGAGTAACACAATCTACCCTATGACGTTCCAAAAGCGTAGGGGTTTTAAAATATTGCAAGCAACGGTCACAAATATGTTTTGGACGCTTGTCCTTTGACATTTGACTGCTTAGCAATCTACTCAGGCTTTTAATGAGGCAATAGTGATTCACTTCTCCTACAGATAAATATAAAAGATGAATGTGGTGTCGTTTCGGTTCTTTTGTGGCATAAAGAGGACCCACAATCTCATCACCGTCAAGACCATACACCATGAACGAAAAGTCCTGGTTGTCTTGTTCAAACCTATGGATCTCGGTTAAGTCCATAGGGAACGATACTCGAGTTAAATTTAACGTTTGTTTCAATTCATTAAACTTGGCCTTGTACTTTCCCGGCCAACAACCATTATGTTGCACCGGCTGCAAAAAGGCAGCCACAGACCACAGAAAGCAATCATTGTCAAGATTCTTTATATTCACCACAGCCTTTTTCAAAGCTATGGCTGGTGGTGTTTCAATATAGCTAGACCCAGCGTTCAACGGGTTGAATTGACAAATGTTGATTTGCAAATGATGAATTTTGTCTAAGGCAAGGCCACTCGGTCCTTGTTGCAGTTTATCAAATTTTGATAGCAAGGCATTCACCACGTGGGTTTCATACCACTGTTCCAAATTATGGGCTATGAATAGCTCTTGCATTTTACTGCAAATATAAAATGTCTCTTTATGCTCTACGTCCTTCTTTTTATATATGAAATCGCACACCAGTTCTGTATTCACCTTTAAAGCCGTATGCAACCTTTGCGCTGTGCAAATTTCAATTTTGAAAATTTCAAAACAGGATTGTAAAAATTCTTTGGGAATCAAACTTTTTCTAACATTGACCACACGACCAGAGCACACACGTGATTTGAAACAACTGTTTAGGGGTTCCCAACTTAACGTATCCACAGCAGTAAAAGACATTATTTTGAAAGAACACTCTCACCTGAGTTTTCAGCTGTAGACTGCTTGACAAGGGTTCCACTCTAAAGCCACTTGGTTTTCAACTGTATTTGCTGTAGCAGTGAACCCTTTTTTTTCTCCAAATATCTAAAAAGAAATAAAATAAACCACCATAAGTATAACCATTCCATATAGTTTATGCATTTCATAAACAAAACAAAATCAAGCAGGTTATATATTAAAAAAAACAAATCTCACCTTGACGTGTAATGCTTTGCTATATTCTCGTCTCGTGGGCTAGTGTGGAAATGGTTTCCTTTTCTGTCTTTCTCTCTTTCTTTAATATCGTTCACACACACGACAAGTAGGCTATACCGGTTATCTGCAAACAAATAAATAAATAAAATCATTAATTACCTAATCAATAAATAATTGCATGTATTTATATAAAATCAATAAATATATAAATGAATAAATATATACCTACCCCACAACAAGGTTAAGTATTTTCCACCAACACCAACACTGTTAAACAAGGCCAAGTGTTTCACACAACGCTGTAGCGTGTTCAAAAGTAGTCACATAAGTGCGAGTGGAAATGTCAGCGACATGTCTTTATATATGCTACGTTGCATGTATAATCTTTTTTCCCACGCTTTGAACATTCTCTTATCGTGCACGTGGACAGCTAACGTCCCAGGCGAACACCTGTGCCGGATCAAATTTCACATGAACTTGCATTTTGTCACGTACGAAGCAAAAGAGGATGTGACTTGTTAACAGTTATCGCGCATGTGGACAGATAACACCCAAGCGAACACCTGTGGAAGATCAAATGTCACATGAACTTGCATTTTGTCACGTACGAAGCAAGACAGGATGTCACTGGTTTAGCCTACATGTGGTTTCACAAATGTGTGTGCATGCCTTTCGCACTTCCCTGCCAGCACAATGGTCAGATTATTTCACCTTCAAGCGTCTTGGTCATTTTTTCCATTGCACTTGTTGTCAAGTCAGATCAATGCCTTCCAATAAGCTCAAATGACCTTCACCTCCTGTAAGTTTGTTTTCTGTACTCGCTTCGACCAACATAGAATCAAGTTCTCATCACCGTTTACACGTTAAAGGTAAAATATCAGAAAACGCATGCTCGCTCTGTCATACACCGACCAGCCGAAATATCAATTGATCTATTGAACACAGCCACCATGGTCAGCGACAGGTTCGTTGAAACACACACCCAGCCGTATCGTCTCTCTCAACCACCACGCTTCATGGACATTATAAACAGGTAAAAAAAAAAACAGTTTTTTTTTCAATGTGTATGGCGTTAGTCCCTTTGCGAATTTTTTTTTGGAAAACAATATCTACTACATTTGAAAGGGGGCGTTAGCCCGAGTCCTAGGACACCTCGTACACGTCTCTAGCGTTATTGGTTCGTGAGATATCGGCAAAAATCACAAAAAACACGTGTTTACCCCAAAATCGAGTTTCCAATTTTATTAAAAATTATAACGTGTGGTCCATAGCAAAGAGGACATCACCCCGAGTCCTTGGACCTGTCGAACACGCCTCTAGCGTTATTGGTTCGCGAAATATAGCAAAAAGTTCAAAATCACGGTTTTACCCCAAAAAGACCGTGTTTCCAAATTTTCATCTTTTCGACACCGACATTCCCGTAAAGAGCGCAACGAGACGAAAAAAACGAATCCAAGCACGCCCTCCTAGCATGGCTCCTTCCATTCCAAGGTCGCAGGGGCTCACAACTTGCTAAGTGGAGCAGCTCCCCCTTACCACACTACTGCAGGTTTTCATCCTAGAGACTTGAAATTTATTTTGGGGGTAGAGGGGGTAGGGACCATTGATTTACGTTAAACAATTTTTTTTGTAGAGTTCCTAGTTTCCAAAATATAGGATTTTCAAAATTCGAGTGTTTTCAAAAAAATATAAAAAATAAAAAAGTTTTATTACAAAAAATAAAGGTCATAAAGACTGTTCGTTTGAGCCATGGCACAACGTTCTATCATGTTTGGTTTTCAAACTATCGCCTACTTTCGAAAACAAAAAAATTCAAAGAATTTTTGAAAAATATAATACATTGTCAATAGGAAAGAGGACGTCAGCTCGAGTTCAACGACACCTCATATGTCAACATCCGACCATGGGTTCGCGAGATATCAGCTTGGACTAACGCGGCGGCCATGACACTATTTAGAAACCGCCTTACCCCCCTACTCATTGATATTTGTTTCTGTACCTATCATTAGCAATATGTGTGACATGTCTCATTATATCATGGTGTGTTTAAACTGTATCACTTCACATTCCTGCCTCGAAATGTATCTATAGTGATATCCTGCTTCTCTTTTTGAAAAGAAGCATTAATGTCATATTTCGTATCCCGATAACTGACAGAGATACGTACGCAATATGTTGGTTTATATATAAATTGAAAGTCAATGTAGTTTGTCTGTACTTTGGATATAATTAAACAAAATACTTTTCATTGAGGGTTCATCTAAAAGGGGGGCTGGGCCTTCTAAGAGACAGTTGTTTTCAGTGCTTCCTCACGGTCAAAGTATATTGCCAATGCATGACAATGCGCAATATCGAACAATATACACTGACGTTCTTGAAAATTGCCAAGCCTGGAAAGAAAGATCTGAATGAATCATATCTCGTAGGATGCGTAGAGCAGTAAACCAGCAATAGCCTAAGTGATTAAGACTGCAGAAAGATGGTATAGGCTACACGCAGGATCAGCAGTGCCCTAATTTGTGTGACAGGCGAGGTGAGTGTTACGTCAAACTTAGTCTGTAATTTGTACTCAAATGAATTGGAAACGTGAAAGCAAGTACCAGTAGTCGACGCTTCGTCGACGTGAAAGGGCGCATTATCAGCATGTGAGTCAATAGGCTGAAATTATCGGTCTACGGGAAACCATCAAATTGTCCTCATGGCCATAATGGACCGTATTTATTCGTCCACAGTGTTGACTCCTAGCTGGAGCACTGTAACGGGTGTGAACCTGTCTTCGTCGAGGGTTTGACGTTTTCTGCTGCGGGCTGGACTCTTGACACGCATGTAATTTTATCGGCTTCCATTGTTCAGGAACTACAAACGCCTCAAATGTGCAATGGGCAAACGTACGCCGCCACTGGCGTGCTGAGTTACAAAATGTAGTGAGCTAGGGTGAGTCCCGCCTCAACCTGTTCTACGGCAATGGCCACATACGTATTCGACGCAACAGTGGTGACGGCGATCTGGAAGCATGGATCGTTGAGTGGCTTGGTGGACAAACGCCAATTTTGATGGTATGGAGTGCCATTGGATATCGAATCATAGGGCAATCTGAACAGTAACCGCTCTTTTAGAGCTTGAGGCGTTGCCTCTCTCTCAGGCAATAATTAACCAAGACAATACCCGGCCTCATGTGGCGAGGAAAATGCAAGCCTTCTTAAAAGAACGACATATAGGCCTACCACTACTTCCATGACCTCCTCGTTCGCCTGACAAGTCTCCCAAAAAATATGTCTGGGATATGGTAGATCTACAATTTGTACGTCACGATCCTGTAGCAATCACTTTTGATAATTTTCGAAATCACATACAAACTGCGCGAAAGAAGATTTTTAAGGAACTCATCCAGGCCCTATTTCCTACTTGCCATGACGTTCACAGGCTCTGAATGTAGTACACTGAATTCTCAAGGTCAGAGATCATGTATATTTCTCTAATCCGAAACATGTTGTTATTGGCATGTAACTTATCATTGCTACAAGGTTCATTTCAATCACATGTAATATGGTTTCGCAATTTTCACAAACGTTATGTTCAACTGTAACGTATATGTGGAAAATCCCCAGCTGCATTCGGACGAGCCACCGCTGATAAAAGAACGTTATATACTCGTTTCAGATCACTGCAAAGAAATGCCTATTAGTTTAATATCCGTGTGTTTGTATGTATGAATGATCACGCATCACATGAAGGAGGTTGGGTTTGTTATCATGAATGTTGGCAGTGGTGGCTTGTGGGCCTCGACAAACTTTTAAAATTGTTCACCGCGTTTATGCCGTTGAATCGCATTAGGAATTGATAGATCTTTTTTTCTTTTTTTGTAATATAGCTATTTACACAATTATTGCCACCTTCAACATTTTTGTGTCAATTTGAACATAAGATTTTCAACGACTATGCTATGTTACTCACGAATCATGAACGTCGACCAAAACATGATCAGCCGGTCATGACTTATTAGCTATGTCTACTATATATAATCGCAATCACCATCAGTAGACACGGAATACATTACAACCATTCGGATATCAGTTTAAAGTTTTGAATAAAATGTTAGCTCATGATGTGAAACAAGCAAACGTGAAATAGAAAGGATATATTCAGCCTACAAATAAAACAAAGCAACAATTAGGAGAAAAAGGGCCCTGAATGCAGAAATACACAGCTCATTTTATCGTATTAACGTGTCTCGCACATAATTTGTTTCACTTGTTTGGTATAAGATGGCGTGTGGTGGATAATGATCCCAACAATCGAACTTCCCCCTTCTTGGCAGATAATGATAATGCTGGAGTCTGATTTATACCTGTGCAGTATGTTAAGACGGAGTTTAATTCTGGCTCTGGTATAACGTACAGTGGGGTCTCCTTGTAGGGCTGTCTGCCTTGCTAATGC
The DNA here is from genome assembly GCA_946902985.2 of Meconema thalassinum. Classification (NCBI taxonomy): domain Eukaryota; kingdom Metazoa; phylum Arthropoda; class Insecta; order Orthoptera; family Tettigoniidae; genus Meconema; species Meconema thalassinum. Next base: position 1,162,072,332 of record OX336389.2, on the reverse strand, counting down.
CGGCTGGCTTTTTCCGCCTGTGTCAGTGGCCGTTGCAAAATATTAAGCCCAGTAATATACAGTACAGCAAGCTCGTTGGTGAATGGTTGATGAAGACGTAGGCCTCAAAATACGGTCTTGGTGTCTTTCCCGCCAGCCAAATGTAATTACTCTAATACATCATCTGCATGGCAAATACCGCCGGTCTTAACATTATATCGCGGACGATCTAATCAAGTTGCATTAACATTCACAGAAAATCTGCCAAGTAAGGCGAGGCAGGCAGCTGCTAGCGAGGCACGGCCAGCCCGTACTGTGCTCTGAGTGCCCTAATGCGTGGTTATGCATTCAACCACCAGTGCTAACACGAACTTATGACATGTCGTAACATACAGTCACAGCGTCCAACGCAATTTCGAGACGTGGGCGATGAATTTATATGCATATATGATGGGTTAGCCACTTTATTTTAAAATTTTCTCGTACTAGTTTCATGCTTACCGATATTGTTTAAGCGTAAGTTATGCTGCATGTAGAAATGGCAGCGGGCTTTCTAATCCTGCATGTGGAAATGGCTAAAATGAGTCCTTATTTTTCAAAATGTTTCGTCTGTTCGTTGACTTGTTGGTACTATATGCAATTTTTAGCTGAATGCTTTCGTCTAAGATCGGAATCGGAAAAGATCCCTTTTAATTGTAAATAAGGTACCAATCAAACATTTTCCTCCACTGACTGTGCGAAGTTCGGGGTGCAAATATAATCAGGATGGTCCCTGACAGAACTAGTATTTAAAACGGGAGTGCCACAAGTTGCAGCTTCACAGCCTGCTAACTTAAGAGTTTGAGCTACGAAAATGGGTGTCCGTATTGTACATGTAGAAACATGCATCCCATTGACAACCAATTATTAACAGATTTGAGTGCGTTATATACCAGCACATAGTAAGAATATTATTTCTTGCTATACTTCAGATAATCTTCAATCATTTCCATCGTGAATATACGCCACAAAACAGCTTTCGACGAATTCTTGGCAGTGAAATTTAAAGCACGAAAGAGGATGGTTCCGATGGAAACTATGTAATATACATAAAATTAAGCTTCCTGATTTCCTGCCAAATTTTCTTCCTTTTGTTTTTATTATAATCACTATTATTATTAGACTATTATTATTATTATTATTATTATTCTTATTAAGGGCATCTAGAACCAGATTACGTCTTGTTACATTTTGCAGTGAACGTCGTTTACTTTCAAGCCCAGAATTCCAAAAGTTCTTCGTGAGTGAGCCTGTTTGAGCACCTCTGTCCAAGAGACACTGTGTCTTCTTTCGGTTACTCTTATCGGTTTAGCCCACTCGTCACTATATTTTTGCGGAAGAGATCTCTGCCTGAGGGGTCTTCCGGTATGATTTGTAGCGTTTGGAGGGTTTCTTTGTGTCTCTGAACCAGGACATCTTGGATTTGTAGTTTCAATAAAATAATGAAAGATCGTTTTAGTTAGCGTGTCTCCGTCCACTGATTGTGCAAGGATAGTTGGATGGATGGACGAACGGACGAATGGACGAGGCTCACGGAAACTAGTCAGTTGGCACCATAGGTATCAAGATTTTGAGAAAAGGTGGTTTTCATTTAGGCAAAATATGCGTAGCCTACATTCTTCAGAAAAGAAAGCTGCACGAACACGCCGATTCAGTAAGAAAGTATGGAAGGGGAGGAGCCAACATCTTGAATTTCTTTGGTTGAATTGGGCATCCATCATGTAGACGGTGGTGGTGGAACATCCAATTTATCTGACCGCCATGATCTAGATATTGACTTGATATTGATCGTTAAGTGCACGTTAAAGTTTGTTTAAAGCTGTACGATTTTGGGGTACGTAGGCCTATTTTACTCCGGGTAAAAGACTGGGATCTATTCTCGGCTCTGTCAAGAAAATTAATTCTTGTCAGAGGGAAGGAACAGGGTCAACCTCAAACGCAAAAGTGAGAAGAGGTAGTTTTTATTCTCACCTCAACCATACTGTAAATGATTATCCATGGTATATTTACTTCTATTCCAAGCGAATGCCGGGTGGGTCTGAACGTTAACATGTAACCACCTCCTTATCTCATCGTAGTTTCAATTATAAATACACACACTACTAAAGATACAGACAAATTTAACACACATCCAAGGACACAGTTGATGACCTCGATGTCTATCCCTTAATGAAACAACAACAACAATAAACAAGCATCATGAGAGGTAATTTTGGTCAGCCTTAGGCGGCAAGTATGCCTATGAATTGGTCAGTAGGAGCTCATCTTGCCACAAGTTATATCATGGGTTGCGTCATTTACCAAGAATGTTAGTAAAGTTACGACCCTCGTGATAAAAGTATTTTCATCACCACCAGAGGAAGTAACAAAACAAAAGTGCTAACGTAGTACGTAAATGCCATCTGTGAAGTACAAGCACCAAATTAAGGAACCACCGACAGCGTTTTCTAATTTGAACTGCACGCTACGCAGGCTCTATCTTTAATGCCCCATCTACATTATGTAGCTCTCCATCACGACTCCCACTTGGAATAACAATGAATGGAGCTTTGATTTATGAATACCTCACAATATGAAAATTACATTTTGTAATAATTCCGCGTTTGAAGTTCCATAACGAAGCTGTGTGAGACAAAGAGGGGTGGGTAGAGGAGGGGGATGGAGATTGATTGGTTTGATTCGCATTATTGGTGCCATTGCCATCTAGTCCGCGATTCAAACTCTCGCTTTCCTCTGTATTCATTTTTGTTGCGTTTTATTTTCATTAATGTACACATTGTTTGTGGCTCATCGTTACATCTCCATAGTGGTCCTGATTTACATGAACACACAAATCGAAAGATACCACTCTGGGCGGGATGTTCATTGTAAGCTTTGCTAGTTTCGTTATGAGAACACAGTGTACGTGACATTGTCCGTACTAAATTTATATGCAGGGTATCGATCGCTAGACACAATAGCTTAAAGAGTGGATACTGCATATTGAGTCAATCGTTAAATTCACGTGGCTCCACATTATTGTTTTCATAAAAATGTACATTCCAGGAGAAATAATTATGACCTAAAGCAGGGTCAGAGAGGAAATTTGCACGCGTGAAGAGCCAATCATATCGGTTTTACCTTGCAACCGAGCAACACACTACGTCTTCACAAATGCTTTGAAATACAGTGTATGGAATGCACATGTGAAAGGAAGGAACATTGTACTTAGTACAGTATTTTAATGCATAGTGAAACCAATGAACGTTAGAAGACAGCATCATTGGAGTAATATCTACGAGTATAACAAAACCTATGTCAGCACGGAGATTCTTGGGCTGAATAGTAGTTGAAGTAATAGTCACTGTTCCAAAAATGAATTATTTGGAAAACTTAGGCAACATTTCACCCATCAGCGAACACGTGGCTGATGATCACTTTGTCTCGAGCACATGAAGGAAACATAACAACAAGAATAAGACTATATTATTGTATTCCTAACAAAATGCTAACAACTCTACAGCAAAGTTACATATGATTCCAACACACGTATTCGTACTAAACATTATAGTCCTATGATGTCGCCTTGTTTCCATGGCTCATGTGAGAACCAAGGACAGCCCATTCATCAGCCGTGTGTACTTTATTGTATCTAATGTATGCATTCAATTGGGGCTAGGATTTGAAAACAGTACCGAGAGGTCAAATAATGCACAATTCTGGTGGTAGGTGGTGGCTATAGAAGATTATCACAAGGCGATCCTACGACAATTTGAATATCTCAGCTTTCACTTCCAACAATTATAATGCGATTTTATACACGTTTCCCCAGGCTAAATATATTCAGGCAATGTAGAAAAGAGATTGTAGTTGATTCATTTTAGAGGCTTGTGACATCTTGGTTATCAGGCCCATGTATTTCGATGTGTGTTGAATTTGTCTGATAACCTGTATTCCTGTGATGAGTGTAGTAGTGTGTGTAGCTGTAGTAGGGACAGGGAAGGGGTGGTTACCCGGGACTTGGAATAAGGTACTATCCCGGCATTTGCCTGGAGAGATTTTGGAAAACCCGGATAGTCGCAGTCAACGTCGAGATTCAAACATACCTTCTCAAGACTTGATATAGCTGCCCTCGTGGTCGTGGTGAACGATGTAATGAGCACGAGTTCTTAGTTAAAGTTGTTACGGCAGTAAGGTCAGGCTGTAATATTTTGTTGTTACTGTTTATATCTATAAATAAAGTAAGCTTTCTGTCTGAACATTTGGAACTTATATCTAAAACTTTGTACTGTATTTATATTGGATGAACTGAATAAGCAAATATATCTTGCGATTGAATCTTGTCTGTTTGTCTGTTTTTCTGAATGTCTGTTTGTCTGTTTGTTATGGATTGGCGTCAGAACTACTGGAGAAAAACACATCAAAATTCGTATGTGAGTAGAAGGCAGCCCCGAAATAGTCTAAAACTAGTCTGCAAATGATTTAGCATATGCGCCTCGTGGGGTGAGGGTGACTTACGGGAAAATAAAATCTCAAATATGTCCGTTAATATTAGTGTTATGATAATATTAAACAGAGCAAAAGTTGTAGGCAACTGTATCTTTGGTCTTTTATATTTATTTCGATTTTATCAAACGTTACTTAATATTAATATTTAATATTTTGTAATTTTTTCTAAAGCTCTATTTCATCACACGAAGTGAGATAAATCTATTTTAAGTTTCGTGTTTGTGATAAAGAATTTGATTCCATTTTTTATTGATATCTTTGGACAAAATTCGTGATGTGATTTTGAGTCAGATTTAATACTCTCTGTGTGACTTTTGCATGTGAGAGCTTGAATTTATATGCCATCATCAGAGGTATAAGGTTAATTTCCTTCGTTTATATATCTCTTTATTTTAAAATGTTTAATCTTTGGCAACAAAGCGATTCGTACTGACAGTTCTGACCTGTTTATTGTCCTTAGTTTATTTTCTAATATGGTAGTATCTATGAGCCGGCCCCGTAGTGTTGGGGTAGTGTGCCTGCCTCTGACCTGGAGGTCCCAGGTTCGATTCCCTTCTCCATCAGGGATTTTAGAAACTGGCGTGAGGGCTGGAACGGGGTGCACTCAGCCTCGAGAGGACAATTGAGTAGCTGTCTGACAGTGAGGCAGCGCCCCGATCACGAAAACCAAGATTAACGGCCGAGGGGACCCGACGCGCTGATCACGCGTCACCCCAATATCTGCAGGCCAAATGGCTGGGCAGCGGTCGCTTGGTAGGCCTAGGCCCATCATGGGCTGTAGTACCAGGGGTTAGTATCTAAGAGAGAAACTTGTGTATTTCGTTCGGCTGAAAGGGTGGTTAACATATTCTCTGCAAATATACCACAACTTCCCCGCCAACGACGGGTAGAACAGCTGGTTTTATCGGTATATGGACAATTTGCCGAAGGGCATAAAATGGCTGAGTGTGACCTAATTGATTAATTATTCGTGCAATAGCCAGATTATTAATTATTACTTTAATAGTGATCACACCACTTGTTAATTTATTTTATTATCTTAGAATTACCTTCACAGCATTAATCTTCTCTTAAATGGAAATTAAATGAAACTATATTCAATTTTAGTTCATTGGGAGCAAGTTAAGCAAACTGGCGTCTGATGAAGATTTGGTTGTAATGAAAGACTCTGCCGAAATATTACAAGCTAACCTGTTACATCGTGAGAGCAGGTATTTAGGGAATATGGTATGAAACTCAACATTTCGAGAAACGGAAACCCTGTCGGTAGGAAAGAAGCCCAAGAAAATAGGATGCTTAGTAGGAGGAACTAAAGCCTCCGTGGCTTAGGCGGCAGCACGCCGGCCTCTCACCGCTGGGTCCGTGGTTCAAATCCCGGTCACTCCATGTGAGATCTGTGCTGGACAAAACGGAGGCAGACAGGTTTTTCTCCGGGTACTCCGGTTTTCCCTGTCAAAATTTCATTCCAGCAACACTCTCCACTATCATTTCATTTCATCTGTCATTCATCTAATCATTGCCCCAGAGGAGTGCGTCAGGCCTCGGCAGCCGGCACAGTTCATATCCTCGCCGCTAGATGGGGGCTTCATTCATTCCATTCCTGACCCGGTCGGAGACTGGAAGCAGGCTGTGGATTTTCATTCAGTAGGAGGAACTAAATAGGAATAGGTAGACCATTTTAACTACTTGGGCTATGTGGTTTCTTTGAATGGTACTATAGTGAAAGAGATGGGGTCAAAGGGCAAAAAACTTAATACAGTTAGTTCCTAATTGCGATCATCCTTAATCGGCAAGAAATAAGTTATTGTAGCGCTGAAACCCGTTCCATATCGTTCTGTATTTAGACCGATGTTGCTGTATAGGGCTGATAGGTGGGAGGAATCAGTATCTCTCATACATAAGCTACAATACTGATACAAGGGTAACATGAATGATATCTGGGACAAATAGATGGGAGCAATGGCAGAAAGGTGCTAGGAATAAAGTGAAAGACTATGGTAAAAGGAACGCTTTAGATGAAGCTGCTAGTATTAGCAGACTTGGATTGTGGGGCCTTGTGATGAGAATGGGGAAAGGGAGATATCCTAGAAGGTTCATGAACTATGTTGTAGAGGTTAAGAGGTAGACCTACGAGGAGATGATCATAGTCAGGGGTTAACGATTTCAAGGAGTAGATGCTGAGGAAGCTGCAGTTCTAACTACTATTTGGGATTCATGGAGGTGACTCGTTGGTAAACAGGGGTTTGAAGACTAGACTTGGCGCAGAAAAGAGCATCAAATAAAAATGTAACTCATTGTCAGCTGCCTTCAGTTATGCATTTATTCAAAATCCCCTGCATACTCATGACAAGAGGGTGAAAGCTGATGGAGTAACATACTTATTCGTCTTGGCATTAAAAGCATGCCCGGTAGTACCAAAATCTATTCTTCATTGGGACCAAGAGAATTATTATGTTGCATTATTTGATATCTTCCGGCAATTTCAGATTATTATTTTGGGCCTATAACCTAGATGTTAGTCCCCTTAAAACAACAATTATCATCATCATCATCATCAGATTATCATTTAATATTGCTATTCTTTAAGGAATGATAGATTATTTTTTACCAACTTTATTAATGTCATTAAAATTCTCTACATTGTTCCTAGATCACAGTTAAATATGTTAGACTTCGTTCATGGCCAAATAACCCGACCTGAACTCCAGACTTGGGAGACGAGTGACCTCAAACCCAACAGTCGCGTTGATGGTCCTTTGATGTTTCTGTAGTTTCCCATTTTGAATTCACGTAAATTTAAATTTACTTTCTAATAGAACACTGCCATCCTCCTCTTTGCCCAACTTCAATCCTATTTATCAAGTCAATCTAGCATTAACTATTGTTAACATACAACGTTGGCATCAAAAATACCTTCCAGCCGTATAAACCACTTTCCGGGCAGAAACTCAGCTCACCTCTTATCAAACTATTAAAGTGAGAGAGGTAGTGGATGAAAACACACATTAGCTCATCTATCACATCCATTTGTTATTTTTAAGACCATTTGAATGCTGTCACGTGAGCTCAGCTTATCCAAAATGCGAGGTGATTATCTTATCATTTTAGGGTACTCATCCTGAAAATAAAGTAAATCTCATTGATTATATTACGTGATTATTTGGACGTCTGACATCTGCTCATGACGAAGAACTTTGTGTTTGGGCACAAGAGCAACCATTGATATGGAATGTGCTGAAATAATTACAATAGTAGTACCAGCATTGTCAATTTATAAATTGCCTGTCCCACGAGAATAACATCCCTGTCTCCTTCCCCACAGAGGGTAATTTCCTGGTGTAGCTTGAAATCCCTTCTGCCTCCCGATTTTGTCGGACTAAGGCCCCATTATTACGGCGTTGTGGCACGTTCATGTGAACACTGACTTAGCCGGGTAAACAGCTCATCTCACCAAGTGGGCGGAAGAATTAAATCCTCACAACAAGCACTCCCCAACGCCCTCCAATTATGCCTTTCGTACACGTATTCAAAGCTCAGATAAATCCCAAGGAAAGCATAAATTCACATTAATCTTACAGGATTAGGAACTACCATTCCTGTTCATTTTCAGCCTCGCACTGAAGAACAGAACAACAAAGTGAGAAGGCTCTTCTACAATCTTCCAAGTACAAAGTTCGTTGTTGACTATTATTCATGGTTATGGTGGGAATAAACATCAGCTTGATGGTACACCACGGAGTTTCCCTCATTTGCTTGTTTAACGTTTAATATCATCCATGTGACACATTCTGCTTCTCACATGTTTTCACACGCTCGCTAGATTAATGTAACCTACTGCCACCAGGGTTCGCTACCTAAAATGAAGTGGAAGTATGAAACTGGTGTAAAACCGTACAAACTTTTCGTTGTTTCTTCTTTTTATTCCACTTCTTGAGACAGTTTTATTCCCCAGTTAGAGAGAGGCTAAGGGCCTTCATTTCTATCCCTGTACGCCCTAAGGCTGCTGTTGCTGATTGTCTGTAGCATACAACTGCAAATGATGAAACAATGATGTGAGGTACTTTGTATTACTGCTGGCTGTAAAATATGGGTTCTTGTAGATAGTGCCCACGTGACCGGCTACATCAGTGAGAAGCAATTCCTTGCCGATGGGCAAACCCGGAGATTTCATGCTTACCTCTACCCACGAAAATGCGTATGAAGGTCTCTGCCAAGCTCTCGGTATCCTATGCTACTTTTATCTGCTTTTCTCTTAAGGGCACTATAATATTGTCCATACGATAAGAAAACATGAATGGGTAGAAATATATTTGCTGTTCTACGAGCTGCAAACTGAAACTTCCGTTGTTTTTACGTTGATTCGGATATCATTCAAGGCCTTGTTATGCTGTTGGATTAGTCAAGTGACATGGGTATCGGTTCTTCCTGTATGGTGCAAATCTGAGGCATACAGGATCCTGCACTGTAGTGCCAGATGATTAAATAGCACGAAAATTCTATTTAAATATTGTAACTTCGCTTGGCCGCCATGATGGTTTTGACTAAACAGGTTTTGAAATGTCACATAGGTGCATTTATCATAGTATTCTCCATCAACTTACAGAATTTCAGGGTGATATGGAGCCGTTTCGGAGACATATAATGCCGGTGAAATAATTATAGCAGCCGCCATGTTAGATTGGTGAAAAGTTACAAAAATTTGAAAGGCATGGTCAAGGTCGGACGAGGCAGTAGTTTGTCAGTACCAAGTTCCATGGAAATCTCTCCAGCCGTTTAGATGTATTATTTGAGGACACAGATTACACCCACACACATAGTATACGTATTCACAAACACGGGCAATACGTGATCTCATAAATCTATTTCTTCATATGATAAAAATAAGCTAAAAAGGATGCGTTGGAGAGTAATGAACGACTAAATCTATCACATCTTTTAATTTCTCACGCTTTTCCTCCATTCATAAATACAGTAGTAGATGACGTTACACATGCTTCACTTCTTTCACATATTGCTCATTGCGTTATCAAGTGCACAGGATGAATATCAGAAAAGTGGATGGAGTATTTCATAAATTTAACACACAGTATCTGTATTCTAAATGGGTACTCAAAGTAATGTTCAAGCTCTTCCACAATACTGTAACATGTGGGCTTCCAGGCAAAATAGAGCTTAACCTGCGCGCGTATAGGCTATCAGTGACATTGCTGGTCAGTAAAAAGGTACAACCCTGCGCACAGTACCCACCATGAGCGAGGCTCACAAGACAAAAGGGGAGGTGCGTACAACAATGGATGTCAAAACTATGTTTCAAGTGGGGTGCATGGAGATCAAAACAAACTCTACACAATAACGATTCATATTAGGAAGAGGTGTTGTGAGCCACCGGTTAATGAGACAACAATGGATCCTAAATAAAGCTTGCTTCAACTTGCATTGTACCGTAAAACTGAGCAACGTTATGTATTATTAATTTTGATCTAATGTTCATCTAATGGAATGCCACCATTTAGACCCATGTAGCCCCTTTCCTTTAGGTGCAGTCCCTCTCATGTCACCATTGTTAATAAGTAATAATAGATATGTTCATTTCTTTCGGGAATATTTCCTGAATCCTTCAATTCAGAACAATGGATAGTCTACATAAACATTAGGACACAAACAAAAAAGGAATCAGAGAAAATCTCAGTATAGCACTACAGTACTACTTGGATCCAAGCTCTGTGAACTTGCGAGGTGAGGGTAAATAGCAGGGAAGGGTCAGGCGAGAAGAGAAGGGGTCTGTCAACAGCTCGCCGTGATATCTGGTATTCCTTTCTATTCCAATACTGCTAGCATAGGGCCGTTGCTCAAACCACCGTGGTGTTACGAATGAGTGAGTGAGTGAGTCACCGAACAATGTATTTGGTTCTGTACTATGCACGGACCGAGAAACCTCATCATTCGACAACACCATTTCTCATAGTCCGCGATGCACATTCCTCTCAGGTTCACGCAGCTTAGACCCGAGCAGTATGTATTAGTAATTTTAATGATATCAGTTGTTCAAACATATTTGTTTGGTTGGTTAGTGTAACTGAGTTTGTTCTGGCTTGCGTGTTAACTATGTGTAAGTGGGGCATGCGGATTGCATTCAGAAGAGGGAGAAGGGATGGAAGGGGAGAAGGAGGAAACGTGTTTATTGGGTGCTTGGCATGCCCCACGCTGGGCGCCTGTTTGTGACAGTTGACGAGAGGTGAATAGTGAGAGATAATCTGGTGCAAAACTTTCCTCCTGATTTGCTGCACTCTATGTTATGTTACTTTCATCACGTCCAGAGTGAGATAATTCATTCTGCACATTTCAACTTGTCACTAGCCTAATGGCCCGCAACGAATCATAAGCCTCAGTCCTTACCAACCAACATGTTGATAATTCTTACTCTACTTTTGACATTTTGAACAAGTTGTTCCATAGGAACCAAATGGTCTAACATTTTACTTTTGCAATGCAATGCTCATTAGTATATTTAACATTGCTATGTAGTAAAAATAAATACAAATCGTAGGATGATATTTGCACCATACAGAACACTGGTGGTAGTCTAGCACGCGTTAATACTGAAGTCTACATTGGTGAATATGAAACAGGAAAACGCATGCTGTACCACATGACCCAAAACATTACAGTGATACCCAATGTTGTCGTACGCTTATTTGTTGTTGAATCATTCAGGGGCTTTGCAACATCGTGGTCATGTAGCCCCGTGTACTTGTGTGAGTGTGGGATTTGTCCGATAACCTGTGTTATTGTGATGTCTGTATTAATGTGTGTAGTTGTAAGTGAGATGAGGATTGGGAAAGAGGCGGCCGTGGTCTTAATTTAGGAATCATCCCGGCATTCGCCTAGAGTATAAGTTGGAAACCAAGAAAAAGCACTTCCAGGATGGCTGAGGTTGGAATCGAACCCACCTCTTCTCAGTTTTGCCTCACGGGGTTGAGTGTAACCCGTTCCAATCCTCAGACCAGAATTAAATGTCTTGTCAGAGTCGGGAATCGAACCCGGGCTTCCGTGGTGACAGCCACGAGTGCTAGCCACTACGCAAGGAGGCAAAGAGCATATTTTTTAAACTACACTATATGGATTGTTGTCATATGAAATTTCTTCAACTCGTTTCTTTGAGATTTTGATAAGTGAAGATTATTTCGCACTACCCTCAATAACAATTACTTGGTGAAAATGCTAAAACAATTATTTTGTCAGTTGTGTATTTACTTCTTAATATCCAAGTATCACTCATTTTTTTTAAATAGGGAGATAATGAATGTTTACCATTTATAATCCAGCATTTTACACAAAACATGGGTTATGATATGTTTTGTGATAACTAATTCTTATGACCAAATACTTCATGGTATTGTAAATATTTGGCAGTTCTGAGTACAATTTCGTCTACTTACAAAAACGTTATTTATGACGGATACAGCGTGTGACTCATAGTGCTTACCACATACTGTATACGATCATTTTCTCGATTTTAAGGTTTACATGTGACGTACAATCACATTTCTTTTAAAGCAGAAATCATTCCCAGAATCAGAAAATGTCACTATACAGTACCTTCTCAAACGAAATGACACTTCTTCCTAAAAGGTGACAACTGTTGCCCCGGAGGTCCGGGCTCGATTCCCGACTCTGACAAGAACTTTAATTCTGGGCTGAGGGCTGGACCGGGGTACACTGAGCCTTGTGAGGCCAAACTATGAAGAGGTGGGTTTGATTACCATTTCAGCCATCTAGGAAGTAGTTTTCCGTAGTTTCCCACTTCTACTCCAAGCAAATGCCGGGTTGGCTTATAACTTAAGGCCACGGCCGCCTTCTTCCCAATCCTGGTCTGTATAAAAGTACACACAGTAATACACCAATCACAATAACACAAGTTGTCAAACAAAATCCACGCGAACCCAAGTACACGGGACTGAATAACCACGATGTCCAAGCCCCTCAACTGAAACAACAACTTAAATGGTCACAAAATATCCAATACTCACTTTGTGTATTTTTCTATTGTCAAGTAGGGCCAGTATTCAGTATAAAACTGAGTTTTTTTTGTCAGTATATTGTATATTTACAGTAAGTACATTTGGTAACTCTATAATATGCATGCAGTATGTTGTTGTATACAGTGACTGACTGCATTTTCTTGACCTGAGCCAGTGGTTTTTTATAGTGAGAAGGCGAGGTTCTTGCTGACCAGGTTGAGCAGGTTTGACTGTCCGATACGGTTTTGCCTTGAACCGGCATCGGGACATAACAATATCCTGATAGGTTTGTTTTGTTACACTAATTTGGTAGCGGTATGGGTGCAAGTGTTTGGATTGGTTGATTGTTGTTTTAATGGGCAAGTGCTGGGATTGTGTAGCTTTATTCACGTAAATTTTAAACGAAACCTTTCTCCTAATCAGAAAATGTCACTGCACCTTCTTAGACGAACACTTTAATGCAATGGGTAGGATGTGATGGAATTGAATAGGCTACTTTAATACAACATTCCAACCTATTCTTCACGTTTCCTTACAGGATGACACAGTATATACGAGCCGACTTAAATGATGGGGACATCAGGTTCCAACGAATGACTGGGCTTTACCTATCAAAATATCAATTCAGAAATAGAGGATGAGAGAAACAAATGGAGGTGTAGGTGTGAATATTAGACCCAGTGTCCAACAAATTCGAGGTAGTGATATAAGTGTCCTGTGTGGATAGTGGGCACAATTCACTCTATCTCAGGGGCTTTCAGACTTGCTGAAAGAAATAACAGTCTGTACCTACTATACATTCATTATTCCCCAGACTGGATGCCCTATGACCTCGTTTAGTTTGTTCCCCAAGTCTCCATTGTCCGACCTACTTGAAACTAAAAATACAGTATGTGCGAATTACCTATCTTTAATTTGTTTTGTTTCCCGACAGAATTGATATATATGGCATCCATTAGAGCGGGGATTCTACAATCGTAAATAAAAGGCAAGTTTCTAGAGGCTATGATTACAAAATCTAAAATGATAAAGGAACTTCTTCCCTCCTAAGAACTTGGAAACCTTACGAGCTAATTTCTTCAGTGTTGCTATGTTAGATTCTATCTAAAATGCTCCTCAATCGGTTACCACGTGTTGAGCGACTGAAGAACACTTTTACATAAAACCTTTCAGAACTGGAAATGTAAATTTCATTTACGAAGTCAGAAAGAAACTATTGCTATTTTTCTCACAAATTCCATAATACTGCAGGTTATATAAAAAGGGGGTAGTCATAATGTCGTCTTGATTCTTAACTTACGATAATCCTTGTAATATTATTATTATTATCATTATTATTATTATATTATGACTACTGTTATTAGTCATTTGGGCCGTCAGCACGGCCGTCAATAGGGCCGTTACTAGTCATATTAAATACCATTTATCAACCAAAATACCAATGAGTCAGGCCTGGATGTATCCTGCTCAGGTCTTGCTGGTGACTGCATAACATACGGGCGAAGTATCTGGGTCTCGGCCTCTTGTGTCCATCTCACAATGACCTACAAGTGATAAAATAAGTGTCCACTAAACTCCCTACTGCTTGCTATTAGACCTTTTGCAGAATGCTTTATTGTTCGTATTTACCAGTTTAGTTTGTGTTCTGCATCCATAAACATAAGTGTATTTGATGTTCCATTCAGATCTCTTCGATGTTTCCGTCTCGTATAAATAAATAAACCTCCAGGGACAGATGCGATCATCCCTTTAAAGACAAGATGTGCGCTCCTGCTGAATGGCAGAGACATATCTATCTAATCCAGAGGATAGCGCGTATTTTGAATGCAATTTTCTTTCTTGGTATCCCCAGGAGACTAGCAGTATTTCCTTTAACACACAGAAACGTCAAAATGAATCACTGATACATTAAGCCGTCAGATCGGATATGGAATTTCAAATATAGTGCTTCACTCCAGTGTTTTCTTTCATCATGAAAACGGGAGCAACAAGCCGATTATAGCTCGGAACTGAAAGGGATACTTCTAGAGACAAGCAACTGATTTCTGTTATGCTTGTTATTTTTGAAACAAGCTTACAACATGTTATCGAGTGATCGACAAGTCAGTGTCCTGGCTCACAAGGAGGCAGCATCAGATCGATCGAATGGTAATGAAACATGCAAGAGAAATGATTCGTGCTTTCAGAGATGGGATCAAGGATTGTCTGTGTAATACAGCCAGGATTTGTTTCAGCATGATCACATATCAAATGATCTGATAAATTAGCACAGTAGTCGGCAAGTGATGGAATTGTTACACTTCACCTTGGAGAGCTTGTGAAAACTCAGGATCGTCTCTTCGGAGATGCAAATCAGCCTTCGAGTTGAAAAACCTTCTTCTTCTATGAAAACCAAGAAGGAATTTACCGCATGTATGTTGGATGGTTGGTTCCTCAGTTTCGGGGATGCGACAACGCGGTCATGTAGCCCCGTGTACTTTGGGTGTGTTTCGAATATGTCTGATAACCGGTGTTAATGTATTAATGGCTGTATTAATGTGTGTTATCTGTAATTCAGGTAAGCACTGCAGACGACCAATTTAAAGTAGATCCTACTTTTCCTTCCAAATGCTACCGTCAACGACACCTAGCTGCGATCTTGGCTGCTATATGCCACCGCAACCGGCAACTGGCGACGAACGTTGGAACGTAATCAATTCTAACCTATAAATTTAGCTTCACATAATTGTAGTTAGTGGAAGATTCTTTAACATGCCATAAATCTATGACATGGGCCCACTGGCTTTACTTCTTCTCTGAAGGAAGGCATACTGAGGGATTTTTAACGCTCTTAAAAATTCCGATGACGTCGGCCGGGATTAAACCCGCGATCTTGGGCATAGAAGCTGAGCATGTTACCAACTACGCCAGCGAAGCTGCCTTAATGCAAGTAGTTTGATACGTTGAAGTTTAATATTAAGCGTCTCGGAATAATCATTAAGAACTACTGTATATTGAAGTCAGCAGTACCACATCAGCGAGCGAGGCAGCGAAGGTAGGCCAAGTCTTGTACGTTGTGCATGAGAGCTCGAGCATATTCCGCTCAACGTATTTATGTGAACAAGGTTCATGCATACAAATCTGCAAACCTCAATACAGGAGCCAAAGATCAAATTTGTATTTGAACAATATGATCGGTGAAGGACAGCCTACATAGCCAATTTTAAATACATGGGAATAGTATTTTTCTTTTTCCATATCATACGATTATTTCACGGAATTAGGGCTATGTTCTACTTACGCCATGTTCAGATATCGCATTTATTCAAGCAATACGCACATGTATGGCACTCATTAGTAAAAAGTAAGGATTGAAAACCTGCCGTGCCTTATAACACAAACACTACCTGCATAGTGATACCTTGAATGTTGTTGTGCCTTATTGGGTTACGAGTCTGCCAGTGTAGTAACTGTGGTCACTGTGACAGCTTGTAAGTTACCGATTTTAACATTTCATCTTTTTCAATATGGCGCTTGCACAACCAGTTTGATATTCTTGTAACTAGAGCTAAAGTTGCAATTAATATCAGACATTTTCTTTATTACGTTTCGTTGTAATCACCTCCAGGTTCTAAAGATGCTAGCCTTACAAACGAAACTAGTCATCCAATTATACCCCTCATGTGTGTGAGAAGTGTTTCACTAAGTAGTGTATACATAACTCATGTATTTATTTCAAGAACTAGGACAATTGTTAATCCCCGCTCAATCTAATTGGATAATTGGATACAGTCCTGTTGACCGACTGAAAAGCTATTCTACAAATAGCCCTATTTGTTCTTAAAAACAAATAAACAGTATATTTAACAATCATTATTATACTTTACCAATATACAGTAATATCAAAATAATAACGAACTAAGAGACCCGTGCTGATCCTCAGCATTCATTTCAACAATCATACAGCACTTCTTTCCATATGCCATTTGCTGTTAGCATATCCTTTTGCTAGAGACCTGAACAGACAGTTACGGTACCTTCGCCTTTCAATTGTAGCCTATTTCCCACACTTTGCAAAACTGTTGAAAATGTAGACTTATGAGATCAATCCGGGCAAATGTGTGTGTGTCTTCCAGTCCTTCTCTCTGTGAGTGCGTCCTACCCAATCACCTCCTAAATGGCTACAAGTATTGAAATCAAATTTGGTATGTGTGGAGATCTATACCAGAACCTGTTTAGGCCATATTTGAAAATAACATCAGGGCTACCAGCTGCTGAAAACTTACAATCGAAATTTGTACTCTACGTTGGATATCTAAGAAGGTATACATTAATGAGAACTCTTCCAAAAATGGCACACATCTTGACCATAATATTTACGATAAAATTGCACAAGCCCGTATATCACAGCGCTGCCAACATGATTCTATGCGAGCAGAAAGGTTCAATGTTTACCTTGATGTAACATCCATACTAATAAAATTGTTTTTTCCAAGTTGTGTTTGTGTGATGTATGATTTAGTACATATGACTGTGCTTATGGTCATCACGGCTACCAAATGTGTATTATTGATCTCAAGTCTTTTGAACCCCAGATTCAATGTCTCTGAATAAGTGTACGGATCAAACTAAGGAGCTAGCACACTGTAATATCAATATATTTTAGTCTTATTTACAGTAGAGGAACTGGTTTAAAAACGGGCTATGGCTTAAATATGGGCTAGTGTATGGTTTAGGTCTGATGAGTGCTGCAGTCGGGTAGAAAGCATGTGAACAGTTATTCTTTGACAAAAGGAGTCTTAGGGGAGCAGTTGGTGGGAATTAGCCGAGTGGTTTGGACGCTGTGATTGTTACGTGTGATTTCGCCGACTTTGTCGTCTTGAAATATTTTACAGGTATGTTTGTTTTATTTTCTGTATAGTGATCTAAGTAACTGATAAACATATTGTTAAGGGCACCAGGTAACTGATGCTGAAACCCTCTATTTTCGTAGATTTCTTATTGAGTAGTATGTTGTAATAAGGCCCAGGGCATCTGAAAGCGTGGCTATGCTATTGGTCTAAATACGGGCTAGTGCCTGTGGTTTAAATATGGGCTAGCCTATATTTAGACCACATTTATGTCCACAAGAAACAGAAAGACTAATCATGGTCTTTTTGGTTTCAGCATGCCCAGAAGTACTCGATTTTTTCTTTTAGAGTGCCATATCCCCTCCAGGGACGTAGGCGACCTGAATTAGAGGGATTAGAGGGATCACTAACCAGGCATCTCGAGCCGGAGTTTGCGTGTGGTAGGGTGGCCAGTTCCTTTCCACTCCTCCTCCTGCCATAGCATCCGGCAGGTTCCCATTTTTCATCACGAGGCTGGGAGACCTCGTACCAGACCATACCATACCAAGACTTTTAAATTCTTGGCAGAGCCGGGGATCGAACCCGGTACCTCGGGGGTGACAGCCAACAATGCTAGCCACTGCGCCACGAGGTGGTGCAGTGTGTAGTGTGCTAGTGTGGAGAAATATACATATACTTGTGATTACTGCAAATAAACAATCAAAAACCAATTTTAATTTTGATGAAATTTTAAAAGTCTCATGATGTGTTTGATTTCTTAGGTCTGTTATAAAATGTCGCTTCTTAATTTTAAAAGTTAGACGCTTTTTAGTTTTAAGGTTAATATTCTGTAGTTTTCTACATCAAGAAGATTTTTCATTCTCCAATTTTCCTTTTTTTAATTTATTTTCTTGAGATATTGGAGGATAGCCCATATTTAAACCATGCTTTCAATTTGAAATATTTTGAGTTACGAATTAAAACAAATGATTTCAAATAAACGGAATGTGTTTTGAATTTTTTAAGACTCATTTCATAACCCAAACATGCCACAGTTTTGATTAGACATGATACATTTGGATATTTTCTTGCAGGTTAAGCAGTACGACCTATAAACAAAGTGGTAGCCCATATTTAAACCTAAGTCATCAAAGCAAGTGTTACTAACAAAGTTCTATGCACGTTTATATTGTTCGATGTTCAACTCCATGCAACCGCCTTACTAATTTACGGACTTATACATAATTCACGTGCAATGTGTGCCTTAACATCCATAAATATTCATATTTACACAGTCCACGGGACTACCAAATGCCTAGTAACATTCTGAAAGTATTTGAACCCTGGACTCAATTAGGCCCACATACAATCTGTTCATATCAACAGTATGTAACTCTATAAACTACACTGTCTTAATATTGTTACGGCTGTGTGTTTGTGTCATCACTCGCCGCATGAGTCACAACTGCCCCAGGGCTGGGCTGGGCTGTGGCCGCCTCCCGTATTGCGCGCGCCTTATGCAACAGGGCTACTACAGACAAAGGGATAGTCCGGAACATTCGAGACTGGACCAGCGCTGGAAACCTCGAGAAGCTGTGGACTCTGGATGGATCTAGAACCATTTATTGAGTCACCGGCCTGCTATATAAGAGTGACCCGTGAAGCAGTTGTGTGTGTGTTTTACGAGCTAGTGCGAGCGATTATCTTGTGCGACAGAAGTGTGGTGACGAAGTGCTGTGCGAGTTACGAAATCCTGTGACATTGTTTCTCCCAGCTTGTGGACAGCGAAATAGCCTGCAGCAAGTGATCGTAAGTAATTGTGGTCGGAGTACATAAATGAGAGGAACAGGTAGTTTCTGTCAAGGCCACCGTACTCATTAGGACGGATTAACTTCTGTGGTCTGTTGCAAGTGAAAGGGGCCAAGAGCGCATAAGGAAGAGATTAGAGGAAACTGGAATAAGGCTCCTAATTGCTTGTATTTGCTGACTAGTGTAATTTTCTGGCCGCAATAAAGTTAATTATTTCTTTAAGCTGTAATTGGTGTTGTGCTTTGTACCCCCACCGTAATCCAGTTAACATAAGTGCCACTAGGGGGTGGCACGTAACAACTGGTGTCAGAAGCCGGATTACGAACTCAAGCACAACACCTGACGGTCCTGGTTTCAAAACCCGAGCAGGTCATTTTCTCTAATTTCCCTGTGAGTGCATGCCCTTTACAAGACAAACAACTAAAATGGAGGAGAAATTGGCAGCATTGCTAGAAAAGTTAACCGGCATGGAAGACGGCCAGAAGAGGATGGAAGACGGCCAGAAGAAGATGGAAGACGGCCAGAAGAAATTAGCCAAGGACCTGAAGGATGACCTGAAGAAGATGGAAGACGGCCAGAAGAAGATGGAGGACGGCCAGAAGAAGTTAGCAGAGGACCTAACTGCCAAACTAGAAGACGGCCAGAAGAAGATGGAAGACGGTCAAAATAAGCTAGCGGAGGACCTGAAGAGGATAGAGGACGGCCAGAAGAAGATGGAAGACGGTCAGAATAAGTTGACACAGGACCTGAAGAAATTAGAACTGGGTCTGCGTGAGGAAGTCACGGCAGTGGAAAAGAAGTTTGACGCCTTACAAGTGGAAGTTGCCGAGCTGCGCCAACGCCCGCTGATGGGGGTGGAGGAGAAATTCAACGCCTTACAAAAGGAAGTTGCCGAGCTGCGCAAACGCCCACTGACGGGGGTGAAAGAGGAATTCAACGCTCTACGAGAGGAAGTTGCCGAGCTGCGCCAACGCCCGCCCACCGTGACACCGGGAATATCAGGAACGGGACATAGCAGAGTGACGCCCCCAACCTTCGACGGAAAGGTCCCGTGGAGCACCTACTTAAGTCAGTTCGAGGCAGCCTGTTCCATAAATAACTGGAACAACACAGAAAAGGCTACAGCTCTCATTGTAGCGCTGAGAGGGGACGCCCTTAACGTCCTTCAGGCCATCCCGACCGGATCCCAGGACTACGCTTCACTGATCGCACATATGGAGTCCAGATATGGGGATAGCCATCTTCAGCAGGCCTACCAGATGCAGCTCCGGACCCGGGTACAAAAGAACGCGGAAACCCTGCAGGAGTTCGAGATGGACATCGCACGCCTCGTAAGGCTAGCCTACCCAACAGCGCCGGCCGACTTTCTGGAGCAGATAGCGACGCAGACTTTCACCGACGGGCTACGGGACTCGGACACTCAACAGGCGCTGCGTCTCGCGCGCAATAAGACCCTGGCAGATGCGCTGAGCCACGCACTTGAGTTCGAGACGGCAAAGCAGGTATCTAGAATGTGCGCGCGGGTGCGTCAGGTGGACGTTGACGAACCAGCCAAAGCCAACAAGACCAAGCCCCTGGCCGATGAACTGATGGAGGTGCTAGGCCGGTTCTTCAAGAGTCGCAGTACCACCAACAAAAACTTAGCCGAAGGACATCCGGTGAGGCGGCCCGGAAGAGGACTACCAACCTGCTGGACCTGCCGTAAGAGAGGCCACCTGAGCAAGGACTGCGGTGATCGCCGCCGCCAAGAGTTTCCGTCGGGACAGTCAGTCGTAGGGAAACCGCGCGGCCCAGGAAAGCAAGTATCAGCCAGCCATGAGGGGCGAAAGTTGGCTGGTGACAGTCGTCAAGCCCCGGCAGTCCAAGTTCGTGTGACGCAGTTACGGCGGGATAAAAGCAGCCTGATGGTCGACGGAGTCATCAACGGAGTGAGCTGGCCCATGCTAATCGACACGGGAGCATCGAGGACCATCGTCAGCCCCACCGTGATCCCGAAGTGGAGAGTGCAACCCACACAAAGGAACCTCCAGCTAATAACCGCGACCGGAGAGACCGCACCGGTACATGGCGAAGCATCACTGGAGTTCGTCATTGGTCGACGGGCGATAAAGCATCCAGTACTTGTGGCTGACGTATCAAATGAAGTGATCATCGGACTGGACTTCCTGGACCAGAACAACATCATCTTGGATCTGAGTGCCAACACTCTGCACTTCGGAAGTGAGGAACTTGCTTTGCAACCAGCACACGAGGCCGTCACCGCACGACGAGTAAGGCTGAGAGAGGACGTCATCGTTCCTGCCAGGACGGAGGTCAGCGCCGCCGTAATTGTCGACGGAACTGCTGAGGGAGTGGCGGCTGTCATCGAGCCAAAATATGAGGACATCCAGACAAAAGGATTGCTAGTAGCCAAGACCCTCATCAACACGACGTCTCGACCGTACGTCCGCCTGTCCAACCTGAACGACTACGACATTACGGTTCACCGGGACACCAACCTAGGAGTCTGCGAGCCCGTTACCTGGATTGCCCGCATCACCGACACGACGGACGGACACCTGCAGACGGACAACCGAAGAAGACGCACACTGCCAGAAGAACTACAGAAGCTGTACCAAGGATCCCAGGACCATTTAGACGAGGAACAATCACGCCAACTTCAGGACCTGTTACGCGAATTCCAGGACGTCTTCTCTGTGGGGAGCAAAGACTTCGGCAGGACAAGCTTGGTCCAGCACAGAATCGACGTTGGGGACAGCGCACCGATTAGGGCCCCATTCCGACGAGTCCCGCTCGCCAAGCAAGCCGAAGTCGACCGGATGGTAGAAGAGATGAAGGAGCAAGGGGTGATCGAGCCATCCCATAGTCCTTGGAGTTCTCCGGTCGTGCTAGTGAAGAAGAAGGACGGTTCCACCAGGTTCTGCGTGGATTACAGGCGGGTGAATGACGTCACGAAGAAGGACAGCTACCCTCTACCCCGGATCGACGATACCCTGGACACCATATCAGGGTCGAGATGGTTCTCCACCTTGGATTTGAAGAGTGGCTACTGGCAGGTGGAGGTCCACCCTAAGGACCGCGAGAAAACGGCGTTCTCTGTGGGCAGCGGGCTCTGGCAGTTCACCGTCATGCCATTCGGTCTGTGCAACGCCCCTGCGACCTTCGAAAGGCTAATGGAGTCCATTCTGAAGGGACTGCACTGGAAGACCTGCCTGGTCTACCTAGACGACGTCATCGTTCTGGGGAGAAGCTTCGAGGACCACTACAGCAACCTGAAGGAGATCTTGTTGAAGCTACGGGCTGCCCAGCTGAAGTTGAGCCCCAAGAAGTGTCAGCTCTTCCAGAAGCGGGTCCAGTACCTTGGGCATATCGTCTCCGAGGAAGGGGTGCGCACCGACCCAGAGAAGACCGCAGCTGTGAGGGAGTGGCCAGTTCCGAAGGACAAGTCGCAACTACGAAGCTTCCTGGGACTCTGCACTTATTATCGTCGCTTCGTGAGAGGATTCGCCGACATCGCCAAACCTTTACATCGACTGACTGAGAAGGACCAACTCTTCACGTGGACAGCAGAATGCCACAGTGCCTTCGAACAACTCAAGCAGGCTCTGTGCGCCGCGCCTATTCTGGCCTACCCCAGACCTGGAACAAGGTTCATCGTCGATACCGATGCCAGCGACTTTGGCATAGGGGGGATCCTGTCGCAAGTAGTGGACGGCGAGGAGAGAGTAGTGGCCTACTTCAGCAAGGCCTTGTCAAAGCCAGAAAGGAACTACTGCGTCACCAGGAAGGAGCTGCTCGCTATCGTGAAGACCATTGAACACTTCCACAAGTACCTGTACGGGCAAGAATTTCTCATCAGGACCGACCATGCATCCCTGCGGTGGCTCCTGAACTTCAAGCAGCCCGAGGGTCAACTCGCGCGGTGGTTAGAGAGACTTCAACAGTACAACTTTGAGATTCAGCACAGGAAAGGCCAACTGCATTCTAACGCCGACGCCCTGTCACGAAGACCGTGCCCTGAAGACTGCACCTTCTGTGCCCGAAGGGAGGAGAACACCGGGATACTGTGCCGACGGACTACTGTGGAACTTCAAGGGAACTGGAGCCGCGAATCTTTCACGCGGGCACAAGCAGAGGATGATGACCTGGGACTGATAGCCGAATGGAAGAGGGCCTGTGTCCCCAGACCCGGGTGGAACATTGTGAGTGACTGCAGCCCAAAGTTTAAGTCCTACTGGGCACAGTGGGACTCGCTGATTGTAAGGGATGGCCTCATCTGCCGTACCTGGGAGAGCACCGACGGGAAGACATCTCGGGAACAAGTCGTCGTTCCAAAGGCTATGACGGAGGAAGTCCTGAAGGAAGTTCATGGAGGATCATCTGGTGGACACCTAGGGATAAAGAAGACCCTGGAGAAGCTGAGAGAGCGGTTCTACTGGATCGGATGCCGAACAGACGTGGAGAACCACTGCGCGAGGTGTCACGATTGCGCAGCCAGCAAGGGCCCAGGACGAAGACGACGGGGTCCACTGAAGACCTACAACGTGGGCGGCCCCATGGAGAGAGTGGCCATCGATGTTGCTGGGCCATTCCCGTTAAGCGAGGCAGGGAACCGCTACATATTAGTCGTCAGCGACTACTTTACCAAATGGCCGGAGGCGTTTGCGCTCCCTAACCAAGAAGCCGCGACGATTGCGGAGACCCTGGTGAAGGAATTCGTCAGCCGGTACGGAGTACCCCTGGAGCTGCACTCCGACCAAGGGAGGAACTTCGAGTCGCAGGTGTTCCAGAACCTATGCCAGCTGCTGGGAATCCGGAAGACAAGGACAACGCCACTACACCCTCAGTCCGACGGGATGGTAGAGCGATTCAATCGCACCATCGAGAACCATCTTCGAATAGTCGTCAGCGAGCACCAGAGGGATTGGGACAAACATCTTCCACTATTTCTCCTGGCCTACCGCGCCGCCGTGCATGAAGCCACCGGGTGCACACCAGCCCGGGCCATGTTTGGGAGGGAGCTCCGTCTACCTGTCGATCTTGCCTTCGGCCGACCTGGGAATGATCCGATCCCGGTAAGCCAGTATTGTCAAGAACTGGTCGACCAACTGGAGGACGTGCACGCGTTCGCGAGGAGGAAACTGCGGATCGAGACCGACCGAATGAAGACCCGATACGACCAGCAGACGGATGCCGGCGGATTCCACGAGGACGACCTGGTCTGGCTCTTCAACCCATTACGGAAGAAAGGCCTGTCACCCAAACTTCAGAAGTCCTGGGAGGGCCCGTACCGAGTCGTGAAACGGATCAACGATGTCGTCTACAGGATCCAGCGGAACCCGAGGGCGAAGATGAAGATCGTGCATCGAGATCGCCTGGCAGCCTACGGCGGGTCACAGACGGACCAATGATTGATCGGGACGATCAGCCTCTTAGGAAGGGGGTGGTGTTACGGCTGTGTGTTTGTGTCATCACTCGCCGCATGAGTCACAACTGCCCCAGGGCTGGGCTGGGCTGTGGCCGCCTCCCGTATTGCGCGCGCCTTATGCAACAGGGCTACTACAGACAAAGGGATAGTCCGGAACATTCGAGACTGGACCAGCGCTGGAAACCTCGAGAAGCTGTGGACTCTGGATGGATCTAGAACCATTTATTGAGTCACCGGCCTGCTATATAAGAGTGACCCGTGAAGCAGTTGTGTGTGTGTTTTACGAGCTAGTGCGAGCGATTATCTTGTGCGACAGAAGTGTGGTGACGAAGTGCTGTGCGAGTTACGAAATCCTGTGACATTGTTTCTCCCAGCTTGTGGACAGCGAAATAGCCTGCAGCAAGTGATCGTAAGTAATTGTGGTCGGAGTACATAAATGAGAGGAACAGGTAGTTTCTGTCAAGGCCACCGTACTCATTAGGACGGATTAACTTCTGTGGTCTGTTGCAAGTGAAAGGGGCCAAGAGCGCATAAGGAAGAGATTAGAGGAAACTGGAATAAGGCTCCTAATTGCTTGTATTTGCTGACTAGTGTAATTTTCTGGCCGCAATAAAGTTAATTATTTCTTTAAGCTGTAATTGGTGTTGTGCTTTGTACCCCCACCGTAATCCAGTTAACATAAGTGCCACTAGGGGGTGGCACGTAACAATATTGTAGATAGATTGCAGATAGATTTTGAGCAACACGCATTCTGTGTATATCAGTGTTACCAAAACAATTCTACGTACGCTTATGGGTTTCATATTTAACTAATTGTAATGTCCATAACATTAACTGGATTTCTGTCAAAGTTTGTATGTACAGTGTGTGCCAAACCATATATAGTATATGCGCACATTCTCAAATAGAGCAGTGCTACCAACTACCTATGAACTCTTCCTGAGCATTTAAGCCATATACTATCAATATCTCAGAATCCACTTCTCTATTAAACCACAATATTTAAGTTATATTTTGAGCAAATCGTATAAAACAAGTACTAACAGCATAATTCCATAGATGAATATATTATTCTACACCGATCTAATTGCAGGAATAAGGATTGAATCTTAAATTTAAAAGTAAAATAGGCTATTTAGTTCTCCAAGGAACTACTTGTTATAACATCTGGAATTGGGTTCGCCTCTGACTTGTCATATATGAATCATCGTGCTGAGAGGACGAACACCCTCGAAGAACGCATCCTGAAACGAAATGCCATCCAGGCTCCCAGCGCATGCATGATGGAGCGGGGCAGGCCATGTGGCTCCTCGATGTATATTTGTAACGGAACACATGACTGTCCCCTCATTTCACAACGGCCGTCACACTGCTTGGTCAGAAAATTTATCTCGCTATTATTTTAAAACAGGAATGACAGAATCAAATATGTTGGGGCTCAATATTGATAATGGTTCGTAACGCTCATAATGTCTCAAGTCAACGAACGAAGTCACACCAAAGTTACTTGTAGAGATATTCCCTTTTGGTAAAGGTTGAGCTTCTTACAATTATTTTCATATATAACAAGTTGGGGTTCAATGGATAATGCGTACTAACTTGCATAGTGCATCAATCCAACAATCATAGTCGTAGCAGAATTACTTGTTACGATATTTCAGTTTTAGTAGTCTACTAAAAATTGGTTTCCTGATCAATAATCAAATTATGTTTTGGAAACAATTCACTGTCAACAATTGATTCCGAAGGCAAAATTTATCATGCATCGCATATCCCCAGAACGTGGATGACGTATTAATACCAGTAACATACTTTTAATTTTTGCGCTCTCTGTCATTCGGTTCATGGTGTCTCCATAAATAGTAATGTAACTGCAGTCCAGGGTCATAGAAATGTGCTCTGCCATGAAGCCTAGAGGTGTCGACTCTACTTTATGTGGCATTACACGTCACCACGCTCGCTGGTGCCGCCATAGAGTTAAACTGCAGTATAACTTATCAATGATTAGTAGACTATGTTGCTGTTGACGTCATCAGGTAACACACGAGCCACATTAGAGACGAACCAGCTCGCAGTACCACGAATTCTCTTCCATAATACACTGGTAGAAAGAAATAAACGTTGGAATTATTCTTAAGAAAATGGAATTATCATCAGTGAGGTAAGATCACTTATAACTTAAATGACATTTCCGAATTTTAGTACGTCCTGTACACTTGTCCGGAATTTATTTATTTATTCATTATTACGACTTCTATAAAAGGTAAAACAACCCAATTACATTGGTTGGAAAAAGCCAATCAATTAATTAAGACAAGAAAGAAAAAGAAACGATAAAATAATTAATTCTAACACAATATTATTGCACAGATTCACTACAAAATACAGACTGCTGCAGTGAAAATATGAATGTCCTCTTACCTGTGATTTTGTGATTTTTTAGTAACACAGCATATACCGTGCAACCACCATCATTAAAAAAAAAGGTCATTTGATATTGATAGTGCAATATCTATTAGAGCTACAATTTCGAAACATCCATTAAGGAAGACTTGTACAGGAGACATTATCTATGCAAGGCTCAAGGTCAGCGACTACATGAATTTAAGATTGCGTGTTGGCATGGCTGTGCATATACTGTAGTAAAACACTAGGTAAATTACGAGCATTATGAAACATACCTCGCTAGCACCAGTCGTGAGACTACCGTAATGAAAATAGCACACGCCACCATCCTGAAAATGTACGCTATTAAAAACCGGTAACCTGTCATATATTAGAGCTACATTTAATAGTAAGGTAAGTCCATATACGTGGATTGCAATGCTCAAGATAGAAGATCAGCAACTTCACATTCTCAAAACAGTGGTTTGACCAATTATAATAAAACATTATAATCAGTAACTCACGATGTAATTGCGCAATTAAAATAAAGCTTAGTAAGAGAGGAGAATCATATAAGAGACCTCGATGGCGTTAACCATGAAGCTATTAAACATTTTATAGTGTGCAGCCGCTATCTTGGTAATATAAGTCATTAAAATCAGTAGCCCACAATCAATTAGGGCTAGAATGGTGAAACTTCGCAGGGAGTAGACTCGTACAAGAGCTTCTATTTAAACAACGCAGAAAGATAGCACTTTAATGAATTCTTGTTAGCGGGTGTGCGATCTAATAGAACATTAAAATCAATTACTCAGGATGCAGTTGTTCATTTAGCACGAAAGGAGGTAGACTAGGAGAACTACACTATAAAACATACTTCGCTAATAAATATATGATCTTCGCAACTAAATATGGGATCACACTTGTACCTCCCTTTAAAGAAAATTGAAATAAATCATAAATCATTAAGGGTCCAAGTTAAGATATATTGTGGTTCAGGTGCGATGAGAGTTGCTGCTAGAATGCACAGGAGGTTGCGCTGGGAATGCAGTACTCTAATCGGTGACGTAGAAGAATCGTTTACATTTTTCATTTAAGGTCTTAATTTGTTCATTATGTTAAAATTTATCTCATATTTGCTATTTTATAGATGTTGTAAGAATTACTATCTCACACAAGACTTCTGTTTAAAACAAAAGTTTCAATATTGTTTTAACTTTGCACTCATGCCTCAAACTCGTTCAGTAACATGAATTCATATTATGCAACATAAGTTTCTTCCGTAAATGTGATCTGAAATATCAATAAATCAATGCGCACAACTGATTTATTATTGTGTGTCTGTGTTCGATAAGTTTAAAAATGGCCTTTAGACGGTACATCCACCATAAAATTATGTTCGTCGTGAAAATAAAAAATCCGCGAAGTTTTGAGACGATTAGAAAGTGTTCAAAATTCAGATAATGTAATACGAATACATAATATCCCTTCATTTTTATATAATAATAATTTTAATAATAATATTAATAATTATTATTTGGCATAGCATCATTGAATGGATAAATAAGAATTTAAGTCTAAATGCTAAGCAAATTGTTGGGCGACTTCAATGGAAACTACTACATATTGATATTATTCTATGCCAAAATTCAAGTGACAAATTAGTATACTTTGCTACCAAACGAGGGGAATGTCCATTCTTATCCGCTTGACGGCTTTGAAGCATGCGACAAAGTTAGCTGGTTAAGTCTCACTTAGAGAGAAACTTTCACCTGTGGAATGTCGGCCAGCACTCGCCAAGAGTTGGTGCTACACAATTTATAATCATAACATTCCATACCAGGGACCTGAATCCACTTCCAAACCTGGACGTGGGGGTGAATATTGTTCAATCAAAATGAATGGCTGTTGACTCGCATTTTTTACGGTTAATTGTTTCGCTGTAAATATCCTTAGCGAATGTACCGAAAGGCAGAATGTCATAACAAAATAGGTCATGTTGGTTCTAATTCTTTGATGTATTTCATAATTAACTTAACGATAATTAGTTAAAGCAATTTAGACCCTGTACAGCACTAACTACTGATAGCCTACTTTGGACACATCAAAAACTATTTGGAAATTCGCATGTATCGTTCTCCTGTAGTCACCTGTACTTGGGTGTGTGTAGAAATTGTCTGATAACCTGTGTCAATATCATGTATGAAATGAAAATCCACAGTCTGCTTCCAGTCGACTGACCGGGTCAGGGAATGGAATGAATGAAGCCCCCATATAGCGGCGAGGATATGAACTGTGCCGGCTGTCGAAGCCTGTCGCACTCCCCTGGGGGTAATTATTAAATGAATGAAAGATGAAATGAAATGATAGTGGAGAGTGTTGCTGGAATGAAATTGTGACAGGGAAAACCGGAGTACTTGTAATCGAGGTAGAATTTGGTTAGGAAGTGGCCAGGGCCTTAAGTTCGGTAGCATCCTGGAATTTTTGCCTGGAGTAGAAATGGGAAACCACGGAAAACCACTTCCAGGATGGGTGAGGTAGGAATCGAACCCACCATTTCTCAGTATTGCTTCACGTGGCTGATTGTACCCCATACCGGCGGCCTTTAGATAAGAAATACATTTCTTGACCGGGCAGAGAATCGAACTCGGGCGTCCGTGGTGACAGCCAAGAATGCTAGCTGCTACGCTACGAGGCGGGCATTAAAGGCAATGAGTGAGAGAAATGTTGTATCATTCATTGGACCTGTTGATTTCGTTGTTGTTTACTCGTTTTATGGGCTTGGGGTATCGTTGGTCAACAGCCCCAGCTACTTGAGTGTTTGGTAACCTGTGTTTTTGTGGTGACTATTGTAGTGTGTGTAACTGTAATTACTACGGTTGGAGATGAAGTAGGTTGGCACATTATTTTATACATACAGTTACGTGGGAAGTGTTGCATATTTCTCGCTTTGAATTTGTTATTATTATTTTGTCCATAAACGTTTTAGAAATACCCTAAAAGGTCTTTAATTTTAAATTCATAAATGTGTTAGAATTTTTAATGATTTTGGAGATAAATACTGACTGTTTGGAATGTTAATAATTGGTATGGATATAGTCACTCAGCTAGGATTTTGCCACATATGCGTTCTCACGACTACTGTAATGGTGTGTCTGCTTCCATCCAGTGACAATCTCAGCTCCAGACACACATCAATAAATAACTTCCCACCTGCCGACGTTCAATATGTATGCCGGCTCATTTATTTCTAGGTTGAATTCTCGCGTAGGAAAGTTATGTTAGAAAATGCTATTGCATGTTATCCCTAGTAATCAATGAAGCCTGAGGCGATCCCTTACACGCCAGACATTGACTGATGTTCGCTCAAGAGAAGGCAGTAAAGAGGTTGAGTGAATATACAACGGGAATGGGAACAATCCCATCGGTTGATTGGTTGTTTTGATAGGGGAAGTCAAGAAAGTAAATAAGTAAATTGACACCTGTATGTTTTCACTCAAAACGTTCTAGCCTTATAAGTAATACGGCACACTTCATGTCATTTCGACCGTCAAAAATAATTTCATGGCACGTGCACACGAGAAAAGACACTTAAATTGACTGACCACCTTGTGGTGTAGGGGCTAGTTATTCTTCCCTGTCGCCCCGGAGGTCCGGGTTTGATCACCGGCTCTGCTAAGAAACATGATTCAACCTCGTGAGGCAAAACTGAGAAGAGGTGGGTCTGATTCTCATCTCAGCCCCCTCCAATCCAAACCTGAGTTAAAAATTCACACACCAATACAGCCATCACAGTGACACAGGATATCAGACAAAATTCCAGACACACATCCATGTACACGGGGATCAATGGCCACGATGACCAAGCTCCTCAAATGAAACAACAACAACATCAACAACTTAATTTGTCAGCAATGATGGATGATGATCAAACCCAGCCATAGTCGAATATAATCGAGAGACCTACAGTCACCATCTCAAGAGTAAATGGATGATCCACTGTTACTTCAGTTCTTATGAAGTGGAATCAAAGAATCCAGCCAAAAGCCCAACTATTAGTACCGATACGCAGGAAACATCAATGCTGAATGTTGCATAATATGAATTCATGTTACTGAACGAGTTTGAGGAATGAGTGCAAAGTTAAAACAATATTGAAACTTTTGTTATAAACAGAAGTCTTGTGTGAGATAGTAATTCTTACAACATATTGTTCAGACCGGGAGCAAGGGTTGGCAGCCGCGTGACTCACACTCAAGGCTGTGATAATGAACCTAGCTGCTGCTTATACAGCAGTTCTATAAAGTAGGCAACGTGAGGTTGGGGTAAAGGGAATTGGGAAGTAAAACAAATTATGAAATGAAGGTGTACAAGAGATGGTGTGTTTAAATGGTCACTGGTTTATTGGACCGTAATTGTTTAGTATAGGTCCCTCTATTCAGGGAAGTGTAGCACAAATGTAGTACAAGTTTTTACAGTAACAGTGTGGGTGTCAAATGGGTAGGAATGCACTTGTAAAATTTGGTGTTAGGAACTGAGACGCACACTTACCAACAGGTGAGAAGATCAGACTCCAGACCGGCGTGGCCACAGGCAGCAACAGACCCTGAGCCCAAGTTGGACCTCCATCTTATTCGTTTCAACGTTGCTTGGTCAGCATTTCCCAGTGTTTGGTGTGCTAGATTCCTTCAAGTGTGCTTGTATGTAAGTTGGGCAAGGTGTTGGCTAACCACTTATGTTAGGTGGCCGCCTTTTGCAGTGTTTTAGAAGATGTATGGATATTGCTGTATTTCCAGCTTGGGGTGGTTTCTGGGGGGTAGAAGGGA
Organism: Meconema thalassinum; assembly: GCA_946902985.2. Taxonomy (NCBI): domain Eukaryota; kingdom Metazoa; phylum Arthropoda; class Insecta; order Orthoptera; family Tettigoniidae; genus Meconema; species Meconema thalassinum. The sequence goes on along the minus strand of OX336389.2, from coordinate 1,162,040,549 downwards.
GTGTGGGACGTTATGACAGAAGCGTGGTACTTGTAGAGTAGTAGATTAGTTTTAGATGTATTTGTGGATGTACCACTTGTGGGTGTATGCGGGTTCAGTGGCGTAAGCCACCTCTCCCTTGGGGAGTGCATGTCCTGAGGGTGTAAACCCTCTGGGGAATAACAATATATAAAATAGCAAATATGAGATAAATTTCAACATAATGAACAAATTAAGACCTTAAATGAAAAATGTAAACGATGCTTCTACGTCATCGATTAGAGTAGTGCATTCCCAGCGCATCCACCTGTCAGGATCTGGGAAATAATAGTAGATGACGATGGAACACATAGCAGCAGAAATTTCCATATGATATTTATTATAGACAACTAGAACTTGAAAGTAATTGTAAAACTTGCAAGGAACCAACCAAAGGAGGGATGAAAAATTAGATGGAGCAGGCCAGGGCAAATGCAAATTAGTACATTTGAGTAAGGTCAATGTAAGATAGATTAAAGTAAATTACTGTACTGTACATGGATCTCTGAAGACATTCCTTACGAGAAAGCATTTTACGTTGTGTCTTTTTGTGATCTTATGGAAGAAACTGGATAGACATGAGTAGTGGGGTAGTGGGGGAGCTGTCTCACTTTTTATTGAGCCACCCTCGTATCGGCCCCGAACCTGATATCTCGCTAACCAAACATGGGATTAGAACATACAGGGTGTCCTAGCACTGCTAGTAATGCCCCCTACTTTCCTATAGGCTCTTTATTTGATTAAAAGACCAAAACTAAAAGGTCATTCGCGAGTAGTGGGGTAGTGTTGGTTTCCTGAAGTCGCGCTCGTGCTTGAATATGTATGCCTATGTTGGCAAAGGGTTAGGTGGTGGGGGAGGAGTAGGGTCGAGTGAGGGGTCGTTTAGATGGTATTTTTTCCGCTCTAGGTGATGGTGAGGTTATTTTTTAAAAATGGATGGAATTTGGAAAGGCCATTTGGGGTAAACATGTTGTTTTTTAACATTTTGGCGATGAATGTTTTTTATACGCATGCGCACTTGAGGAGTTTTGTAAGAGGGCGGGCTTTTTAAATGATGATTTACCAATGAGTGTTTTTTTAATATGTATTGAAATAAACCAAAAAAAACTAATAGGTCATCGGCTTTTTACTATCTCGCTAACCAATAATCGGACTTAAACGTATGAGGTGTCGTAGGACTCGTGGTGAACTCCCCTTTTCTATGGATGGGGTATATTCACCCCAAAATAAAAACTACCCTTACCCGGGGGTTGAAATAGTAATATTTTTTGTATGTGCGCGCACGGTCGGCCTTTGTCAAAAGGACCTAACTATACGTTTGTTAATATTTTCTGAACCCCTCATGGGATTTTGCCATAGGCAGTATCCTAACCCTCGGGGTGACACCCCGTTTTTGAATGTAGGATTCATTTTTGTCGAAAGGGCCTAACGACACTTTTGTTCATATCTCGCGAACCAATCATGCTAGGGACTTGTATGAGGGGTCCTAGCACTTGGGGGCAACATTCCCTGTTTGGGGATGAAACTACCCCCCAAAATTGAAAAATCCATATCTTGGAAACGAAGAAGCCTAAAATTAGGTGTGATAGCTCAAAAAATAGGGGATGATATAGGCGTTTACCTCGATGGATCATTTCACCCCTAAAACAGTAAATAGTCATGTTATGGGAGAAAAACGTGTTAAACACCTAAAAATGATAAATGAACCTAAGATCTTTTGTTTTTGATGAAAAATAGCAGGGGGGTGAAACTACCCCCCAAAATTGAAAAATCCATATCTAGGAAACGAAGAAGCCTAAAATTACGTGTGATAGCTTAAAAAATAGGGGATGATATGGGCTTTTACCTCGATGGATCATTTCACCCCTAAAACAGTAAATAGTCATGCTATGGGGAAAAAACGTGTTAAACACCTAAAAATGATAAATGAACCTAAGATCTTTTGTTTTTGATTAAAAATAGCAGGGGGGGTGAAACTACCCCCCAAAATTGAAAAATCCCTATCTCGGAAACGAAGAAGCCTAAAATTAGGTGTGATAGCTTAAAAAATAGGGGATGATATGGGCTTTTACCTCGATGGATCATTTCACCCCTAAAACAGTAAATAGTCATGTTATGGGGAAAAACGTGTTAAACACTTAAAAATGATAAATGAACCTAAGATCTTTTGTTTTTGATGAAAAATAGCAGGGGGGTGAAACTACCCCCCAAAATTGAAAAAACCCTATCTCGGAAACGAAGAAGCCTAAAATTACGTGTGATAGCTTAAAAAATAGGGGATGATATGGGCTTTTACCTCGATGGATCAATTCACCCCTAAAACAGTAAATAGTCATGCTATGGGGAAAAACGTGTTAAACGCCTAAAAATGATAAATGAACCTAAGATCTTTTGTTTTTGATGAAAAATAGCAGGGGGGTGAAACTACCCCCCAAAATTGAAAAATCCATATCTCGGAAACGAATAATCCTAAAATTAGGTGTGATAGCTTAAAAAATAGGGGATGATATGGGCTTTTACCTCGATGGATCATTTCACCCCTAAAACAGTAAATAGTCATGTTATGGGGAAAAACGTGTTAAACACTTAAAAATGATAAATGAACCTAAGATCTTTTGTTTTTGATGAAAAATAGAAGGGGGGTGAAACTACCCCCCAAAATTGAAAAATCCCTATCTCGGAAACGAAGAATCATAAAATTAGGTGTGATAGCTTAAAAAATAGGGGATGATTAGGGCTTTTACCTCGATGGATCATTTCACCCCTAAAACAGTAAATAGTCATGTTATGGGGAAAAAATGTGTTATACACCTAAAAGCATAAGCATCTTTGTGAAACCATGCATTAATGGACATGTGTATGGAGGATGGTTGTTATTATTATTATTAGGTAATTATGGATTAATGTGTGTATAGATAACTAACCTGTGGGGAGCGTGATGGCGCAGGTGCTTAGCAGCTCGTCTTTACCCGGACGGCTGGGGTTCAAATCCCGGTGACAGCGGGGGGTTGGAATTTTCACCTGAAAAAATCACGTGGCATTCGGCCTTAAATCCCAGGCCAAAACCAAAATGAGCCTGGTTGGCTCCGGCGACTCAAACTAATAGGGAAAAGCCGAAGAAAGAAAGGTAACTCACCAGTAATAGTAAACATTGGTTGGAGGTGTTGAAGAAGTCAGGATGGGCAACCCTTTGCCATGGTTCACGAATGCACCCCAAAAAGTTTTACCTGTCAAGACACAGTCTACCCTGTTGCAGCCTTTAGAAAAAAAAATCGAACCGGGGCCTCTGTGGTGACAGTGGACTTATTTTCATGATGATTTTTAAACAAACCTAGGCTTGCCTACTACCGCTGTGTTGAATCTGCACAGAGACTCTGGCTTTGGTTTGCGTAGTGTGCCTTGCTGATAACAGCACAGCGACCTTGTCAGTAAGTTTCATATTACTCATTTGCTTGATAGCGGACATGCTATGCACATGACTAGATCGTTGTTAGGTTTGACAAAGGCTTAGTGAAGCTTATGGCAAGCTTGAAATGAATGTCATGGTATAGTCGGGCTTGGAAGCCAAGACCTTAGGGTTGACAACCAAGTAGGTTAACCACTACACGGTGAGATGGTGAAATAATAATGTAACAGAACATATAGAAACGTTTTCTATAGTTTAACGAATTGGCATACCATGAGAGGTGTAGG